>OU896721.1:0-403450 GCA_918026855.4 Phaedon cochleariae | reverse complement strand
AAGATTGACTGGGGGACTTACGAAGTGGAGATGAATAACGTACTTGCTAGTCAACTATTAACAATGAAATATTTTATCCAAACCCATCAAGTGCGATAATATATTTCTGATTTCAAATGTATTCACCTGGTTCAGCATGGATTGCCTTTGATATTTTTCACTTTTCCTTTTCATTGCTTGGTGTGCACGAAAGAGAATCTCTATGATGTTCGGAGCGACTTCTACAATCAAAACTGGGAAGAGAAGTACCAATGAATATGAGACGAGGAATGTCTCCTAAGATGATATTTCTTGAGTATTTTCGAAACTCCATGAGATGAAAAAACGGAATTTGGTACAGAAACTGAACTTTCCATGTTCAATGCAGTGAAAATAAAATCATTTCGAAATTTCACTCAGGAGTGTATGATACAGGGTGGAACTATATTCAATAATGCTCAAAAACTTTCGTATGCTCATTTTCAACAATTTAATTTCGAATTATGAAAATCCATAGCTCTTCACGATATCTGCATCAACAACACTCTTTCATGAGATAATCATATTAGATTCATCGCGAAAGCTGCTCCACAAAAACTCGGATTTTTATTCCGTGTGAAAAGCTAACCTACATCTGAACAGCTTCTTATGATTTACAATGCACAGATACGACCTGTTCTAGAAAACTCACTGTTCTCACATATGGAGTTCAGAACCCAGACACACTCTGATACTCTTAGATTCCATCCATATATCACAGGGTGGGACTACAATAAATATTGGTCAAACTTTTTTGTATACAAATTCTTCGACAATTCAATCTAGGATTATGAAAATTCACACCTCTTCACAGAATAAAGGTACTCTAGTTCCGCAACGATCAGATCTATCATTATCTAGTAGAAGCGTTCCAGAAATATTGTTTAATCTTAGATATTATGCATTACATTGCAATGAGTCTCAGTGGAAATGGAACAAAAAGCACAAAAGTTTAGGTAGTTCCTTTATCATCATTCTCCTATTTTTTGCGCTTCCATAAGATTGTATGATGAGAAGAAAGTAGTTATTTTTTTATAGGCACTATATGATTTGAAAATTGGCAACGTTATGCGTATGAAAGCGTGAGTGTATATATCAATATTTTCAAATCGACTCTACTTGAAAATGATCGTTACGGAACTAGAGTCCTTTTTTTCTGTGAAGAGGTGTGAATTTTCATAATCCGAGATCGAATTGACGAAATATTTGCATACAAAAAAGTTCGAGCAATATTTATTGTAGTCCCACCCTGTAATATATGGATGGAATCTAAGAGTATCAGAGTGTGTTTGGGTTCTGAACTCCATATGTGAGAACAGTGAGTTTTCTAGAACAGGTCGTTTCTGTGCATTGAATATCATAAGAAGCTGTCAAAAATAAGAATTCAACTTTGACACTATGTATCTCAGAAACGAAGAACTTTCGGACATGTATTCAAACAAACTTTTATTGTTATTTTAATATCAGCCATATGCTTCTGAATTCTTCCCACGAACTTGGGGAACAGCCTGTATTGTACATATTATAGTTCTCAGAGCATCAGATAGGTATAGTATATTATGTAACTAGCGTTATTAACGTTCTTTAGTAACAAGTGTTCGATAAACGAGTGTCTAGAAGAGTTCATGAACCCTTTATATACTATACTTTTTTTACGAACTCCTAATTCCTCTCTTCGACAAGATCCCATAAATCCGAAAATCAGATAAACTACTTGCTAACATACAAAATAATTCGAAGGGAATGGAAATTGAGAACATATTATCATGCAACTGCATGCAACCAACGGGGCACGTATAAGTGATATTGGTTGTGATTGTGATTGTGTTTCCAGTCCATAGAATTTTACTAACCTTTGTAAATAAGAAGTTTTCATATAACGTAGAAGATAAAAACTCTTCGATTCGCTGAAGTATCGAAGTTTTGGATTTTTCAGGTTTGTATCCAGATTCTGAATTCATGATTTTTGCTGACATGTATGTTCTTACGTTTATTCTTCATGCTTAGCATATGATAATTCACCCTTATTTAACAGAGTTCTAGGAAATATGCAAGTACCTAAAATATAATCTTCGACGGATTGCAAATTCCAACAAAATTCAAAAATGACAGTTGAGAGTTTCTACAATTGACATGTTAGACAGATTCCAAACGACTGAAGGCGCACTGAGGAAAATTTCGATTAACCATAGTCAAAAATCGAATAATCCCAGCAAGAAACTCTACTAGCATAGGGGACAAGAGATTTATCACCTGTGATTATAAGGTCGACTTTGCTGATTATAAAAACCCACCTGCGATTATTAGATATAGAACCTTGCTGCCACTAGCAAGTGCATCTGTATATTGCTATTAGACGAAGTTTCTGTAGAAGGTATCTGCCTTTGCTACCGCTAGTGAGTGCATCTAATAATAGGAGTAGGGCAATGTTATAATTGTAGGTAGGGACCTTTGCTTGCTACTCGTGATCATATAGATAGTTGCATGACCTTCCTACTGTAGTTATTCAGTTATACTCCACGAATGTTGTCATCAAGAAAGGTAAAATTTTGACTGATATCCAATTCCACTTCCCATGCATAATTTCCATCTTGATATTTGGTATGAATAGCAATTTATTGATTCCGAAAGGCATTTTTGCACCAATGATCTTTGAAATTCAATAGATCAATTGATTCATGCACCCTCATACACGAGAGGTTTTGGAGTAATTGATGAAAAAAGGAATTTTTCTGGAACTTTCTGAAACCATTGTATTTCGGAAACTAGGAAGTTTTTACAGATGCGTACAGGGCACTAGGTGTTGTCATTGAAACTAGAGCAAGTGTTAGTTATTCAGCAGCGGTGTTTATACAAGTTTGCGAATTGAATATGCTGCGATAACTATGAGCCACCTGAAAATTCACTTCATCTATGGTAGCGAATGAACACATCTGTCCCCTATGTATTGCAGATATCATAATAACGGTCATTTGATTTCCAATTATGATATCTCAAGTTTTCTCTCAGTGTAGGCCTGTAGTTATTTCCATCCTGTTTACTTCTCATCTGTTCGTTCACAGTGAATGATCGACATGATCGATTTGTATCATATGTCATGAATAACGAGTTGATACACTTTTATTATACTCCCCTCAGTAGTATGTCTGTGATTTTAAAGATTTCTCCAGGCGCCTGATCTCAATTTGATTTTGCCTTTTTTCATTTCTTCAGACCCTGCCGAAGGGCGCTGATCCTATATAAAGGGAGTTTGGGATTCTTTCCCAGCGAGTTTCTGCTCTAGTTCACCTCTTTGTACTCTTTATTGACCTGACACCAATAGAAATGTGACTATTGTGACTGTACTCCTGTGGGCCAGCAGTTTTTCCAGGTATTCTAAGACCAATTTCCATGCTCTCAACTCTTTCCAAAATTATTGAAAAATTGGTGAAACGGAGAATGCTTGGCTTCCTAGAGCAACATAATATACTAGCGCAGGAACAGTTTGGTTTTCAAAATAAAAAAAACACCAATGATGCTATTTTCAATTTTCTCGAGAGAGTATACTTGAGCTTGAATGAAAAAGAGGCGGCTGCAGCAGTGTTTCTTGACCTTTCTAAGGCATTTGACTGTGTGAGTCATGAAATTCTGTTGCAGAAGCTTTTTCATTACGGTATTCGTGGTACAGCTCTAAACTGGTTCAGATCTTATCTCACTGATAGGAATCAAAGAGTATCATTGTTAAAAAAGACTTCGGATAAAGGTAATATTATACGGGGGGTCCCTCAGGGGTCAGTTCTTGGTCCGATTCTCTTCTTGATTTATATCAACGATATGGTCAGTCTAGATATTTCTGGACACCTAACTTTATTTGCAGATGATACCACGATTCTCTGGCATAACGAAGATCGAGCTAGTCTGGCTCAGTCAATTTCAGTGGACGTTGAAAAAATTAAAATTTGGTGTGAAGCTAATATGCTAACTCTGAATGTTTCTAAAACAAACTTAGTGACATTTAAGTCAGAAATTGAACAAATTGCTCTAGGAGATCAACTCATTGAGAGCAAGTCTGTCACGAAATTTCTTGGTGTTCACATAGATAACAATTTGAAGTTTGACCATCATATATCAGCTCTTAAGAAAAAAATATCAGCTGGCTGCTTCGCAGTCAATGTGATATCCCGTGAACTTGGATTGCAAGCTTCAATATCAGCATACTACTCACTTATTGAATCGCATCTACGGTATGGAATTTCATTCTGGGGGTGTAGCTGTCATGGTCTCTTAAATAGTGTTTTCGTCCTTCAAAAACGAGCTCTGAGATTTGTATTCAAACTCAAGCCGCGTGACTCATGCAGGCCAATGTTTCACAAATATAAGATATTGACGGTCTTTGAAATTTTCGTTTTAGAAACAGTCTGTTTGCTTCACAAATATAGAAGAAATTTCATGAACACAAACATAGACAAGATTACGCGTAATAAAAGGAACCTTGCTCTTCCTCTGCCTAGTTCATCTTTAACGAGACAATCCTTAATTTATAGGAGTAAAAAGATTTACAATCATTTACCAGAATGTACAGCTATGATCAATGATTTGAAACAATTCCGTAGATCTGTCAAAGATATGTTAGTGGGAAAAGGCTTGTACAGTTTGGATGAATACTTTGCCTACAAATTCTAGTCTTTCTATGATATGTGAGAATAATTAGAGATTCATATCATTGATTTTAAAGATAATTGTTGTTTGTGATAATAATGAAACTTGTCTATGTTATTTTATTTTATATATTTTTGTTCTGTATTATTTTTATATATTCCTGTTCTGTTGTATTTATTTATAATCTTGCAATCGATATATCGCAAGATACTGACTTTGTCGACAAAATGTGCTCATTTTAGACAATAAAGCTTATCTATCTATCTATCTATCTATCTATCTATCTATCATTGGAACGATGTTAACATTTTTCGCTGGTAAATCCCACAAACGATCCGCTGGCTGACTCGCCAATATTGACGAAGCATCAGTATTTCCATTAATTTCTCATCCATTGTTGTCTTGGTGAGAACTGACCAGGGTCGGATTCAGGGGAGGGGCATGGGGCCATGCCCCCCTCCCCCTCGGGAACCTCATGGATGTGTAAAAATGTAGGTATTTTGAATAATTAAAATATTATTGTATATGTCTCTATAGCTAGAAACTCCGCAGCAGCTCTGAGAAATTGCTGATTTGTAATTATACTCTGCTGTTTGACAAATATATTTTCGATAACACTGCCACTCAGAAATCTGCTCCAAACAAAAAACTTAGACAAAAAACAAGTTAACGATGTTGTTAGTATCACTCTTCTAACACTTCAAAATTAAAGGGATGATATTCTAAATACTATCTAAGTATTTCGAATGAAGCCAAACAGAAATTGAAGAAACTGAAAAAAAAATGAATCTATACAACCTTCACCTTTGTGTGTCATCAATAACTAAAAACAAAAAAAAATGAGGAAATACACTCACCGGCAACCGGTAACTTTTTTAATCCTTCTCCGATTTTTGTGAAATTTTGATCAAATTATGATTTCATGTTCCGGAATGTTAGCCTGAGTGTCAGTTTTCCTGAAGAGCTGATGACTTGATCATTGTACAGGGATAAACCAAAGTTACTCTTTCACCCTATACTTCTCAACGCCCTGTGGCAAAATTGCGTGATTGAACATGACTTTATTATGCTTCGGATTGAAGTGTGATCCCTTCTTAATACAAAAGATTTTGATTCACGTCAATATCTTATTTTTAAAAGAAGATACCAGTGTTTTAAGGAAGTATGGCGTTTTTAAACTTTTTTTATCAATAATCAGAACTTACATGAACTTATTGATCAACAACTTCAAGGATTGATATCACATATTTCTACCTTACTTTCTTAGCACTTACGAGAAATTGAATTACAAAAGACAAACATGAAGCAAACCAGTAGTCAATAACGAGTATGCTCTCCTCGATATTGAATTACAGCATTCAACCGAAGTGGCATCGAATTGATCAAATTACTCGAGTAGCCTTGAAGAATTGCCTAAAATCCTCCTTGAAGGGCGAATCGTAGCTCTTGAAGGGTATCTGACAAGGCTGGGCGAAGGCGAATGAGCCTCTAGTGGTCACCCCTAAGATAGGTAGATAGGTTCTGAATTATTGTTATTGAAAATCAAAAAAATCCATACTTTCTTGAAATACTTGTATCTTCTCTCAAAAAGGAGATATTGACGTTATTCAAGAACCGTTGTATGAAGAAGGAACGAAAGAGGATCACACTTCATTTTAAAACATGATGAAGCATTGAAGCAGAAGGTTGGAGAATGGTTCTGAATTATTGTAAATGAAAATTTGAAATATCCATACTCTCTTGAAACACTTGTATCTTCCTTTAAAAAATGGTTATTGACGTGAATAAAAAACCATAATGTAGAGAAGAGATCACTCTTCAATCTAAAACATAATGAAGCTGAGTTAAACCACTCACCTTTCCCACAGGGCGTTGAGAAGTTAAGGGTGGAAAAGCATCTTTCGTTTTTCCCTGTATAATGATCGAGTCATCAGATTTTCCTAGTAACTGATATTTGGGCTAACATTTGGAAACATGAATCTACGATTTGATCGGAATTTCACCAAAATCGGACCAGAATTGAAAAAGTTACAGAGCAAACAATTTGGCTAAATTATTTGGTGGCCGGTTTTTTTTGCCGGTGAGTATATATGAGGTATTATAAATACTTGAACAGTTTCCGACCATTTTTGAGAAGAATGATGAAATGTCCTTTCAGAAGATCGTTTCTGAAATGTATATATGGACGAGAATGAGGGATACTTTGCAGAATATAACAAACAATGGTGAACTTCCCTAAAGAAATGTAACAAACATTTGTCTCCTAACATAAACATTCTTCTGGAACCATTATGTTGCCTGCCTGGTAAGTGTTGCATCTTCTGAAAGAAGTTTTTCAACATTCAGAAGGCTGAAAGATTGGATAAGATCCAGAATGGTCCAAGACAGGTTAAATGAATTGGCATTGATGCATATTCACAGGGGCAACTGCAGCAGTCTGAATGTTGATGATATCATCCAAAGATACGCTAGGCAGAAGAATAGAAGACTGGATTTGGTTTTCTTCATTTTATATATTTTTATTTTTGTCTGTTTTATTTGTTTTGTTTCTTGAAAGGAATATTTTCATCCACTTTTGAACCCAAGTTCTTCAAGAGTAATATTCGTTTATTTACTGTTTTCATTCAATATGATTTATTACACAATTCTGCATATATTGATGAATTATTAATAGTTTGAATTTGTTTTTCACAACCAGTAATTTCTATACTTGAAAGGAAACTAAAGATTTCATGTTCACTATTATCATGTTCTGTTTTTGATGAAAAAACATTTGTCTCAGAAGGTCACCATATAATTTTTTTTCTACAAGCGTGCGTGATTCACCCTATACCCGCACGCAATTTAGTTTGGGAAGTGTCATTTTCCCGCACTAGTGCGGGAAAACAAAGATATGATGAAATCACTAGTAATGTAAGTGGTTGGTGATGGAATATAAAAGTTTAAGTTTGGTTGTTGCAGTATTAAGTATGTATGTTCAGAATCATCCATCAAATTGCACTATTTATGGTGAAAATTAAGAAATATTGAGAAATAAAAATTGATTATTATAAAAATACCCCTATAGATTTGGATTGATCTGAAGGGAAACGTCAATTTGTCATGCCAATAAAACCTCAAATAAGTTTGAAGTTCTCGAAGTGACAGACACAGCGTTACTGTCATTTTCGATTCAGTGGAAATGCCACAATGTGATCAGAAACTTCTAGCTATAGGGATTTGATACAGATGCGTTATCACCAACGAAGTCTTGAGGAAGGTATGAGAAGCTATACACGCGTTTTAATGAATGGTGCAACAATAAAAAAATGAAAAAACCGAATGAAGAATAGGTATTTTTGGCTCATTTTATAGAAGTGTCTGGAACCTAGAGACCAAACTCCTAATGGGCCTGCTGGCTTCCGCAATGAACCAACATAATGCGTCAAACTGTAAGTTCACAATAGCTATTACTAATAATTAATAGATAGAGAATATATATCTCTTGTTAGTTGTTCCTATTTGCTTGAATAATTAATTGAACGATTCAATCAATTTCCTACGCTTGTAGAAAAAATATTGTTCCTAACTCATGCGGAAAGTTTCTTTCCCGCACTCGACTGCTTGCCCGAACTCCGCTTCGCGTCGTTCGTGTCAACGACAGTCACGTGCGGAAAAGAATCACTTTCCGCACTTGTTACTTGTTGTTGTTGTTACTTTGCAGATGACTTCAGTCAGTTCTGATGGAGCGGTGTCATGAAATATACAGGACGGGACAATATGTTATTTTCTCCAAGATATGAGAGTGGATTTTAGTCAGTTTTTAGGATGTGAGTTAGAGAGTGCGCATGAAAAAAATGTGTTTAACAATCATCAATTCGGTTTCCGAGAAGGTATCGCTCCACCCAAGATGCTACAATTTCTTCAAATTCGCATAATATGTCTGATTCTGATATGAAAAAAGCGTTTGATGTAATATATATTGACCTAATGTTGGATAACTTTCACAGATGCTGCATGCGCGGTCTGGCTTTCGAGTGGATTAAATCCAATAGAGAACGAAAAACCAACAGAAAAATGACATTTCGGTTCATTCAAGTTTTATTTCAGTTACCAGTGGCGTCCCTCAGGGAAGCATACTACTGCAAAGGTATAAGGAACTTGTGTTAAACGAAGATAATACTGAAATGATACTATTTAGCCCTACTGATTTGAATAAAAGCCTGTTTGTTAACCTCAACAACAGGACGATTGAACAGAAGAGGGTCGCTAAGTATCTTAGAACTTTTATAGATGAGCATTCGACTTGGTCGTGTCAAGTTGATCTATACATACGTTCTTTGGCAACTCAGGGATGACGTGGACGCTATTCTCTCATCACTTTATCATTTTGGATTGGATATGTTCAATCTTGTCGGTCTTATGCTATCATGTGTTGGGGCAACTGTACCAGGGCTGATGAGGTCCCCAAAGCTCAAAAGAGAATAATCAGAATTATATTATTTGAATCGTATACCTTTTCTTGTGGAGAATTATTTCCAGAATCGAACCTACTATGAACTTTTCCCTCCCTGTTTATTCTTGCATCGATAATAAAGGTCAAATATAACTTATCTTCTTCTTGTGAAGCATTATTTCCAGAATCGAACCTACTATAACATTTCCTTTCCTGTTCATTCTTGTTTCAATAAAAGATGTCAAACATAACTTATCTAAATATGCTGTTTCTAGAAATAATCAATATGGTTCCTTACAGCTTCTTCTAAATTGATCAGGATCCATGATACAGGGTGAAACAAAGGTTCGTGCATTTTGAAAAAAAATTCTCCGCCCCTCCATTGTCTCGGAAGACCACGATGCTCATATTTTATTCAGGCATTTCATAAATAGCAACCATACCTCGGGACGTTTTCGAGTTTTTGCCAAAAACTACTGTGGTTTCCGAAAAAAAAATTTTTTTTGCATTTTTTTTAAATGGACTGATTACCTGTATCCTCAAAACGATGAATCAGTCTATTTATTGTCATGACTGACTTATTGAAAATGGTACTCAAATGAGTTTGGGTATATCCTAATCGTCGTAACCTGAAATAATAATTATCTGTACTGAATTATAGTTTATATCACTATAGTGATCTTACCTAATGATATTTTCCATTTCGACCCGATTTGAACGAGGCATCTTTAAATTTTTTGGTACCCGAAATACACTGACGTTCTCATGAAAATTGGCAATTGATATAACCTCTATGCATACCTACATTGTTTCAATAATGCGTTGTTATAAAAACAAGGTATCGTTTTTTGTTTTTGTTGATGAGATGTGTTGATTAACTGTTCACTAAGGTAGAAAACTTTTATCATAGACTGCGAAGTAATAAATTATTGATTGTTTTTGAGTCACCTGGTATACATATCTGCTCCAACGCTTCCCTGAAAGGCAAAAAATCATCCATTCATGGAACTCCTCTAAAATTAGTCCATTTAAAAAAAATACAAAAAAATTTTTTTTTCGGAAACCACAGTAGTTTGTGGCAAAAACTCGAAAACGTACCGAGGTATGGTTGCTATTTATGAAATGCCCGAATAAAATATAAGCATCGTAGTCTTCCGACAAAATGGGGGGGCGGAGATTTTTTTTTCGAAATTCACGAAACTTTGTTTAACCCTGTATCACGGGTCCTGATCAATTTGGAAGAAGCTGTGAGGAACGGTTCGAAAGAAGATGAAGCAGGCATTCAGAATCTGGGCGGCAATTCAAAATTAGTTCAATATTTTAGAAATTACGAGAAGTCAAACTTAATGCCAAATTTCACTATTAACGTTTCAATTGACGCCCAGTTTAGTCCCATTGTGCTATTTATCAAATCATATTATGATAATCTACCAATTGACTTGAAAAATATACAAAATAAACATGAATTGAAAAATACCTCCAGAATTATGTTGATTGAAGAACATTTTCATTCAATCAATGATTTTTCCAATTGCTCTCTGACTTCGCTCCCAATACTCATTCTGGATGTCTTCACCACTTTTGTTTTTGTGCAAAATTTTTCGAGGTTCATTTTTCTACCTATCATGTATATTCACTCAATGTATATCAGAGAACCTATTTTGATATTATCCAATACTGCAAAGTCTATGGAAATGAATATTTTGTATTTGTATTTGTACAATATATTCCTATCTTCCCAATATGGAATGAGGATACAGTCGATCTGATTTGCTATCTGCGGTAAACTGGACTAAGCGTTCAGAATCTATACCAACTCAACAAGTTATCAGAGCAACAAACCGAATCAATAAGCAGAGCGCCGTTTCTAAAGGAAATGGGGAGTTAGGTGCCAGTGAACGGATTTAATGGATGGGGAAATCTGAACTGAACTAAACTTAACAACCCTAACCCCCAACCTTTACCGAAAATAATGGTTATAAACCTCTGCGTTCTACGCTTTATGTTCGGACAGCTATCAAGTGACGTCATTCGATGTCAAAAATAAATTGACCAAACATTTGGATGATAGAAATAGGAAATTGGTCGCGTGCACGATGAACGACCCAGTAGGTAAAACATTGAACAACCTCAATTTTCATTCTTGTTCACGAAGGAACTAGAGTATTGGGATAGATTTTCATAATATCTTGGCATATGTATCGTGTTCTTTGCGCTATCTATTATCTATTCAACCATCACATCGTCCTGTTGGACAATGTATTAAAAATGCAGCGAGAGACGAAGGAATATGAATTTTCACTCGTAGTTCTCATTAGGTTCACGACCCAAACATACTCTGATGCTCTCAGATTCCATCCAGAGAAGAGCCGTTCGCCTAGTGGGTGATGCCACACTCACTAAATACTTTGACATCATTGAAACACCGTGAGAAGGTCGGTGACCCTTCTGCACTTTTATCTAGATACTTCCACGGAAAAGGTTCTTCAGAAATCTCTGCTATCATTCCACGACTAGCAATACCAGTCAGACATCAGAATTCCTTCTGTCACTTCTGCAATAAAAGTTAAAACTACTCATTGAGTCAACATATCTACAATATACACGATTATATTTCTTCAGCAAGTGAGACCTTCAGACAAGTTCTCCTGTTTGATTGCATGAATCCAATCTTCTTGCCTATTTTTGGAAACTTTACGAGTATTTTCATTAGCTCCTATTTCGATAAGAAATTTCAAAATACCTTTGTATTGTGTACCTATCATCTCTCGCTGCATTTTTTGTGCATTGTGAGAAAGCATAATGTAACGGCATTTTTGATTCGATTAATAGCCAAAGAACACGATTAGTAGGAAAAAATATTTGTGAAAAACTATTTTTTCTATGACTGTTGAAAACTAGACCCTTTTACTGTAACATTTTTGTTGGGTAACTGGATGCATTACACAAAACAAGCCACGCCCCGTGTGTAAGAGCCTTTACACAACAGGCTATGGCCAATCAGCAACAAAGCAGATTCATTACCTACAAAACAGTTAACACCAGTTGTAATGATAATATGGGGCATGCAGTGAAACGTTTGAATCAGACTCGTCATGAAATGTCATAATTTGACAATAGCTATCTGGCGTGATTTAGAACTGACTCTTTGTCCAAATATGGATTCAGAAAGCGAAAATGAATTCAACTGCTCTCCACCATCAGAAGTTTCGAAAGCTGCCAATTCAAGTACAGCCCGCGGAATCTAAAAAAAGGTATGAAGTGGTTTGGCGAAAAGCAAAACTCGCAAATTCGTTTTCGGATAATGTACTGCTAGCCTATTTTGGCGAATTAGCAGCTAAACACAAAGCATCCTCCTTGTGGTCACAGTATTTCATGCATATACTAAGAAGCACAATTTCAATGGAAAATTATGTGAATATTGACAAATATATGAAATTACGACCATTTCTAAAAAGGAAATCTGATGGATATATGTCAAAGAAAGCGAAGATATTCACTGCTGATGAACTCAACCAGTTCATCACTCAGTCATAAAAAAAGTATAGTATTCTATACTTGCGTGTAATGGCTATTACTCATTCGAATGATTACGACGTTCGCCTGCGGCTCACGTCGCAAACTTCATTCTCATGAGTAATGGCCATCATTACACGCTCGTCGAATAATATACTATTGATCCTTTGTAAACATTTGATGAAAGTGAGGTTTTGTTTCAATGTTTCACCTCCAGGGTCGGTCATCTGACCAGGCAACCCATTATCATAGGAGAATTGTTTGAATTTTCATCATGAGATCATATTCAAAGGTGTAGTTCAGAGATTCAAGAAATATTTCAATATTCACCAGCATTGGTCAAACGTAGAATTATTTTTTATTAATTCAACAGTCGACACAACTAGCGTCAGTGTGACGAGTATCGGAAAATTAAGCAAAAAAATGAAGATATGGAGATTACCTTCATTTAATATTTTATATTATCACACTCATGATAATTCCCGGTGTCGAATTCGTATATGAGTTCGGAAATACTCAAGAAATATCATCTTCAGGAGCCCCTTTCCAGGGGGCCAGAGCTCCCTTAGCAGACATTTCTCGACTCATGTTCATTGACAGTTTTCTTTTTATTTTTGGTAGTAAAAGCCGCTGTTGAAGTTTGGCAGGCTAATTTCGGGACACCCTGTATAGTGTCGATAATATTATAATCATGATATTAACTTCAAGTAGCTTTTCCATTAAATCAGAGTTGTGAAAGATTTTTTTCAACATTGAGTTATGAACGTATTTTCGTATATCAGTTTTTTCCCGTTTTTTCCTTTTGGAATTATTATCTCGAACGATTTATGAAACGGATAGGTTAACTAATTAGTCTTATGTGACTCGAGTTATTTTTCAAATATCAAAGTTTTATAACTTCACACTACATATTATCATCTGTCTATTCCCGCGACTCTATGCAGGTGGCGCTGCCGAGAGTGCCGAGATTTCGCAGCTTAACGTCTGCTGGAGACCAATAAATACTGTGACATGTGAAACTTGGATGAAAATCTCAACAGTAAATAGTGCCTAGTTCACTCAACTAGTACTCCTCATCAATCTAAAATGATGACTCCTTATTAGCACCTAAACACATATTAGTGTCAATTTGAATAATGCAGGAGCAATTTGACATCCAGGTAAAGTGAACAATTCAATCAATTTCCGACTGTTTTTAGTGTGAAATCTTCTCCCAACTATTATATTCCAACTGTCAACTTCTGTGACTATATAATAAAATAACTCGGTTGATGAATTTCACTCTGAAGTGATGACATTGGCACTAGCTTGGGTCTTGAGTGGAATGTTTACTTTTCTAAATTGTTTCTTCCAACCCTATGCTTGTGTTTATTCAATATATTTTTGAATGTGCTTGCATTGAAAATTTACACTATCATAAACTGAACTATTGAGTTGAATCATTTACTCTGAAGCTCAGTGGTCCTCCTGGGAACAGGTATAGTGTTCAATTTCACTCTGTTTTATTTACTGTGTACAGTGTGTCCAGTTTTCGATGCTTTTGTGCGATATCTCAGTTGTCTTTAGAGATAGAGAGTTGCGGTTTTCACATTACTATCTTACTTTTTTGTGAAACGGACAATGCCGCAAACAGAATTGTTACAGCTCTCCATGTTCTTGAGATATAGGGCGAAATTGAAAATTCTCACTTTCTGAACACCTCCCGTATCTTGGTTAGTATCCAACTTATTGGCGAGGTGAGAACGGAACCTTTTATAACTTTTTACGCATAATACAGTGGCGTTCTCATTCTGTTTCCGCAATGGCTCATTTTGAGAAATTGATGCCAACATTTTCTTTTTCAAATGGGACACCCTGTATATTCCTTCACAATTCGATTCAGATTTCTTTTGGCTTTCCGAAATATATAATAGTTGACATTTTTCTATATTATTGATATTTTAATTCAAAGATATTCTTTTACTATGCGTTTTCGCAAGTAGGCCGTTGTGACTCAGTAGAAAACAAAGTTGTTTATAGCTGTCAATAGATGTTGTTATGAACGCTCATCAAGTTTTCATGCTATTGTGTTTTCAAATGGAACATACATATATAGTTCAATTCAGATTTTCAAAAGCTCTCCGGAAATATTCAATAGTCACAACCTTTTTTTATTATTAATACTTCAATTCAAAATTTGACTATCAACATGTTCATTGTTCAAAGTCTTTTCCAATTATCATAAATATTGTTCAGAATGATTACCGTTGTCGCTCATAGCAATGCATTTTGAAGTATGAATGGACGACGGCCCCGTAAATATCGGAAAGCAGAATGCGTGGCTGCTCTAAGTTCTTGTTGTTGTAAATCTTGTCTTTCAGAAAACCCCATAAAAGGAAATCTAAAACTGATAGATCCGGTGATCTTGGAGGCCATCTCATAGGTCCATTAGTGGCTATCCATTATCTATCGTTGAAAAAAATAATTTCTAGAAATTGTCGTTTTATTTGAGAATTGTGCGCAGTCTTGTTGAAAATATATGTTATTCAACTGAGCCAGAGGGTTATTGTCTAGCAGCTCTGGCAAAACATCTCGTAGAATTTCTAGGTGACGGTTTGCAGTGAGACCAACTTCATAAATCCGATATAAAATATTTCTGCCCAAAATCTACAAATAATTTATGTTAACATACCCTTCGGAGTATAATTCTGAAGCATTATGTGAGTTCACATTGCATTGTATGAAGCAAACTAACATATCATATTTTTCATAATTTTGATACAGTGCTGCCATCGTTTGAATCGCAGAAAAATACGAAAATTACAAAATCACGAGTGTGAAACTCTTGAAAACACAGTATAGCATGAAAACTTGATGAGCGTTCATGTCAACAACTATCGACAGCTATAAACAACTTTGTTTTCTACTGAGTCACCACGGCCTACTTGCGAAAACGCATAGTAAAAGAATATCTTTGAATTAAAACATCAATAATATAAAAAAATGTCAACTATTATATATTTTCGGGAAGCCAACAAAAATCTGAATCGAAATGTGAAGAAATATACAGGGTGTCCCATTTGAAAAAGAAAATGTTGGCATCAATTTCTGAAAATGAGCCATCACGGAAACAGAATGAGTACGCCACTGTATTATGCGTAAAAAGTTATACCAGGTTCCGTTCTCACCTCGCCAATAAGTTGGATACTAACCAAGATACGGGAGGTGCTCAAAAAGTGAGAATTTTCAATTTCGCCCTGTATCTCAAGAACATGGAGAGCTGTGACAATTCTGTTTGCGGCATTGACCGTTTCACAAAAAAGTAAGAGAGTAATGCAAAAACCGCAACTTTCTATCTCCAAAGACAACTGAGATATCGCACAAAAGCATCGAAAGCTGGACACACTGTACAATGTACCTACATGCTGTGCAAACTTATCTTGGTCACACTTTACACATATGGTTGAACCATGACGCCTGAACCACGATTGTATAGTTTTCTGATTTTCTTCATGTATACTGAAGGTGCGAAATCTAATATCTTGGTTTCTTTCTCAGAAAAAAATGCAATCTGAAATGCTTTTTGGGAATGTATATGACTATGAGCCCGCGATGTTTTAATTAATTCTTCCATAATGACAATTTGTGCCGTTAACCGTCCTCAAAGATTTCATGAAATCTTCTGGAAATGAAATCATTCGAGTCGAAGGGGAAATGGGAAACATCAAAGGCCAAGAAAAGATAGCGTTGGCGTTAGGGCCCAGATCGGGGCGAGCGATTGAATCTCATTGAAATTCGTGATTAGCAGTTTGATTAACGTTGGAGTTAAGGTTTGGCCATTATAGATACCCATGATTCCATGTCCGTTGTATCGTCTCAGACCTCCTGCTTTGTGATTACAGATACTAATTTGAACTTTGTCGTTGTCTCCGCTTGAGATTTACTTTATTGCCTTTGGTTGTAGATACCTCAAAGTAGACACTGAATGGAACTGTATAGTTGAACGGACAAGCCATTATTGATTGTACCTTTATTCACAGCAACTGAAATTCACGATTCTCTTGTATTCGAAAGGATGAAATAGCGATCTGGATTCTGGAATATGTTAACTAGAGTCACTGGGTGGTATTAGTTTGATAAGAGTTCGGACACAGCTGAACTTTTGTCCTTTTCTATTTTCTATAATACAATGGTTTAAGTGAATAAAAGAATAAGACATATATCCTGCTCTTTGTCTTTTTAATTTCCCTAGTAGCGCCTGAATGTCAGATACGATTTTAGAGGTTATATTTTCTGTCAAATCAATCATAGCAGTAGATGGACAACGGATATAGGGTACAAACACCCACTTCAATCTATAGTGATACACTTCTAGCAGAACAACTGTTATATAAATGAAAAGAATGCATGTAACAACATTTTAATATTAGAAAATATATACACATATGGATAAACTTATAGCTATAATTCCTTATTGTATGTGAAACTGTACTCCAGTGATAAGTATAAAACATGAAGTTATTAATATTGAAGTATTCTCAATATACAGGAAGTAACATAAGTACGTTCAAGTGAAGTAGTCCTGAGACAATAATTTCAAGAAATATAGTCTATATAAGCGTGTATCCGGAAATGTTTCATTTCGGAGATACAGGGTGTTGAAATACAGAGAACAAATCATTTTTCGAGAATTATTTCATGGGAAAAAAGGTTTTTATTGTGACGAGACCTATATACCAAATACTTGATTTTGTAAAGTTCTCAGCAACTTCACTTATAGCATCCTAGGAGCTAAGTAACATGGATCGATATAGAAAATATTTCCTAAACGATAAGCTCCAGCATAATTAATGAGGCCCTTATAATAATTCTCTTGATACATAAATATCTATTCACTTTCCACTGTTGAATTTTGAATTTGGTCGGCACCAAAAACGCCATTGAATAATATATCACGTTGTAGTTTACTTGCTTTTCTTAGTTTCGTTTTCAAATTTTCAATTTCATTATGTAATTTTGTGATATTTTCCCCATTTTCCATGATTATTTTGTTTTGCATTTTGTGTGATGATAATAATGGAATTTTGTTCTTGAAATCGTCTGCTTTGTAAATTGATGGAACAGCAGATTCTCTCAAACAGATTTTGAAATCTTCTGTTTGAAAATATGGGCCTAAAATATAGTTCCATTCTGATCAGATGCTGTTATAAGAAGTGGATTTCAATGAGTACCTCACAAATTTTGCTCGTCTTCAAATTGATTTTCCACCCAGGCCGTTACATATCTTCCTTCCATAAGCGAATGCTTGATGTTTGAGTTGGAAAATTGAATAAATGATATCCATTTTTTTCAGAATTGGCCTAATTTATTGCACAGCAAGTGATTTCCATAGCTGCTTTTTTCTCGAAAGTATGATTATGAAATTTTATTTCAATTCAGACGTTAATAAAATTAATTGTCGAATTCGAACAATTTTGAATGAAAACGCGCGGGACGACTATGGTGCTCTTGTCACAATGCAGGGTGTGTAACTTAACAAATCCAAACATTCAAAAACCCTCACCGTTGTTATTTCTGTGTCCGAACTCTCATCAAACTAATACCATGCAGTGACTCTAATGTAAACGATGTATAGATCGCTGGATGCTTCCTCAGGCGTGACATTCAGGAACCTGAGAAGGTATAATATTCGACATAATTATGCTCATTTCCAGCGGAGAGCTACAAAAAATTATAGGATAAAAAAAGAAGGAAAAAGTTCTTATACTGAATACATGATTGTACAGTACAAGTCGCATCGTGCGTATGTGAATGATTTATTTTTTCGTTTCCATAATTTGCTGTTAGTCTCCGCTGTGATTTTTTATAATTGAGTCACTTACCGTGTAGGTATGATATTATTTTGGATATTATATCACAGAATGTTGATCATTAGAAGTGTTTCCACTTTGTGGGCCAACGAAACTGAACAGACTGAATAACTTTCCGAAATAGTAGATTGTTTTATTAGGATCAAAAGTGACACTTTGTTTGACAAGCGAATTTTGCATTTGCGAGGCGGAGCGTTTAGCGAAGCCGAGCGAAAGCAAAATTTGCGAGTCGAGCAAAGTCACTTTTGATCCGAATGAAACATGCTATTTTTTCTGCAACCGAAACAATTAACTCAAATAAATATGTGTAGTAACCACCAATGCTGTACCATGCAATGCAACAACTATTGACAAATAATCCATGTGGTGAGAATATTCTACCTGCATTAACAGCAGGTTAGGTTTTTCAGGATGTTCGAATTGTAGTTTCAATATGAATACAACCACAGAGTGGCATATTTGTGTATGGATCAGGTGCTCTAATGGCAAATACCGCGCCAGTGCGCCAGCTATAAGAACAAGACGTGGAAAATGTTAGGTTAGTGAGCATATCAACAATGATAATAGTGATTATTTATTCCTCTCCATACTACACTGTGTTTGACTTGATAATCAAATGAAGCTAAACAATATCGTTGTTTGAAACAAAACAACTATTGCTTGCCGTTATTATTCGAAAACAAGTGATTCATCCCGAGAATAACGAATGAAATACAGATCAAGCAAGTATTTGAATCTTGAAGGCTTCCCTGATGAAAACAAAAATACTTAACTGAGATGTTTATAATTCCAATACTAATCTATAATAAGGTGTATTCATATCTCCAGCATGGGTATGAAATGCCAAATCTGCTGAAATCGGAAACAAATCAGGTATGCATCTCAACCCAAATAACCAACCGTCGAAATGTTGTTTATTCTTGATGACGTCCAGTAGATCCTTATTAGTTCCTAGGAGCTAAAGTTCAACTTTAGCTCCTAGGAACTAAAATTCTACTTTAGCTCCTAGGAACTAAATATGTTGCCTAGCAACATACCTATTTTTGTGTCAGTAATAGAAACGTCAATTTAAGAGCTAATTTTGGTATCAAAATGGACGACTTTTGTGTCGGTTGCAGAAAAAGAAAGTTTATTTGTAAAAACAATGAGATACAGAGTGCCGGATTCATACTGACTTACGTCGGGGGCTAACTATAACGAAACCGCCGCGTCGCCGCCAAATAATGAATTTCAATTGTCAGTTCCAAAATTCAAAGTACACTACCCGTTCACTGCTACTTTATCACAGCATATGAAAAAAACATGAAATCATCACGTATGACGAATCAAATTATATTTACTTTTCATCTTAAACCTAACAACAAACAACAAATATGTATATTTTTGTTAGATAAATGCTAAAATACACTGAAAATATTTTCTATTAGTGGCTAAAAAATATTGTATAACCACAGCGGAGTATCTGCATCGAATTGGTGCCAAAGCAATTCATTTGCTGAAATAAATAAATTGAGAGAGAGTGTTATATGTACTTTGTTGTATGTGTATGTACACACCAACTTGGCCATCGACCTTACAAGAGGTCTTTTAGCCTTCTGGGTTCTGTGTAGGCTTTGCTACTGACTCCATATGTCACTTCAGAAGCAGCACCATCAATTGGAACGTAACAGTCAATCGTGCGGAATCATCTCCAGCCAGGGCTACGAAAATTAGGATTTATTATTTGTTTTATGAATGAATACTCTCTGCTTTGCCGGAGATTCGATCTAGGGACTGATTAAAAATACTCGGAATTTCAAGTGATCACAGGAAATTGATTTCGTTACTCATAATGTGAATGTTATTATTTTCAATGAAACACTCCGACTGCCCGCAATCGCTAATTGCGCGTTTGCTTCTCTCTACCGCCTCTCAAAATTCACCGCCGGGGTCTGATAGTCCCATAGCCCCCCCTAAATCCGGCACTGATGGAATATGTCGATTTGTGATCCAACAAACCGTTCCATTCGACCCTCAACTGTACTATTTCATTCTCCTTTCCTCCACTTGGCTGACCAATAGAATTCGGAGAAATCGTATCGTGTCAAGCACATTATCGAAAAGGTTATTCAATTGAGAAATTGGTAATATTCAATTAAGTTTCCACTTGATTTCAGCGCTTTCTAGCAAAGAACAAAAAGTTATGTATCCCAGTTTTTGGCACGATTTTTGGAAGTTCCTGCATGTGGCGGTCGACAGTCAGGACTCACCACGGTATATGGTTAACACTATCATCCAGTGTGATACCACAACATCGACCCTAGGCGCTGTGAAATAGGTTATACCCATGTTTCAGTATCTGGTTGATGATTCCTGCCAACGTAATCGAATTTCCTCTTTTTTCCACGTCAACATAGATAAAGCGATAATGAGTTCTCCTTGACTAAAATGATTCGGAAGTGAAATACCTCTTCATCCGGTTTTCTGGGTAAGAGATGCTAGAGGTGGTTCACCATCAGCTAATAGAAGCCTCATGATAGACCTATGTAATATCAGTGGTCTGAGTCAGAACATCTGCGATGTCCATCGACGCCTTCAAACTGAAATTCAATACACAATGGCCATCTGACTGAGATAATGGCCAATTCTTCCACCGAAACGACCTGAATGATCTGTCTTGGGTAGGAACTCCACACACGTTTTAGGTATGATGAAGTTGTATACCTCTATTCTGAGACTAATATCTCATCATCAACAAGAAAAAACTATGGAACCAAATAGGTTTCATTTTATGTGGCTCAAACTTGATAACCAGAAACATACCAAATATCTTTGTTGCCTCTAGTTATCATCAGAAATCATCATCATGAGCGACTTCAATGGATGCTCAACAGTGCTTGGGCTCATACTTTCCAACGAAACGGATGAAGCTGGGCGACAAACCTGAGCTCTTGCCATCACTCATGGCTCACAGCAGCTTATCAAGAAACGGACACGAATTTTCGATGTCAATAATCAATCAGCAATCATACTCGACTTATTCCACACTTATAATTCAGCATCTCACACCATAGATTCACGAGCTCTACTTGGCGATTCTGATCACACACTCATCACCATAACCTGCCCATTTTTCATTCATCAACTGCTCCAACACCTCCACGTCTTGAATCGCATTATAACTCAAGGGATAGGGACGGTCTGCTCATGTTTTTCTCCAACTTTCCTTGTCAGAGAATATGCTTCGATTCGTCACAGTGAATTGCGGGAATAACCTGAATCATCACTCATGGAATGGACTCAGACATACCTCATCTTTCGAGAAGAGCATCCCTTTCGTAACCATGGTTCAACAAGAACTGTCATTGAGCTGTTGCCTTGAAAAAAATGACCTACCATCCCGGGCTGAAAAACCTCAACCTCTACACATGAGCAAAATATGTTGATGACAGAAATAACTGTGGCCAAATGAAAGATGCATACATAAAATCATACAACTCAAAGATTTTCCCTATGGCTCCCATTAGTTTCGGTCTCTCGCTTATGCAGTCAGAAGTAAAGTCAATGATAATTCTTTTCCACCACTCACAAAAGCTGATGTAATATCAGCAACAACAACGCAAGAGGAAGCAGACATTTTTGCAGAGATGTCCGCAGTGAACTTCATTCCAGATTCGAAGGAAAGGGTGCCAGACATTCCCTTTGTTGAAAGTCGAATGCCCAAAATCGTCCTTTGTTAATGCACTTTCTGATGTATTTTGCTCGGTCTCAAAACGTACGAAGCTGACGGCCCTGATGGAATTTCACCCATTATCCTAGAAAAGTTTGCATTAGAATTGAACACCGATTCTCTGCAAGTCATTTACCATCTCGTACAAGTCAGGTATTTTTCCATCGTGCTGGAGAAAAGCCAGGGTCCAACCAATCCCTATTAGAGAAAACGAAAGTTCGCCATTTGAGTTCATCAAATATCTAGAGAGCTCAAGAATCATTGATACAGAGGTATTTGTAATCAAATACAGAGGTATTTGTAATCAATCAGAATTACCAAAAATGTTTGATTGCTTGATTTCCAAAAAACTTTCGTGGGACTTCAGAAATATTATAATCAATGAACAACATGGTTTCTGCAGAGGTAGATCTACTACCACAAATTTATTGCTTTACCAAAATTACATCATAAATGCTCTCGAGAATAAACTGCAGGTTGACTCTGTATACACAGATTTTTCGAAAGCCTTTGATAGAGTCAACCACAGTTTACTACTTGCTAAACTTGAGTCTTGGGGAGTAGAAGGTAATATTTTAGAATGGATCAAATCCTATCTTAGCGATAGAGTCCAATATGTCAAGTATGGTAGTTCAGTATCAGATCCAATTGAAGTTCCTTCAGGGGTTCCTCAGGGGTCTCACATGGGACCACTACTGTTTAATATCTTTGTTAATGATCTTCCAAATGTTATCATCAACTGTTCCTTCCTATTATTTGCTGATGATTTAAAGGTGTTCAGAACAGTTCAATCCATATCTGATGCTGAGAGATTACAGTTTGACCTAAATAACCTTTCCAGGTGGTGTAATATTAACTTACTAAAACTAAACTTGGGTAAATGTCAAAAAATTTGTTTTTCACGAAATGAGGAGGCAATCAATTATGCTTATCAGATTAATGACAGAAACTTATCTGAGACCAACAAGATTAAAGATTTGGAGGTTATATTCGACACAAAAATGAATTTCAAGAGTCACATGATAGAAATTTCATCTCGTTCAAAAAAAATGCTGGGCTTTTCTCTTCGTTCTGCAAGAGAACTATCTGTCAATGCTCTCAAGATTATCTATTGTGCCCAAGTCAGATCTATTCTTGAATACTCTTCTATCATTTGGTCACCATGCTATAGAGTCGACATGGAACTCTTGGAGAGTACTCAAAATAAATTTTTGAGATACTGTGGATACAACTTAGGAATGAATAGAGATGAATATAATTATTCACAAATTCAAAAAACCATAAATTTGAATACTTTAACACGTAGAAGACTTGAAATCGACCTGATATTCCTCCATAAAATTATCAATGGCAGTATTGATTGTCCTGAAATTGTTGAGCTAACCTCACTTTCTGTAAATGCTAGAAGAAGTAGAAATAGTGACATTCTCAAGATCCCTTTGTGTAGAACAAATTATGGTCAAAACGAATCCCTTAACAGAATACTGAGGTCAGTAAACACTCACAACAACAAGCTTGAGCTGTTCGGTTCATCTTTACTATCCTTTAGAAAAGCAGTTAAAAAATTGAATTAGTTTTAATTTTTAGTTTCAATATAATCTTAGTCATCTGTAAAATATATATATTGTACAATCTTTTGTAATGGTATAATTGGCTTGTCCGTTGATAAATAAATAAATGAATAAATAAATAAATGATAGACAAAATGGCTTTCGCCAGCGAAGATAAACTAGAGATTTACTTGCCTACTACACCCATATATGGTAAGCTTCACTAGAAAAATAAGCGGAATCTCTAGCTGGCGTTGGATATATCGAAGGCATTCGACAGTGTTTGGCATCCAGGACTCCTCCACAAACTACCATCAAACGGCTTACCACCTCATCCATGCCATCTTTCATCGAGTTTTTTTTTTTAGTCAGGCAGATCGCTCCATGTGATGGTACAATTACCAACAAGTCCGGCGTTCCCCAAGGAACGATTTTGGCACCAATATTGTTCCTACCTCATATCAATGATGGAAGCAATCACTTTCCCATTCCTACAGCTTTGCAGATGATATTACTCACCTTACTGAGTTTCCATCTATGAATCACATTCTTTTCCATGAAGCTATATAGTACTCACCTCTAAAAATTCATCATTAAAAAAAAACTGAGGACTTACAACATGGGCAGATCAATGCTGTCAATGACGATACTGCTGAACTCGCAGCCTTCGGAACCAATAGCCTTTAGTTGAATTCCACGCCACCAACAGACAAGCCTATATTTCCTCTAGGAATGAGGAACTCACTTTGCCTGATATAACAATATTTGGTACTAACAAAACCACCAAGACTATTATATGCTCGGTATCTCCATCCACGAGAGCTGCTCTACCTTAAACTCGAATTTTTATTCCGTCCGAGAATCTATTTGACACCTCAACAGCTTCTCATGATCTACATTGCACAGATACGGTCATTTCTAGAATAGTGTTTCCACACATGGGGAAAGTGGGTGATGCCACACTCACTAACACTTTGACCTCATTAAAACACCGTAAAAAAGTCGGCAACCTTCCATTTGCTTATTGATGGATGCTTCCACGGAAAATGTTCCTAAGAAATCTCTGCTATTTATCTCTAGCAATACCAGTCAGACAAACTCCACAGGCCCAGTCAGCACATCCGTTCGTTGTCAACGTTGAAATATCGAACCGAACTCGAACCTTGAACTCGTTCATCTATGGAACGGCAAAACTTTGGAATTCTTCGCCTATATGGAAGTATTCTTGAGAAGTTATATCCTCCAGAAGTTGAAACAAAATCAAACACCTACTTCCTCCCATTTTCCTTCCTAGAAACGCACGATATTTCTAGAACATAGTTGAAATTTCCTTTTGTGCGACTCAAAAGATGTAAAAAGGTACCCTATTATATCTGTCAGTGGAGTGTTGAAGTGGCGACAATAGAAACAAGATGTGACAGTTGGATATATAATGTCCTCCGTGAATTGAGAATCGTGATAATAATTTCAGCTTCTTTTTCAAATAGATATTATCGAGGAAGTTATTCAGTATGTTTCGTTTTCGTTGGCTCACTCTGTATATTTCATATTAGTCGGACGAATAATAGTAGCACGAAATGATTATTATTCCAAAACATGTGCAGATTTGCGGCTTAGTGTGGAAAAGTGACAACCAGCCATTCCATATGAACACAAACTTTCTAGAACCAGATAAAACAGGAAATTTCCTTAGGGAATCTAACTGACCGACTGAAACATACCCTTCCGAACGAGATTCAACTTCTAGTGTTGTTTTTGTGCCTCCGGCCAATGAAAATAAATGTCCCTTTCTCCTTGGGTATTGGCGTTGATGGATATGTCCTTATTGCGAGTCTACACTGGGTTTTATTCTCTGTTTATTTTTGTTCGTAGCGTGAGCGAATTGATGTTGATAAGAACCTGGCACACCGAGAAAAATACCTTACTGAAATTTGACTACTGACAATGGGGAAGACCACTGAGGGAAGAAATCCGTGCAAACCTCTTTCAATCGACGAATCATGATTTACTATTGATGTACAGGGTGGCCAATTAAGACTCCAGAGTTCGATTTCTCTGTTGTCTTGAGAGATACAAAAAATTCATGAATCAAAATTGAAGTAATAAGCGAGCTTCACATTTCAAAATTTCTTTGAAATACACAGGGTGTTCCGTAAGGTCACAGCACATCAAAGCTATGTTTTTTTCATTGAAACACCCTATATTTTATTTCATTTTTGAATTCTCCCTGAAGATCTGATTTCAACGACCCATCATACTTAGGGTCTAGCAGTGAAAGTTACTGACATATAGGGTGTGCAAAATCGAGATTTTCCAAGTTCAGGATTTTTTTCTGTCGAAACTGTTCATTATTCGTCAAAACGGTTTACATGTCCCTATCCCAACTTTTCACTCACTATCAATTGGTGTTCAATTGACATTTAATTGAAACAAATTATAAATTTAGATTTTTTGACCACCTTGTATCGATTTCAATTGAACACCAATTGATAGTGAGTGAAAAGTTGAGATAGGGACATGTAAACCGTTTTGACGAATAATGAACAGTTTCGACAGAAAAAAATCCTGAACTTGGAAAATCTCGATTTTGCACACCCTATATGTCAGTAACTTTCACTGCTAGACCCTAAGTATGATGGGTCGTTGAAATCAGATCTTCAGGGAGAATTCAAAAATGAAATAAAATATAGGGTGTGTCAATGAAAAAAACATAGCTTTGATGTGCTGTGACCTCACGCAACACCCTGTGTATTTCAAAGAAATTTTGAAATGTGAAGCTTGGTTATCACTTTAATTTGATGGCGAAACTTTTTTTTGTAACTCTCAAGACAACAGAGAAATCGAACTCTGGAGTCTTAGTTGGCCACCCTGTACAATCAATATTATGAGTTAAAGTTGAAGGGAATCGAATCTATATCGTTTTGAAATCAGCATATTTCATTCGATATTTCAAACAGCCGAATATGATGGTGGAGTCGTGACGTATTAGTCCCGAACTGTAGCTATATCTTTCTCTGATACCTCGTCATTCTGCAGTGTTGCAGTGTGATTGGTCAGTTCAAGGACAATAGGCGTGTTGGGAATGAGACGTCGCACCAGTCACACCAATGAATTGACATAATTTCAAATGGCGATGGAATTGTGTGTTTTGAAATAGACATATTCTAATTTATTATTTTCATCGTCTTAGCATGAATGACAAAATTCAAAATTAATTCGCTGGTAGTTTTTCAGTATAGAGTTCACGATAATGTCATTTTGAAAAATCAGTGGTCTTCCCCATTGTTATCAAAAACACCAGTAAATAAAAGACTTAGACAATGTCTATTTGTTATTATTGAACATTATTGAACAAAGTATTCACAGTGATGAAACAAAAGTATCAACTGTGAATAAATAGTGTAGATACTTAAAATATAATAAAAACTCTCCAAGTTGTCTCCACAACGTTTTATTCCAAATTCAAGAAGGAGGAGACATATGTTCCGGACCCAAAAGGTATCCATCATTAGCCAGAAAGTAATTATTGTGGAGAAGAAAGAGGCAAAAACATGGTTATAATTAGCATATAGTGCAACGATTATTGGAACATGTTCAATCACAATCATAGCACACATATCAATATCCTCAAATTAGTTTGGCAAGTTAATAATGTTAGAAAATTAGATACATGTGAAAGCTTAGAGATGTTTACGAATAGTGGTAGAGTAATGAATGATGATAATATGGACCTATCCCATTTAGTCCTCAGTATAGTTTAGTAATATAACATGTTGAACATGTAAAGATTCGGTTTGGTTAGTAGTAACCCAGCGAGCACAAAAACATTTCAGAGATGTTAAAAGTACGAGATTTCGAGACATTGAACCTCTACTGCGATGTTCTGTTTGAACATGAATAGAACTATTATAGAACAGCCAATGTCCGCCGCAGGCGACAATTATCGAGATGTCCTTGATATGTCACAAAACTACCTTCTCCCTAGTTCTTTTCAGAGCCTTTTCATGGACACAACAGAACATTTTCAACGCGTCTTGCGCACATTAAATCGCTGTAAAAAACCATTTTCGAGGTACTTTTTTGAAGCCTTTTGTCAAAATGAACTTTTGCATTAGGATTCCATTTCCCTTGAATGAAAAAATGCATTAAAAAAAGATTGAACATGAAAATATTTTCTTGATATGAAATTACCTTCTCAATCGGTTTCTGAGTAGTGCTTACTACACACAGACATATAATTGGAAATAGGTTTCCCAATTTTTGAAATGTTCTCCATAATGCATAATTTTGCAACTGCGGAGAAGCTGTGTATTGATGAATTCGTACTTTTATATATTGATGACACTGAGGCACCGAACAACACATCTAGCATCTGATGGTCATTATTACAAACTAAATAAGTCTTCTAACACAATAAACTTCACCAAATTCCTTTCTGTTCGTTAGCAGCGTGATGTAAGCGTGACACGCTGCAAACGCGTGCCAATTGCGAAAAAGAAGAACAAAATCGAAAACAAATCAGAATTTATCGTATTGTGACGTAAGCATGAGACGTTGTGGTGGGGCAAACAAAGAAAGGGCACAAAAGAACAAAAACAATACTTTCAATATCCTTCTAAGACCTCTTTGGAAAGTGCATATTATGCCTACATTTCTATAACATCCCAAAACATCCCAGGGATACCTCTCAGTAGGCAAACAAAGAAATGCCACAGTAGAACAAAAACAATACTTCAATATCCTTCAAAGACCTCTTCGGTCAGTGCATATTGCGTCGCAAAATAACATCTTCATGTCAACATTTTCAAAACATCCCAAAACTTCCCAGGGATGTTTGTGCTCGCTGGGAAAACAGTGTGTAGTGAACCTCCCTATATATTGAATCATGTTTTTCGTACCACCATACAATTTGAAGGATTGAATCACCTTCAGGTTCTAAATATCTTGATTCTAGGATCAATGATGACAAGAGGTGTATTTAACATCACATGTTCATATGAATAAAAAGTCTTATTTTGATCCAAACAATATGTCCTTGAAATATTCACATCGAATTGTGTTTATAGTATACACTTATGACTATGCTTGTCTCATGGTGAGCGGTATACTCGTAATGTCATTTTGTCGGTTCACTCCAATCCTAGAAAGTGCCTGATGGCCTTGATTATACTAGTGTGAATTCTCAAAGCTAATGGCATAAAGTTATCACTTCGGAATGGTTTTTTATCGCTTGGTGCGCGTCTAACGTCATTCAAAAGCAATTTGTATAACGTTTGTGTTTCTGCACATTCGTTGACATTCAACCTTCCACTGACATCCCGTACTTGTAGCTTTTGTCTTTAATAATTGGAAATTCGAGTGGCCGTCTGCTGGTATGATAGTTCACTAAATATTGAGAGCTCACCAGAAAATCTTATTCCTTGTTGTTGTTTCTTCATTTTGAAAGTGTCATTGAGTATACAGTGTGTCCCACTCACCATGCTCACCATGGGTATCTTTTTAACGGTGAGAGATACGAGGTCGGTTAAATGACACCAATTGTGGAGTTTGTCAAGGCCAACCATGATATAAAAAAATATTTTGATGAAATCTATTCGTTTTTGTTTTATACGCAAAAAGCAGATTTTGATCATTTTCATGTCTCCTCCGTAACTTCTCTATCTATGAAAATATTCAAATAGATATTTCACATCTTCATGGCAGTTTTTCGAAGTTATTTCGAAAAAAATATAAAATTTATATCAACTCTTCTAGAATTTGAGATGTCATCACCAACTTTTGTTTTTTAAATGTAGGTCATATCTCACTATGACTTAGTTACTAATAACTTTTTTTCTCTTTCAGTTTTGTGTTGATAACAACGGAGTTATCGTCATTCATACAAAAACAAAAAATTATGTGGCAGCCGCCATCTTGAATTTATAAATTTCAACAATAAAATCATGATCTCCGACCTCAAGAACCCCCACGTACCAATTTTGAATGGAATCGGACCAAATCTTGTCCGCCATTTTGGAGCAGCAATTTTTTTTTAATTTCAACAAAAATTCCATAACTCGGATCAACTTGGAATTTGGCAGGTGTTCATAATTTCGGTGGCAATACATTATGGCATTTTTGCTGTAAATAAAAAAAAATGGCTGCTCCAAGATGGCGGACAAGATTTGTTCCGATTCCATTCAAAGTTGGTAAGTGGGGGTTTTTGAGGTCGGAGATCATGATTTTTTCGTTAAAATTCATGAATTCAAGATGGCGGCTTCCAAATAATGTTTTGTTTTCGTATAAATGACGATAACTCCGTTGTTATCGACACAAAACTATCACTGCGACATATCATCTGAAAGAGAAAAAGAAGTTATTTGTAACTAAGTCATAGTGAGTTATGACATACATTTAAAAAACTAAAGTTGGTGCTGATATCTCAAATTCTAGAAGAGTTGGTATGAATTTCATTTTTTTATCAAAATCACTCTGAAAAACTGCCATGCGAATGTGAAATTCCTATTTGAATATTTTCATAAATGAATAAGTAACGAGAAATGAAAATGATCAAAATCTGTTCTTTGCGTATAAAATAAAAACGAATAGATTTTATCAAAATATTTCCTCACATTATAGTTGGCCTTGACAAACTCCACATTTGGTGTCATTTAACCGACCTCGTATCTCTCACCGTTCAAAAGATACCCATGGTGAGCAGGGTAAGTGGGACACACTGTATACAGTGTTCAATGCCAAAATAAGGAGAGCACGTAGCTGTAGAATGCAAGACAGGCGGAAAAAAGTTGAAATTTCGAACTTCCTGTTTCAATTATCAAATTCGGTCAAATTCTTATTTTCCAGACGAAACATTTTCGAAAAAAACACCACTGCATGATAAAACTGCAGAATTACTCTTTCGTTTATTTCTTGCGACGTTCGCATTACATTTCTTCGTATTCCGCTAACAGGATTGTCTCTATTTCTGTTGCCAAATAGACAGCAAACAGCAGTTTGCATAAGATGGCATATGCCTGAAGCAGAACTGAGAAGTGTATATCATGCGAAATTTCCCTTGCAAAATGCGGTAATATTTCGTATAGGGACTCGAAAATTGGGGCAAAATAGAATGGTTTGTTTGCAGTACAAACGGAGCATTCATAAGCCGCTATATTGAAGTAAGAAGTAAATATAGGGTTCAAGATGATATGGATGTGACTTGAGGAAACATGATGAATGTTCACTTCAGATGCTTCAGATCCGGGACCGCACCGAAAAAAATAGAGAGGCAAATTTTATTAATACATTGTAGTTTCGTTTATTTGAAAATTAAAATGTAATCTTCACAAAATGTTGATAGTTTTTTCATTACAGTGATTTTGCCATTTTTGTAGAGCTGATTACCATAATTTATACGAGGAAGTGGATCTGAGAGAATCATATCACTACATAATAATTTTCACTTCATCTTATTCAGTTCGGTGTGCACGGCAATAATTTATACTTTTACAATTATTACAATAATTATGGTTTATCGACATATCGAATGAGAGTTGAATTATGACAAAATAAGTAACAGGAGTTGAGAAACGAACATATTTGACATATTATTTTTGAAACAAGATGGCGATCATGAGTGATGCAAGGAGATTGTACTCACGTGGAAATGGCTATGACATCATGCAGACGAAACCATTTTCATTTATTTGTTGACGAACATAATCGAATTTGAAAAATAAGTATTTTTGATCGTGTTTCATGTAGGAAGTCAGGGCCAATCCATCCAAAACTGAGCTCACATTGGTATCTGAAAATCTGATCATGTAACATAGAAATTAGCATTCAGATGATAGTGACATGTTTGATTTCTTAGGCTTGTAGCCATCTGATTTTTTCTTAATTAATGCTGTATTAGACGCAGCAGTCATTGCTTGAAATCTGACATTACATGGGATATGACAATGAATTATTGTGAAATCTTTCCCACGACCATAAATATGTAACTTGAAACATAAAAGATGTATATACTTGTTTCAAACATTCAATTGCATAACTTATTATATCTATATGTATCATATCTATATGTATCTTATCTATATCAAAATTAAACTAATTATTCGGTAAATACATTTCTCTCTTCCTAAGGACTAAAAATCGGAAGTGAAACCGATTGCACGAAAAAAAGGAATTGTTGAATCAAGCAAAATTTAATTGAATGGAGCAAATAAAAGTGTCATACAGGGTGAGTCATGAGGAACTGTACATGCTCCCACTACGAATAGAGGCATCTGAGGGGAATACCAAATGACCATCAGAAAGTGTCTCCGCCTCTTCTAAAATAATCTATAGGGTGATTAATGAGATATGGCAAAAACTTCTTTCAATCTCCAACAGTTCTTTCGATTTCTTTCATTTTTTCATGGATTATCATGCTGTCACTCAGCAATCAACTGACGTATTCAGAATCGTGAAAATCCAGGACCGGTCTTGAGAAATTTTGCCAATTTGGTCCATATAAAAAATTTCACCCTGTATGAGGTTTTAGTAAACTGTGATATGGAATTTCTGAAGTTGATGAACAGGCAACTAGAATGAAGTATTTCGAATTGTCCTCACAATTTCATAGAATTTCTTAAAAAATGATTAATTTAAACTACACACGAAACTTGGGCAATAAATGTATTGATTTGAAAATTAATACTTCGCAACGCATGAATTTCACGAATGAAAGTAGGGATAATATCATTCTGAATTCTTCAGCTCAACAATAATCAACATTCTTCTATTTCCAGGGTTGGATTCAGTAATTTTTTAGTAGAGAGTAATAATCACCAAAAATTACACCCTGTATATGGTTTTAGTAACCTGTGATATGGAATTGTCAAAGTTGATGAACTGGCAACCAAAATTAAGTATTTCAAATTTTCCTCAGAGTTTCACAGAATTTCTTAGAGTACGATCAATTTTCACTACACGTGAAACTTTCGCAACAAATGTATTAATTTGAAAATGAATACTTCGCACCGCTAGAATTTCACGAATAGAAGCAAGAATAACATCATTTCCTATTCTTCAGTTCACTGAAAATCAACATTCATCTATATCCAGGGTTGGATTCAGTAAATTTTTGGTACATGGTAATAATCACCAAAAATTGCACCCTGTATATGATTTTAATAAACTGTGACATGAAATGTTCGGAGTTGACAAACAAGAATCAGGAATAATTTTACCCTTACTTTTATTCGTGAAATTCATGCATTGCGAAGTATTAATTTTGAAATTAATACATTTGTTGCCCAAGTTTCGTGTGTAGTTTGAATTAATCATTTTCTAAGAAATTCAATGAAATTGTGAGGAAAATTTGAAATACTTCATTTTGGTTGCCTGTTCATCAACTTTAGAAATTCCATATCACAGTTTACTAAAACCTCATACAGAGTGAAATGAACTAAATTGGCAGAATTTCTCAAGACCGGTCCTGGATTTTCACGATTCTGAATACGTCAGTTGATTGCTGAGTGACAGCATAATAATCCAAGAAAAAATGAAAGGAATCGAAAGAACTGTTGGAAAGTTATGATTGACAGAAGTTTTGGCCATATCCCATAAATCACCCTATAGATCATTTTAGAAGAGGCGGAGACACTTTCTGATGGTCATTTGGTATTCCCCTCAGATGCCTCTATTCGTAGTAGGAGCATGTACAGTTCCTCATGACTCACCCTGTATATGCACGACAAAAAATAATCTTGAAATGAGTAAATCTATATCTTGTTTCAGAGCGAATTTGAAGCTTGAATCAAGTAAATATGTCTTGCATGAACTCTATCTAGATCTTCTTCAATCAAGCACACCCATGAATGGTTCTGAAGAGATATTAAATTGGCTAAAACAATCACCATAAAATCGCAATAAAAAGAAAAAACATCAAAAGGAAAGAATGGATCACTGACGGACTTGTGAATTCAATCAATACAAAAAATGATTTATATAGAAAACTGCAGGACGAACCGGAAAACGAAAACATTAGAATTGAATTCAAAAAGTATAGAAATAAGTTAAATCAACTAATACAAGACTCAAAGATTAAATTTCTGGAAAAAAAGGTTAATCAAAATAAAAACAATCCAAGCGGGTTATGGAAAAGTCTTAAAATTATAAACGGTAAACAAGATCACAGTGAACTAAAATCCATTACAACAGAAGACGGAAACGACCTTACAGACAAAAAAGAAATCGCGGAACACTTTGCCGATCATTACGCTACAATTGGTAAAAAACTCGCAGAAAAAATTACCCCGGCATTGTCAATGAATAAACAAACAACTCGAATAAGTAATTCAATATTCATAGAACCCGCAACAGTCAAGGAAATCAAACAAATTATTCTATCCCTCAAAACAGGTAAAGCTCCCGGACTGGATAACATAAAACCTGAGATATTAAGAGATCACTCAGATCTCATTTCAGCTCCTCTAACCTACATTATAAACAAAGCCATCGACACTGGCACATTTCCAAGTATATTAAAAAATGCATCAATAAAACCTATATACAAAGCAGGAAACAAAAAACTGGTAATAAATTACAGGCCAATTTCTTTAATAAATAGCGTGGCGAAGGTCTTTGAAAAATTTCTGAAACTACGTTTTGAAAGCTTCTTCAAGAAATACAACGTCATGTCTGAAAAACAATACGGCTTCAAGGAATCCAAATAAACTGAAGACGCAATGATGGACCTGACAGAAAAAATCTATAATGCTATGGATAAAAGTAAACCATGTCTCTGCATCTTCGTTGATTTGGCCAAGGCCTTTGACACGGTGAACCATAGAGAGCTTCTTCGAACACTTGAAGCTGTAGGCTTCCGGGGAACGTCACTCAAACTAATGGAAAGCTACCTTAGTGAAAGAAAACAGGTGGTCAACATTGATGGCACGATAAGTTCAGAAAAAACACTGGAATACGGCGTACCACAAGGTACTGTGTTGGGGCCTATACTATTCAATGTATACATCAATGAACTATTCCAAACAACAACACAAGGCAGCATCATCAGCTTCGCTGATGATACTGCGATTCTATACGAAGATTCAACCTGGCATACCCTAAAAAATAAAGTAGAAAAAGACTTTATGAATGTAATGAACTTCTTTCAAAACCGACTACTTACCATAAATTACCAGAAAACCTTTTTTATACCTTTCACTTGCTACAGCGACACTCTCCCAAACTACAGCCAACTGGAATTCAATAACGGCCTCATAAAGATCCCCTCAGCTTCCCATATTAAATACTTAGGAGTAATTATAGATTGCCACCTCAGATGGAACTACCACTCAGATTATGTATCAAAAAAACTAAAAAGCATGGCCAACAGATTTAAAGTTTACAGAGAAATATTCGACTTGAAATACATGACAATCCTATATAACTCATTAATTCAGACACACATAACATACGGTATAAAGGTCTGGGGAGGAATCGGAGACGTCTACTTAAAACCATTAGAGACATCACAAAAATGGATCTTGAAAATCATACACCGCAAAGATTATAGGTACCCAACTGAATCATTACTCACAGAAGCAAAAGCCTTAGATGCCCGACAACTGTATTACCAATCTTTAATTATCCACCATCATAAAAATAAACACAAATACGAGCACATACACCACAAACATGAAACACGCTTCAAAGCCAAAACAACAATTATACCAAGAGTCAATACTCAAAAATGTCAAAGATCATTTACCTACCTTTGTCCAGCCTTATATGCTGATATACCTGATGACTTACGGAGAATTCAATCGCTAGGCTTGTTGAAAAAAAAACTAAAAAATTGGCTGCATACTTACCCAAGAGCTGAAATACATCGAGCAATTGATAGGAAAAACTCGAAATGAGATTCACTATGCCTCTTGACTATATTAACTGTATTTTTAAACATCGATTATCATATAAATTCTTTTTTTTTTTCTCTCTGATATTTACGAACGTATAATTGTCACCATGTTCATGTGTTTACCATACCTAACCACCCCACTGTAAAAACAAAATAAATAAAATATATTATAAAAAATGTAAAATGTATAATGTAAAATGAAAAATGTGAAACGTGAAATGTAAAATGTAATGTAAATGTAAAATGTTGATACCTACGCCCATGCACAAGGGAAACCTTTTTTTGGGCGCTCTGTATTTATTTACCACCATTGTTACCACATTGTTTATTTCATATTGTAATTTTGTATACGGTAAATAAATTGATTGAATTGATTGATTGATTGAATCATTTTGTTTGATTCAAAATAATAAGATATTGCTTCAATCAAATATTTTGTTGATTCAACGAAATATTTGGTTGATTCAATGAAATATTTGTTTGATTCAATGAAATATTTGGTTAATTCAATGTAATATTTTGTTGATTCAAGAGAAACTATATATCCATTCGACAAATTGTTTTGTTGAACCAAATTCAATATTCGGGAATTTTCTGAAATTTCACATGAATAGAATGAACAAAACTAGGAAACAAGTCGACTCCTAGCATAGATCATCAGTCTTTACTTCTCTTCAGCTGATGGAAAACTATTATTAGGATTGCTAATCATCCAAAGTTCGATTTATCTAGTTGATATTTCAAACACGAAGAATCAAGCTTCACGTATATATAATGAATTCGAGGCAGGCATAGACGAGGCGAAATGATCGCCATTTAGATGCGAAAGTTTCAGTTGATGTAGAATGAACAAAATATTTCATTGATATTACATATTTTGTTGCTCTATTCAAGCAAATGATCTGTTCGAAACAAGTTCATTGCTACATCGGAATAAGAAAACTTGTATGTTGTTCCAAAGATATATTTTCATCAAAATGATCATTATTTGATCAAATCAACAAAATGTTTATAATTGAATCAACATCGACATTATGTTGGATCAACATAATTTGTTTTTGATAAAACCATATATTTTGTTGATGGAATTGATATTATACTGTTAATTCAATAAGACTACATTCTTGATTTGAACATATACGTATTAATAAACAATACGGATCATAACGGGTGCCAGGATGAAGCCAAAAATATGAAACAAATGAATATCCATAAGGATTTGGTGGCATGATACGCATGCGCCATGCGCTACTATAGTAGTCATCGAAGACATGCGTTTCGGTGGACAATGACGTTTACTAGCCATTCAATCAAAGCAGTATGTGTCTGATCGTTTCAAAACTTTTCCTTATGGATAGTCATTTGTCTTCAAAAATCGGCTTCATGTGTCGCTATGGAAACAGATAGAGATTATCCGTATTGATTATTCATACGTATATGGATTTGAACAAGCTGCTTTCATGAAATAATCATGTATCTGGTTGATTCAACAAAAAATTGCTTAGTCCAACAAAAATAATTCAAGCATAAATAATTTGTTGATGCAACAAATCCTTTTTTTCCGTGATGAAACTCATATTTTCATTGAATTAGAAGTTTTTCCTGTTGTCGATAGTTTCGTAGAAAGCTACCAAGCACCTCGTGAAGTTTCAGCAAAGTGCCAAGTCACGACGGTTAAAGACCCAAGCCACACCAGTGTAGACAGCAATGACAGCATTGACAGCAATGAGGTTATGTCTCGCAGATTATAATGCTGGAATCACAAATACCTGAATCTAAAAATTATTATTAGGCCTCATGAGATGATATGAAATACTCTGAGCAACAACACAGTGTGCTATATGCTGCTTTCATATGAGTGATCGTAGGAAATAGTAATTTTCCTAACAAGTGCGGAAAGTGATTCTTTCCCGCACGTGACTGCCGTTGACACGAACGACGCGAAGCGGAGTTCGGGCAAGCAGTCGAGTGCGGGAAAGACACTTTCCGCATGAGTTAGGAACAATATTTTTTCTACAAGCGTAGGAAATTGATTGTATCGTTCAATTAATTATTCAAGCGAATAGGAACAACTAACAAGAGATATATATTCTCTATCTATTAATTTTTAGTAATAGCTATTGTGAACTTACAGTTTGACGCATTATGTTGGTTCATTGCGGAAGCCAGCAGGCCCATTAGGAGTTTGGTCTCTAGGTTCCAGACACTTCTATGAAATGAGCCAAAAATACCTATTCTTCATTCGGTTTTTTCATTTCTTTATTGTTGCACAATTCAATTAAACGCGTGTATAGCTTCTCATACCTTTCTTAAGACTTCGTTGGTGATATTAACGCATCTGTATCAAATCCCTATAGCTAGAAGTTTTTGATCACATTGTGGCATTTCCACTGAATCGAAAAGACAGTAACGCTGTGTCTGTCACTTCGACAATTTCAAACTTATTGGAGGTTTGATTGGCATGACAAATTGACGTTTGCCGTCAGATCAATCCAAATCTATAGGGGGATTTTTATAAAAATCCATTTTTATTTCTCAATATTTCTTAATTTTTACAATAAATAGTGCAATTTGATGGATGATTCTGAACATACAAACTTAATACTGCAACAAACAATCTTAAACTTTTATATTCCATCACCAACCACTTATATTACTAGCGATTATATCATACCTTTGTTTTCCCGCACTAGTGCGGGAAAAAATTTCCCGCACTAGTGTGGGAAAATTTTCCTGTACTGTTGCGGGAAAATGACACTTTCCAAACTAAATTGCGTGCGGGTATGGGGTGAATCACGCACGCTTGTAGAAAAAATCATTGTCTGCCTTCAAATCCTGTCAAAGTTATAATCATAATCTATCCGACAGCGAAACTGGTGGAGAGTAATCGGATATTCAACTCAAAGGATATGTCGAAAGGGGAGCTCGAGAAACCTACAGGTGAACTCTCCAACTTTCATGATTATAACAAGGACATCGATCAAAGTTTGGTAGTCATACTTCTTCTCATACTTCATCACTTAATTCGTTATTCAAACTTTGTTCATATGTTGCCCTTTATGGCTTTCATGGAAGTTGAAGGATCTTTCGAATGTTTTCAAGAAAAGCTGACTGAAGGGTTTCGTTCATTTTGTTTGATCTTTTTCACATTCACTTCCACGTTATTATCAACTTGAGTGAAGTTTCAGATTATTTTTTACAAATTCTCATTGAAAATGGTTCGCAATATTTGTTTGACCGTATAATTAATGTCTGCGTGAGTGCCGTGAGTAGAAATTCTTGAGCCGGAATTCTTCACAGTTCAAAAACAATGAACTAAACGTAATTCTCAAGAAGTTTATAAACTACTTTGAATTGATGAGTACTTGTCAAATATTATGATGAAATCAATAATGGGGTATTCGAGGTGAAGTACAATGGGCTTAGGTGTCATTGGAAAACTACGCGGTCAGACGATCCTTGAGAGTGGGTGTGATTTTTTTATTCTTATTCGGGAGTGCTCGTAGAAAGTTGGACCTATAAACCCGTGGCGGAACTGCGAGCACTGATTTTAATGTGCTGAGAATACATTTGTGCGCAAAGAATTCCGAAGTGAAGATGTCTCACAAGAAAAGCAGTTTTTGAAACATAATGTTCTGGGTGTTTCCGTTGTGACTGTATGGGTGTTGAACTTGAGCCAGCCGTGTTTGGCGAAAAAAGGTCATTCCAGGAAGGACAGCTGATGACAATTCGACAAAGATCATCCTTGGTAGTAGCAATAAAAGGATCATTGGCCTGGAACGTCTCTCCGATGTTGTGAGGTTTGCATGTTTAGTGGGTACGCTCTTATTGAAAATCAAATGCACACTACCATGAAGGGTGATGAAAAAAAAAAAACATGTCGCAAAGAGCCTTTGGAAGATAGCTTGTCCCAGAATAATGTCTGCATCACTCTCTACAGATGAAAATAAGAAAAATCACTACCCAGTTGAATTGGATTTCTCGATTCAATGCAGAATAGCATTGAAATGGCGTTCTTGAATATAGGTCCAAACCAATATTAGTTCGATTCATCTACAAAACTTTGTTGACTCATTGATAGAAGAAAATCTAGATTCAAACTAATATTTCTTCATTATCGCAGTACGTATTGGCCGAGGCAGGAATCAGTTAGTTTGGAACAAGAAACTTTATCTATTGTCAAGTTAGACTCCCATCATATTTGTTGTAACAAATAGATGATGTCTCAATATATGATGAGTGAATATTTTTCCAGAAGATCTTTATTTTCTTGTGCCAAAAGATTATTATTTCGAAGGAAATCAAAATACAGCTTACCATCAGATTCTTGAGGGTCTAAAAGAATCTCTCATAGTTGGTGATGAGAAGGCATCATTATGAATACTTGGTAATCCTATTTTATGACATAACAAAAATAAAAACATGTGTATTATAAATGAGAACATTTACATACATGATAGTAGAATCATCAAACACTGTATGCCGGTTCGTCTAAGAGGTGAAATGTTCATTTTTCTAGATTTTTTTGATTTGCTGTTCTCGTCTCTTTCTTCAAAATATCACTGTGTCTGAATGTTCAATCTCGAAAACCTGGCGAGAAGAGAAAAATCACTATTTCAAGAATGTGGAACCAACAAATTGAATTTCAAGACGATCAGGTAATTTCTGATAACAAGAAATTCTGAGTTTGACAAAACAGCATGTATAAAAGTTGTTAGGTAGGTATGTTGAATCACGAAGGAGGGAGACATATTATAAGTATACATATCGAATAAAACACAGATTCATTATCATTGGATTAATCATTCTTACCAGAAATCGAGTAAAATATATACAGAGGATGAACAATTACCTACATATACCTATTAGAGCGTTTATCGAATGAATGCGACTGGTCAATCATATCATCATCACTGCTGAACGAGTGTTCGTTCCTGTTCGAAATTGAAACTCATACGTTTTTTTTGTACCCTCAACAGATTTTCCCCGAATGTGGAAAGCCGCATTGCTGTAGAAATGTACATCTTTATCATCCTTGACTCAGCATACAGCACATTGTTTCTTGAACCAGTGTAGTTATGGTTTCGATTATGATTGATTCTTAGCAAGTTTTCGATGAAATGAGGCAGAAAGACACCTTAGTAAAGCTATGCTACAAAAATATACAAAGTTCAGAGTTCGTTCTTGTTCGAAATTGAAACCAATAAGTATTTCTTCCCCCGCAGATTGTCCTTAAATATAAAAAGCCGCATTTCTGTAGGAATGTACATCATTATTATCCTTGACTCAGCACATAGCACATTGTTTCTTGAACCAGCCACTGTTGAGAAGCAATGGTGTCTTGAACCGCTGTTTTTATCTAAGGACGCCTCAGCGGCAATGGCGACGCAACTGGAATGAAGAGTGGATGAATCGAATGAGTGCAGGCATTCATATATTTGTCTCTCACAGCTGTTTTCTGTATACGTCACTGCAGGAATTTCGGATAAGCAGAGTTTTTTTTAACAAGCCATTGATTTGAGTCAAGTGTGAATTGCCCAATTCAAATTGGACATTTTCGTACGAAGCAATTTTTCATAAAATAGGATTTGTTTGATTGAAGAAAATCTTTTTATCTGTGATAGAGCCCATCGATCGAAAGTATGTCCTCAATTGCAGTGTTCTTCAATTATCATTGATCCTATAGAATCACGAAAAATTGGACCCACAACTGATTCGATACTACAAATCGTTCCGTGGTACTTAAAAAATATGGCATTCGCATAATTGGAGAATGTACAAAGCACTGTGCTCTTTACCGCATGCCAATGCATCCGCCATTTTTCAAATGTATTTTTGAACGTCCGGTATCCACATTGATAAATTCAGGTTATATTTCTTTCAGTACCAATAGTTACTCTACCAGTATCACTTTATACTTGAAACATCATAATTTCGTTATTTGGGTAAATTTTCACTGTCCTCATTATATTTTTTTATTATCAGTCACGAGGTGCAGAGGCGTAAGAACAATTTTCGCAAACAGAGCGAGGTAGGAAAATAATTCAATAATGAAAGTCGTAAATTGTTGAACTTGACAAGACAGACAGTTACTTTATCAGAAATATATTTCTGAAATTTTTACATTCAGTATAGCAAACACGAAAAATTTTCGTACTTATATTAATTGTAGGACATTGTCTTCTCATTATGATGAGAATTCTGTTCTATTGGAATTTGGGTGATGAAAGCTGAAACATTTTGTATATTGTTCTGGTTTTCCTCAATTGTTGAATGTAATTAGTCGAAATTGCATCCCAACCAGAGCATCACTACACAATCTGTTTGTGTTATCTGCTTCTGCAGAAAAAAGTTCGCGAATTACCGAAGGAAATATATCACTAACCTCCATAGTTTCGTTTTTTGATGCAGGAGAGAACCTAACGACTCGAAAAATAATGGAGTTTCATTTATTATCTTGAACCGGCAGTTAACCAATGACAGACTATTCGGACTGTCCAATTCTAAATGAATGGTTTGGCCACATGGGCCGAATATGATTGATGTAAGTGTGGTAGATAATATGCACGAATGAACATCTCGGCAATGATTTGTGGACCTGCTCTGGAACCGCATTGTGGAAATCGGCTTACCAAATTACAGTTAGATAATGCATGTCCACTTTTTCACTACTGTTATGACAGATAGATTGTGTCCCGGTGAAATCGTAGCGGTTGTATATCCGGGATTAACCTCTTGAGCGTCAAACTCAACTATTTCACTCCTCTGCAGTGAAGATTAAATACACAACAAAAAAGGAGTAAATAGGTTGTCCTAGTTCAGATGTAATTTTCATCAGTTTTTCATGCAAGGGTTCACATACCTATCTATATTTCATTCGATTTCGTCAGTTTTGACATGTGGTAGGTTGAAATCATTACACCTAATTCTGATGAAGATTTTTCCTTGTGAGTGATCACTTATATCTTAGTGATCACTCACAAGGGAAAATCTCTTGAAACTCTTTCCGGATAGCAGAAACATTTGAACATAACATACAATACACGATCCATTCCGTCGGTTTCTTGTCCTATGTATTGAATAATTGATGACATTTGTCACTTCTTTGTCATTCATTTCATCTACTTGTATTTTCTAGAGTAGGTATAGGTATGGCATATTGTAATGTTTGAGACTACAAAATTCTTGTGAATTCGATCAACAAGATCTGAGTGTCATAATATCCACGACAAAATATTTAGTCACCGCAACACGCAACAAATGTTTTTTTGTCAGTTTTCAATTCGAAATTCATTTGATGTAACTTATTAATGATTTAAATCAACAGCATGAATTGGTTCAATAAACAAATACTATTTTGTTCCTACAATACAATATCTGCTCTTAAGAACGATTCAGTTGATTGAAATGATTATATAATTTCATTCAAATGACAAAATTTTCCGTTTTTCAGAGAGTGAATATGTTAAAATAACAAAATATATTGTTCGATCAACCAAATTGTATTCAGAATTGAAAATATTTTGCTTAATAATAATCAAAAAAATCCAATAACTGAATTTCAATACTGAGAGGAATTATTAGAGATTAATTTCCTTAGTTGATTCAAGAATTTCAAGACTATTTGTAAGATTGGTTGACTTACCTGGTAAGGAATACCAATCTAGATTATTCGAACATCGTAGCCCTCCTTTGGTCACTGATAGATCCCTGTATTTCATACCTCAGCACATATTTTAAAGATAAATAATTATTACACAACGTTTTTTGTCACGTACTGCTATCTCCACCATGAGCATCAATGAGTCAGTCCATTTTGTGCAGTGATCCTCCTCTGGGTAGAAGGGTGGGTGGGTTGTTGACCAAAGGAGGGCTACGATGTTCGAATAATCTAGATTGGTATTCCTTACCAGGTAAGTCAACCAATCTTACAATTATTCTTCACATCTACGCCCTCCTTTGGTCACTGATAGAATTTTAGAGAATATTTGCTGCGTGATTTTCGTGCAACTAACATTTATTACACAGAAAAATTGAACAATAACCCAAAATACATTTACATATTATTTTCGGCATAATATAAGTAAAAATTATAACCTAATTTATCGACGCCCTGTCAATAATAGAATGTATGAACTCGTCTGGATTGATGGCCAATGGTCTATTATAGAAGTTGTTGAAAACATTTGACGTTTCTGACCAACCTGCGGTATTTCTGATTGTACTCAAATTGACACCCGCTCTAGCGGCTGCGGATGTTGCCGAATGGCGTACACTGTGAGAACTGAAAATGTTGGTATCAATCCCACTGATCCTCAAAAAGTCTTTTATCCATCTACTTATTGTCTGCGAAGAAGCAGGATGAAAAGGTTTTTTGAGGGTCAATATTAATGTGTCCATTGCCTTTGGACGTATATTTTGAGTATGCTTTATGTAATATTCTAGAGTAGATGCTACACAAAGTCCTGGTTTATTTTCGAAATAGGGAAAACTCAGCAGTGGCTGATTTTTATTTTTGCCAGAGGTCTTAATTCTCTCAGGAATGCGTATTTCCATCCTATTTGTTTTTCTTGCAATATTACTAATAGAAATTTTCGAAAGTGTTTGTACTCTTTGAGCTGTTGTTAGGGCCAGAAGTGTACATAATTTCATCGATAAGTCCTTAAGCGATAGCTTACTTAAAGGATACATATTTTCTAGTGATATAAGCACAGGCTCTGGGTCCCATGTACTGGAGTATTTTGGACCAGAAGGGTTTATGTTGTAAGCCCCCTTCAAAAATCTCTTCAATACAAGCTGGTCCTCTGATTTTATTTGAAAAATAAGTGACAAGGCTGATCTAGTGGTGTTCAAAGAAGAATAGGATTTTTTACATTCCAACATGTATTGAAGAAATTCTATAATTCTGTTCAATTTATAGTCATATGGGTCCAATGTATTACTGTTGCAATAAACCCACCATGATTTAAGGGAAGATGAATATTGCCTAATAGTTTTTTCACTCAGAGAAGCCATCATTGTTGGTATTGCTGCGGCAGGTACTCGGTTACAAAACGCTTGCCGGATAATTTCCCCGCCACCAGGGAAAGGGTATCGTGGAGGGGATGCATCTCTCTGAAAAGGAGACAACAGTAATGTTTCTGATGGTAGATAATGTAGTGGCTCTTCTATTAGTAGGTTACAAAATAATGGGTACCAAGCTTGAGTTGGCCAATTGGGCACGACTAAAATACCCGTAGCTCTATCTTTGATTATTTTTTGCAATACTTTTCCAATGAGAGAAAAAGGTGGAAACGCATAAAAGAAAATGTGATTCCAATTTGAAGTGACTGCATCCGTGGATACTGAGTATGGATCCGATCCCCAAGAAATGTATTTTCGACATTTTTTATTTATACGTGACGCGAAAATATATATTTCTGGTATTCCAAAGTTCTCAATTATTTCATAAAATATTGTATCATTGAGTTCATATTCAGTATATATAGATTTTATTCGAGAAAGTTCATCAGCTCTATAATTTTCAATAGAACTTATATAAGTAGCAATTAAAAAAATATTCCTTTCTTCGCACCATCGCCATATTTCCTGGGTTAATTTATTTAAGTTTTTATGCTTTATACTGCCCATTTTCGAAATACATGCTATTGCTGTTGTATTATCGATTCTTAACAGGATGTTGCAATTAGCCATATGTTTAGCAAAACATTTCAGACCATAAAACGCTGCCTGTAATTCCTGTCTATTTATGTGATATTTTGATTCTTTTGGATCCCAAAAACCCCAAGCTTTTTTCTTGCCTGATACTGCTCCCCAACCTGTGGTGGAGGCATCTGATGATATATCTATTGAAAATGTTAGAGGTTCGAAACACTGAACGGCTTTTCTGATGTGTGTCAACCACCAATGTACTTCACCCATTACATTATTTGGAATTGACATCACAGAGTTGTAGTTTTTGTTTTTCCTCAATGCCCCAAACTTTATGGTCTCAAATTGTTTTATATGTAACCAGCTATATTTGACAGTGGGTGCTATTGAAACCAACTTTCCGATAATTCTTGAATACAATCTGATAGTACAAGTTCTCATGTTCAAAAAATGTGCTAATAAACTTCGGATCTTATCCTGTTTTTCTTTCGATAAGCTAATGGTCATGTTGGTACTATCGAAAACAAATCCTAAATATTCAAGTTTTTGGGTTGGAATAATTATGCTTTTCTGAGTGTTGATTATGAATCCTAAGAACTGGAAAATATTTATCGTAGTTTTTATGTACTGCTGACATAGGTCATAAGATTCGCCTATTAAAAAAATATCGTCCAAATAAACTACCAAACGACAACCCTTCAATCTCAGATATTTGATGATTGGTTTCAACAGCTTTGTGAAAATATAAGGTGCTATATTCAAACCGAAGGGCAAACAGTTGAACTCGTATAATTTTCCTTCAAACTGAAACCTCAAATATTTTCTATATTTTGTTTCTATAGGAATGAGAAAATAGGCATCTTTCAAGTCCAGTTTTGCAAGAAAATCATTTTTCGATATCAGATGAATGACTGTTTTGTGGTTTTCCAATTTGAAATGTGGTGCAGGAATGAATTCGTTCAACATTTTCAAGTTCAGAATGAATCTATATGTACCATTGGGTTTTGATATGAGAAAAAAAGGAGATATAAATTCATTCCTCGTATGAAGACATTCTGATATTGCACCTTTTTTCAATAAACTATTAATTTCTGATAGGTAATTCGCCCGTTGGCTGTCTGAAATAGTAACTGACGGCCTAATTAACTGACGTGGTGTATCTGAAAATGGAATTTTCAAACCTCGAGTCCACTCTAGCAAGGTTTTATTCTTTGTTATTTCAAACCATCGCCCAGTGAAACATTTTAACCTGCCCGCATAGTTTTTCACCTGATTTACTGTTGATATCTGTATCTCTGGCGTGAGTACTTCTTCAACTGATGGTTGCGTCCCGCTGATCTTGGGGCTTCCTCTCGATTCCAAGATGTACCTGGTTCCCTGGGATCCCTCGGCTCTCTCCTCATCCGGGTCTTTTGAAAAACTCGCTTGGAGTTTAAATACCCCTTGTTCGTTTTCTGCTTCACATCCTTCTTCACATTCCCCTTGATCTCTTCGATTGCCTTCTTTATCAGCTGACACGATTTCACCTTCTCCATGAACCCCGATCCAAACAAATACTCGTCTATTGAACTCTGTTGCGAGGCCGCTCTACTGTCTGCGTTGATGAACGGAATTATGCTTGTTCGGCGATGTATTGACAGTGCATGGTGGATGTTTGCAAATATTTGAGCTGCTTCCACTAGAGCCTGAACTTTTTCGTCTGTCAATATTAATTCTGCTGAAGGTTCCTTAACTTTCATATCTATCAATCCACTAAGAGCACTCAAGCCTGCTCCAAGTTGTTCCTGTAGTGAGTATAAAAATTTTTCCCTATTCTTGTTAGCATCAGGGATAAGGTTTTTCAACTCCTCATTGAGTTTCGGAGGATGTAATGATGAACAATTTTCTGGAACTAGATATTTCGCTAGTAATTCGGAACGAATATCAGCAGGAACCCCATCTCTCAGATAACATGTCCATCTTGCCACAATCTCCTCATGAATCGGATTTCCAGACTTATTCTGAGTACCTGGATTAGTTCCGAGAATGCCAGAAAACCTCAGCTGTTTGAATGGTATCTTGATTTGGATCGACGTGCACCTGCGCCTGCGTTATTACCACATTCGGACTCCCCTCAATATCTGGCTCATCGGATGAAAATGAAGATTGGCTCGAGCGAGCCTAGTAGGGTAAACAAAAATAACCAGGTGTCAGTTCAGACATGTTCTAACACAACTGATGATGCATTGAAATCGGGAATGTCGGCCCGAACGGAACCTCACCCATTTATCTTAATTGAAATTCTTTAAGGAATTATTGGTCCCGAAAGGCGACCTCATCCTGTTAGTATAGTACTCGGTATAGTATGGAACAAACATGTTATTTATCATTCAGTCATGGGTTGTCGGTCCCGAACGGAAAACCTCACCCTGTAATTCAAGTGATTAGTGGTCCCGAACGGAAACCTTCACTTTTGTTTGCTATTTATAACAGACCAGGAAGAATTGATCCCGAACGGGAAGAACTCCCTGTATATATTGGTATGCTGCTTGAATTCCCATAACCTTTGAAAATAAAGAAATTATTTATAAAACTTACTGTCACTGCTCGAACTGCATTCGCCGAAATGTTTCTCCAGTCGAGCCATTTTCTTTTTCATTTCCAAAAAATCTTCTAAAACCTTCCTTTTGCTAGTTTTTCTCGGCATTTTTACACGAAATCACACACAACTGTTCACTGAGGCACAAAATAAAGGACTGACTCATTGATGCTCATGGTGGAGATAGCAGTACGTGACAAAAAACGTTGTGTAATAATTATTTATCTTTAAAATATGTGCTGAGGTATGAAATACAGGGATCTATCAGTGACCAAAGGAGGGCGTAGATGTGAAGAATAATAGCATGTATAGGCGTCATAAGAAATCCTAGGACAGCCTAATTTAATTAAATAAACGGATGTTTCAGGTAGATATATGTACACCCCAATCGAGGCGAGCGTATATAGGAGGGTTGGAAGAAACGCCACCTGGTGGCAAAAATGCAACAAGATAATCTTTCAACAAAATATTTGCTTGATATAATGTATCTGTGGATTCTGTTCAACAAAGTAATTTGTTTGAAATAACAACATATTTCTTGATAGTGATGTGTTGAATCAACAGAATATAATGTTGTCATAATCAAGTTGATTTTGTCGAAACAAAAAATCTTTGATTGGTTGCACAATAAAATGATTGTTGACTCAACAAAATATAATGTTGTATCTAGTTAAATCATTGTCAAAATTGATTTAATTTTGTCGAATAGACAGAATTCATATGATTGATTGAACAATGAGATGATAGTTGGATCAACAAAATTTGTTTTATGTAAACTATAAATGTAAGTAAGTAAGCAGATATTTCAATCAAATTATTTTGTCTCTTTGAATAGGTTGCATATTTGAAATGAACATATATTTTGTTGATTTCGCGAAATTGTGTTTCATTCAACAAACAAAAATGACCATATTATTTTGTTGGTGCAACAAAACTTTTTTTTTTCGTGTATGCCGTCAGTTTTATATAACGGATGTTCCATAACTCAATTCCTCTAAATTGACGCCAATGCGCTGTGAATTGTAGATACGAAACTTACATAATATTATTTCCCATGAAGTCACAGCGATGTTTCATAAAATAGTGATAACCCTTTTACATTACATTCTGACATATTAATTATGTAACATCTTCGTAACTATGATTGAGTTCAAACAATATCTAGAGAATTATGTCGAATTTATATAAATTCATCCACAACAAATTTATTCTCAACGAACGGACGTGAAAACGACCAATCTCATTGCAGTATTTCTCGAGGTCTCACGCACGAACACGAACGATAAATAATCGAGCTCGATTCGCTCGAAGGTCGATGGGGTCTCGTCTCAAGTTAGAAGATAAAATGGCGTCAATGTTGTTATCTTCTGTTGTGTTGATGTTCCTTGACAGCGAATTGAGCTAGTGCCTTGAGAATTGAACAATCTACGTTTCAGAAATTTGTTTGAGATGTGGAATAGGTACTAATATCAACATTATTTGCTTTAAAATTAATAGTCAAATGACAGGCATTTCAGTATCAGGTTGACAATTTTTTTTTCCAGGGAAATGAAGTGTAGTATCTAAACTCACCCTCAAGTATAGTTTTCTATTGAAACTTCAAGGCATTGAAGTGTATCACAAGGGCGAGATACTCAGCACACAATATCTCAATTTGCCTACGCCAATTCGAAGTATTTCTTCTTCTTGTCACTACTTTGGATTATCATTTTACATAGTTGTCAAATATTCACAATGTGGCGTCAGTAAACAAGGGTTCACGAATCACGAAAAGAAAAACCTTTATTTCTTCTGATGAATTGTTGGCTAGAATTCTTGTGAATTTTGAAGCAGCAAATCAAATTACACGAATCATATAAATACACATACACCTTGTCCAAGATAAGGATACGAAGACATTCTAATCTTGAACATACTGTATACGCAATACAATATATCACCGATATAGCTGTTTACATACATCCAAGCTTTTGCCACTAAAGTGGATATTGTGAGGTAGTTCTGCGTGGCACATAGCCAGTAAAGTAGGTAGTTGTTTTTCTCTCGTCTTCTACCAGGTTCGTTCATTCAAGAGCATTTGTGGGAATGACTTTGTACTATGTATATTTATTTCATTTCTGACCGAGATATCATGAGTTCCTATCGCCCTGGTTGATCTATCAATGAAGAGGGTCATATCTCCCTTGAGACATTATAGATTCTATAATTCCTCCTACCTACACAGCTTGATAACAAAGTTCTGTTAGAAACAGGTGAGATAGCAACAACCTAGCAACTCCTATAATCAACAGTACGTGATTCGAATTTAGCGGGAAAGTAATGAATTGGAACATTCAGTCCGTTCTGGAAATGAACAAAACAGCGGAGGAAACTGAAGAAAATCTTCTCTCCCCAAAAAGTAGACCGACGTACGTACAAAGATTGTTTCGCCAAAAAAGGAGTCACAGAAGCTGCTACGGAAAACATTGTTAACGGGTGGCAATTTTTCACTATGGGTGGGAAGTGAAAGTGGGTAATACGTCAGTTTCGAACTTCTCAATTGTCGGTGATGATGTCATCACATATATGGTTGATTAGTTGTGAATAATACTATATTATTCGACGAGCGAATATTGATGGCTATTAACCACGAAGATGAAAGTTGCAGTACGAGCTGAAGGCGAGTGCTGTTTTCATCTGACTGGGTATAATAGTCATCATGTACGAGTAGAATACTATACCTTATCTTCAACTATTCAAATATCAGAGCAACTTTGAGCGTTCAGAAATATATCTTTGAAAATAATGAAGGTTATTATATGCGAAATGACTAAATTTGATTCGAAATACTCATTAATTCTATCGAAAACTCATTGACAGAAATTTCAATCAACGAAATGCTTATAACTTGTTTCAATAATTTTGGTTGTGAAAATATGATAAACAATGTTGGATCCAACTTTTATCAACAGGAAAAAAGTCGTACAATCACATATCAGTCAATCTTACCAGGTATTATATATTATGTCATCTCACGTTTCAGTTGAAAAATGAATCATATTATTGCACATAGATTACACCGAGAGAAATATCTATTAGCTGTTATACGAAATTGTATAACCATTAAAAGATTTCTGAATTGAATAGGCGCCAGCAAAGTTCCCATTTCACTGTAATCACGTTCATCATCAACTGCAGTGAAATATCACTTATATATGAGAATGAAATGAGACTCATATAGGGGTCAAATGACAAGCATTTCAATGCTATACGATGATATTATAAAAATGAGAAGATACTCATATAAATTTGACTTTTTTTCAATTTGATAGTCGAATAAAAAGCATTTCAACATTGATGTGGAATATCACTCATATGAGAATGAAATGAGACTCATATATAGGGGTCAAATGACAAGCATTTCAATGCTATTCGATGATATTATGAAAATGAGAAGGTACTCATATAAATTTGACTTTTTCTCAATTTGATAGTCAAATAAAAAGCATTTCAATATTGAGAAGTGATATTATAAAAATGAAATAATACTCATATCAATATAATTTGCTTTCAATTTCATAGTCAAATGATTGCTTGATATTTCAGTATTAGGATGATTAATTTTTCTCCCGAGAAATTAAGTGGGTTGAAACTCTTCGAGAAATATTGAAGACATATACACTTGGTTCATATACTTACCCCCAAGTAAAGTTTTTTGAGGAACTACAGGGCATTGAAGTGCATCACAAGGACGATATACTCAGTAGTTTACAATATCTCAGTTTGTGTAGGACAAAAATGATTCCAATTTGGACTATTTGTTCTCATTGTCAGTGCATTGAATTATTAGTTAACATATTGTCAAAAAATGTAATTACACAGTATCGTCAGTAGATTAGAGTTCACATTCGCAGATTCCGTTTTATTTTATTTATCGTTATTGCCACTTGAGCTTTACAAAAGAGCGTTGAGAGACTTTTTTTACGACGTTTTCGAGATCCCCATGATAGTAATCATTAATCTTGGACACAATGTATACGCAATACAATTTATCACCGATAAAACTGTTCAAATCCAAGCTTTTGCCACTTGGTGAATGATATTGCGATACATATACTTACCGATATATCGTGAAAACAGTATAACGCCCAGAGGCAGTTCAACATTCTGTAGTTCCTTAACAAATCTTGGGAGATATATGAACAAATATGTCCCTAATATTTCTAGGAGATCTCTCAATCACTTCACTTGTTCATATTCATCTCACCAATTTACAAATCTTATGTTTTTGGCAAGTCAGTTACAAAGGACATATTAAATGTAGTAGATAAGAAAAAACACATCAAAAGTATGCAGAATGAAGTCATACACGTACATCTCTGGCAAATAAAACAGACTTTTACAGTGACATGTACCACATCAAATCAAATCAAAATTTATTCCTACACCCCATACATATCATTTTTTTTACACATATTTGCATAATCAAGTTTAATGTATAAGTAACAGTTAATTTCATTTTTTTTTAAGTGATGATTCTGCTGGGAGGATACAACCTAGGTACGAGTACCTGTACTGTTGAGGTCCTTCAGCAGGACCATTTACATTTAGGAAATTGAGCTTTATTTCATTTTTTTCTCAATCAAGAGTGAGTAGATGAATGGCAGGAAAAGAATTGGAATTTGTGGTGTTGATTAATTATGGCAGTTTTTTTACGATTTGCGGTGGTAGTAATAATAATAATTAAGATGAGAACAATCAAGTTGGTATTAATGAAATATACTAAATTTCACAGGGCACTGTAAGAGCAATTTTTTTATTTCTTCTTTGAATTTAGGTTTATTGGAAATTTGTTTTATGTTAACGGGCAGTGAGTTGAATAGCTTAGGTCCATAGTGAAAATAGGTTTTTGTGTGAGAGTTTTTGCCCTGTAGCTGATCTTGTGGTGGAGGTTATTTTTGGATATTTATCGTGATCAGAAAAAAATTCATGGAGAAACTGATAGACGTATATTCGTCTGATTTTAAACAAGTTGGTTTCCTCGTAGAGTAGTGTAGTTGGAAACTTTCTGTCTTTTTTAAATATAATTTTAATTGAGGTATTTTGAGCCGTTTGTAAGTTTTGTATTGTGGTTGTGAACGTTCCCCCCCCCCAAATGGTTATACAGTAGCTTAATATATATTCTACCAATGACCTATGTATCATTAATAGAATTTTTCTAGATAGAATATCTCTGATGTTGTAAAATTTATGCATTATGTATCGTACCCTCTTAGTAAGAAAAACTATTTGATCCGACCATCTAATATGCTGGTCAATCATGATACCTGAACATTTGATAACTTTTATCCACTCTATAGATGGGCAATCACATTCGGGGAGATTATACATTTGGGGTTATATATGAAGTTTAATGTTGAAGGTGGGCTGAGCGGTTTTGGTGGGTGAAAATGTGATATATTTTGTTTTATTAATATTCAGGCTCAAAAGGTTGTGATTCAGCCAAAGTTTGATGTATTTTAGGTTTGTTACTGTTTTTCTGTGGACTTCACTCCAATTTTCACCCGTTAAGACAATCGCGGTATCGTCAGAGTAACCAATTAATTTTCCCTCGGAGTTTTTTATTTTGGCAATGCTCTTAATGTATATTGAAAATAGAATTGGCCCTAGAATTGTTCCTTGAGGGACTCCTACCTGTACTGTTTGTTCTGAAATATGCTTACTTCCTACTCTCGTTCTTTGCATTCTATTTTTCAAATAATCTTTGAATCAATCTAGTGGAATGCCTCTTACGCCGTATTTACTCAATTTGTCAATGAGTATGCTGTGAGATATTGTGTCGAAAGCCTTTGCGAGGTCGAGAAGAGTTTTTAATAAAACCATATTGATCTGCATAATTTACCAAAGTTATTCATGGTTGGGATAGCACCACATATAAAACAATAATTCGTGAGGACTTATTTTTCTTCCTCAATTCACAAGAGGAGAGAAAAACAAAATTGGAATTGTAACTTGCAAAGTAAATATGAGCTGTATGAACGATGTTATGTTAACATAATCTCAGAGTCATCAAGTGGTCCTTGATGACTTTTTCGAAATATTTGAGGTCAAGGTTGCGCACATATTTAGGTAATTTGTTAAACAAATTCAAATTCAAAGAATTACGTTCGGATACTTCTAGTCGATATCTCTGTGTTCTCAACTTGTCAGAATCCCTCGTCGGAATGCACGCTAAATTTTTCAGAGTTTTTGTCATAGTCCTAATCTCTGTATGTAGGTTTGTGTTGAAATCGGCATTTTCCTAGTTGAATTCGATAATAGTATCTCTGCTATCATTCACTGAAACTGGCAATGTTATCAATGCATCATCACACACAATACAACATAGCAATTCTATGTTGATGAGTAATCAAACTCTAGCAATGTTATTTTATCATTTACAGATCATGCAGATGGTTTACAGCTTCCTTACTCCAGTTATCCTCATGAATGGTGAGTTTTAGAGTGCCTTTACCATTATTTTCCTACGACGTGCGAGTAACTTTTTCGCACGATTTTTCGTTTTGAAAGTCGTACTTCTCCGTACGATATCACTGAGAAAAAACTTGAGTTATCATAATTGGAAATCTGATTACCGTTATTACGATATCTGCAATAAATAGTGGACAGATGTGTTCATTTGCTACCATAGATGAGGGGAATTTTCAGGTGACTTGTAGTTATGGCAGCTTATTCAATTTGCAAACTTGTATAAAAACACCGCGCTGAATAACTACTACTTGTTCTAGTTTCTATGATAACACAGAATGTCGAATAGGAATTATTTCCATGAAATGTTGCAGTAACTCTCCACTTTACAGTGATTATTAGACTATCGACATAAAACAGCATGTTTTTATTACTGGCACAACCATCTTGAGGTAACGCAGTAATTCGTCTCATTTTATTATAGTTATCTGATATCTGCATGAAACCTGACATTTTGACATGCTATTGTAATGTAGCTCATTTTCAACAGTTATCCCAATATTTTTCTACTCTAGTATATTCATCAAACAGTGGTAATAAGGTTATCTAATCAACATTATTCGATGGTATGCAATGAAAATAAATATCCTATCCACACTATCACTTTTCATGATCCAAAGATATTGTTTTCAAAAAACAAAAAAATACGTTTAGTCTCTGAACTCAAATATTTGGGTATCTGTGGGAGTTTTTTGACATTAAGTACTCATTGATTTTTTTGGAGAAATATCATCTATATGCATTACTGACGAATTTATCAAGAAATGAGAAGTTGAATACTTATATTTACCCTTCCTTTGGAGTTATGATGAGAATTGTCAATAAAACTTCCCTCACAGAAACCCAGATATTTTGATTCAGAATCTCATCGATCATTTTGTTTTTGAAATGAACCAATTTTAGGCCGTGAAAAGTGGGTATGGAGAATACTTTTTTCATTGCAATAATGCAATGCACGGTGTATTCCACAGATCGGTTCACAGCCAGCACTAAAACAAAACTTTGCTACATCACAGAAATTCACCTACAAGACACGGCTGTATCGAATCGGACGATCGAAACCATTGAACAATAATTGAACACGGGCACCAATGACCGAGAACAGCAGTGAAATGAACGCGATCTGTATCTTTGTCAGCCCCAATACTAATGAAACACTAGAGCGAAATGAGCCGAATTAAGATTGTCGAATGATTGCCTAACAACCGCCATACATGCAAATTGCTAGAGTTATTCGTCAACGTACAATGCTAGAAACCCAAACGTCTATGATTATTGGGACAAACATTATCTGAATTCACCAATGAGCAAAATTCACAAAACGAACTATGTCAATAAAAAATCTAAATAGACTGGAATTTATAAAATTCTCATAATGTCATAACACACCTGCGTTATGATGGTAGCATATGTCCATTCAAGGGTATTACAAATGGTTTAAGAAATCGATTTTTATAATTACAGAATGGAGAGAATACTGTTTTAATAATAAAATGATCAGGAATAGGAGATTTCCTTATAATGGTTATTACAATCAGAGCTGGTAGATATTTTCAATATCCAGTTTCTCTCAGTGATCACTTTTCCGCACGATTTTTACTGTTCCGCACGATAAATCTATGAAAAGGTGCAGAAAAGTTTCTCAGAAAAGTTTTGTGCTGAAAATTTACTTTTCCTACGACCACCTATGAAAACAGCACAAAACACATTGATTTGTTATTGACAAAGTGACTCGTTCCACTATGACAACATGTACCAATAAATGATTACTATGCTGAATTCTGGTAAGTTGAGTTATGATCAAGTTAATGGAAAGTAAGTGTCGATATAACATACGTAATGTTCAAGTTTGTAGATCATGAAAAGCTGTCGCAGTTGTGCAGCTTTCCACTCGTTTCGTGGTTTGCCAAATTACAATTTGAAAATGACTAATTGAACTTATGCCTCCATTGCATGAACTAGAAAATACAGAATTATATTCATCGAACGATCACATAAATTCTCAAAATAATGAACACATCAGGAACTGTAGTATGTAACATCTTTGCGTAATCTTCCTATAATAACAATGACGGAGAAACTTCCATAGGGATTTGTCGAGTAGATAACCCTTGAAATAGCCACTTCAAAAAACCATTATCTTAATGCAACCAAAAACAATTGCCCATTTTGTGCATCCAATGAAAACCTCACAATGAAATTTTATTACTGAAAACACTTCCGATAGAAAAACATATAGGGTTATAGCTTGCGTCATTTCAGTTTGATAGCTGCATTAGGTCTTCCTGTCAAGGAATTAGAAAAAATGTACTTGGAAATATTGACTATCGATCACTCTATGTTCTCAACTGTGATGATGGTTTTGGAATTGTAAATTCATTCAATAAAAAGGTATACGTACATAGTCAAGTAAGCGTAGTGGTGCCCGCGAGAGTCTCGTTTTCGAGAGTCTCGCATGGTCTCGTCTCGTTTTCGAGACAAGACTCGAGACGAGACTCGGACAAGACGAGACGAGACTTTTATTGGACTCGTCTCGAGTCTCGTGCAAGACTGCTCGTGTCTCGTGCGAGAGTCTCGCAGGTGAATATTTCTGCGTGCCGACTGCAGACTTGAGAATTTCATTCATAATGAAACATATTTAGAAAGAATCCTAAAAGAAAACTTCGGAATCGCCTCAATAATGAATCTGCACGATGTTTGTTATGTCTTAACGACTGGGTGAAAAACAAAAACATTCGCGATCGTGAAGGCTGATCTGACTGATAAAGGTTTTTTTTATCCAAGCAGGGATAGTGGCTTTTTCTTGCCGCTTAACAGGCAGGAAAGGTGTACTTTTACTGCCTAGGCAGAAAAAGTTTGTTGCTATGCAACGTTTCAAGAAATTATGGTGAAATTAGTAATCAAAATTGACATTGACATCGGATGAACCGAGGGATGAACACAAAATGATGGAGTTTTCAATAAAAAAATTACACGAAATTGGTTTCATATCATTTGGAGAAAAAATTGTATGTTTCACACGACAGTAAATGTAGAATGACTAGTTTTCTGCCTAGTGAAACAAATAACTTTTTCCTTTGATACCCATTTCTCAAATGAGTATAAGTAAAATAATGTTGGATTAAAGTTTTTGTTTTGTTCATTTGTTTAGAATATATACGTGTTACTTTTTATTTCATTTTTATAACTTTCGAATATATAATGCTATGTTTTTTTTTCTTGTTTGGATGCATGATGTAAGTATGTATCTATTAGGTTCTTACTTTTCAATAAATAATTTTTTCTGCAACCGACACAAAAGTCGTCCATTTTGGTACTAAAATTAGCTCTTAAATTGACGTTTCTATTACTGACACAAAAATAGGTATGTTGCTAGGCAACATATTTAGTTCCTAGGAGCTAAAGTTGAATTTTAGTTCCTTGGAGCTAAAGTTGAACTTTAGCTCCTAGGAACTAAAAAGGATATACTGGACGTCATCAAGAATAAACAGCATTGTGACGGTTGGTTATTTGGGTTGAGACGCATACCTGATTTGTTTCCGATTTCAGCAGATTTGGCATTTCATACCCATGCTGGAGATATAAATACACCTCACTATAGTTTAGTATTGGAATTATAAACATATCAGTTAAGTATTTTCGTTTTGATCAGGAAGACTTCAAGATTCAAATACTTGCTTGATCTGTATTTCATTCGTTATTCTCGGGATGGTTAACTTGTTTTTGAATAATCACGGCAAGCAATAGGTTTTTTTGTCTCAAACAACGATATTGTTTAGCTTCATTTGATTATCAAGTCAAACACAGTGTAGTATGGAGAGGAATAAATAATCACTATTATCATTGTTGATATGCTCACTAACTTAACATTTTCCACGTCTTGTTCCTATATAGCTGGCACTGGCGCGGTATTTGCCATTAGAGCACCTGGTCCATACACAAATATGTCACACTGTGGTTGTATTTATATTGAAACTACAATTCGAACATCCTTGAAAACCTAACCTGCTGTTAATGCAGGTAGAATATTCTTACCACATGGATCACTATTTGTCAATATTTGTTGCATTGCATACATAGGTATGGCACGGCATTGGTGATTACTTCACATGTTTATTTGAGTTAATTGTTTCGGTTGCAGAAAAAATAGCATGTTTCATTCGGATCAAAAGTGACTCTGTTCGACTCGCAAATTTTGCTTTCGCTCGGCTTCGCTAAACGCTCCGCCTCGCAAATGCAAAATTCGCTTGTCAAACAAAGTGTCACTTTTGATACTAATAAAACAATCTACTATTATTTTTGTAGTAATTTTCTCTTCCTACTTCTACATTATACCTAAAAGTAGGTAAAGGTAAATATCCCGTGTACTAGACTAGAATAAGATTATGCATGACGAAATTGCGATACATTTGCGAGACTCTCGTACGAGACGCGAGACAAGACGAGACTCGGGGCTGCGAGACGAGACTCGTGACAAGACTCCATATTTCATCGGCGAGACGAGACAAGACTTTATGGAAGTCTCGTCTCGTTGGTCTCGTGTGAATCACTAAGTAAGCGTAGTAGTGTTTTATAAATTTGAGTATTGAGTAAGGTAGTACAACATGTTTCTCATTAATCGGGGGATATTTTATTTCATTTTCCTGAGGTGTTTTGATGGTATCGAGGAAATAGTGAGTGTAGCAACTCCAACCAGGTGAATGACTCATCTCTCAATTGAATCTAAGCACAGAATAAATGCTTTATGAATTATAGAATGCAGATGGAGTGCGTGAAGTAGATTTCCGCACGGACTTGAAAGTTTTTTGCCTTGTATTTCGACTCCGCGTATGAAAGTTGTAGGATTTCATCTTCACTATCTTCTGAAACCTCTCAAATAATCAGATGCGAATCGCAGGAGCAAAAAAGTTCAAATTAGTTATTTTAAATCAAACTTCTTGTATATTTTCAACTTTCGTGGAATATCTTTTTCCCCTCTTCATAACCATACAATGTGTGATTCAATTGATGACCATAAAAGAGGAATATGGTTTCTTAACTCATCTCATGAAGAAAAGTTGATATTGAAAAGGAATATTCTCAGATAAATTATGAACATACAAAAATGGATATAATATATTCATATAAAGCAATACATTGAGAATTCGCATTCTCTATGTGATGAGAATATTTACTCTTTTTCAGTTAATGGGCGTGTACACCTTAGTAGAACTTTTAACTCAAACCATGTTGATAATGATCCTTTTATACATAAATAATGATTGACGACATAATTCGATCGAAAAATTAACTGGAATGTTTTATTTTTGGACATAAATAATACTACCTTCTGAAAACGGACCCTCTCATGACGTAGAAACCTCATCTGGCCATAGTTAAGAGAAAATACCAAACGCCCGATGGAGACTGAGGCAACTGATTCATTAATTCTTTCAACAGTGATCTCGCGCTAATTCACTCTGTCAGAAATCATGTATCATTCATCTCTGTATGGAATAGTCTTGTTTCTGTATTAGGGTTTTGACGTCACATCATCGCCTCGTTTTCAGAGGTCCGAAAAATCGGGGATTTCAATAATTTTTTATAAAACGTAGGGAGCTCACAGCAAGAAACGGTTTGCGGTGGTGAGCTAGTTTGGGTGAGTTCTATCGAATTATGAAATGAATTTTTTTTGTGATATACGCCCATTCAATAGAAAACAACTACTTTCCTGGCTATATGCCACGACGAACATTGAATTATATCAATTGAACACATACGATAATAGTTTGGAAATAAAATATAAAAATTTCTGAAATTGAGAATTTGCATTCTCCTTCAGACAAAAACGTCCAAATGACAGGAATAGAATGTCAACAAATTTCTCAGATGTCATTTCGTTATAGTTTCACTCGATTTTAGTTGTATTATATAGAGATGAAAATTGTGTATATCATGAAGAATGGCTGTAAGAATAAGTGGACATCATGGTTACTGATGAGGATTCTGAGATCCGAAATGGGTTCATTGCAATAAAGTCATATAAGCTGTGTGTAAGAGATAATATTTTCCATATCACTGATATGAATGATTATTTTTGGACGTTTTCAAGCTCATCAAGATCAGAGTTCATGCCAGTGTACTTCTCCTATACATTCCAATTTTCATTTCAATGCTGAATATATTGGTAAGTCATATTTCTAGATCATTATTCATCATATTATTCATCCGATTTGAAGAAGAATGTCAATTCTCAATTTCGGAGGATTTTATTCTTTATTTTTCATATTGACCTTTTGAATGTTCATCAGATATAATTCAATGTTCGACGTGGCAAATAGCCAGGAAAGTAGTTGTTTTCTGTTGAATATTCAGGATGATGTGTGTATATACCTATTTTTGTCTGAAGGAGAATGCAAATTCTCAATTTCAGAAATTTTTATATTTTATTTTCAAACTCTTATCGTATGTGTTCAATAGATATAATTCAATGTTCGTCGTGGCATATAGCCAGGAAAGTAGTTGTTTTCTATTGAATTAACTGAAAAAGAGTAAATATTCTCATCACATAGAGAATGCGAATTCTCAATGTATTGCTTTATATGAATATATTATATCCATTTTTGTATGTTCATAATTTATCTGAGAATATTCCTTTTCAACACTTTTATACTCAATCAGGGGGTTCAAACGTGAACGATGGAAACTTGTGATTTTTATAGACATCTAATCGCAGATTCGTGATAGAGTCTCAATTCAGAATTCATTTCCACGCCCTGTATGATGAATGTCAATTTATCATACACCCAAAAGCAAAAGTTGATATGAAAATATTCCCGAGAGGTCTTGATTTTCCAGCTGGAGGGCGTAACAATTTTGAGAAATAGTTATTTATTATACAAGGGAAAAAAGTAGTAGATTTTAGCTCCAGGTTGTGTTGTCTCCCGACGCGTAGCGGAGGGAGACAAAAAACCGTGAGCTAAAATCTAATATTTTTCCCGTGTATAATACACTATTTTTTTCTGTGACAGAAGGAAGGACGAATCAATATTGAGAAGATATCACATTATTTCGAAATCTGAAAATTATGGACATAAAATTTCAAGTTTTTAACAGTAGGGACACCTGCGTTTTATAGGCATCTTTATCATTCTTTTGAAGTAATCAAATATCTGATGTCACTTCTGTCAGTTCAATTCAGTGATTTGATTTCAAAAAATTGCGAATTCAGTAGTTGTTTAGTAATATACGAAACCGCGAAGTCGAATGGAAGATAAAAGGACTTGCAGTTCTTCCTCGGAGACGGTATTATTGACTCATTTTTCGGAACTATAGCACAACAAAAGCCATTAACAGAGTATATATATGTGATATATATCCGGGAAAGAAGTACTCACTTTTTTCCCACGGGAAAAAAGTAATTTATGAAAAGTGACATTTTATAACCTGCCAACAGAGATGAAATGCCAAACTTTTTTCCCGTCACAGAAAAAATATCAGTTTTTTTGACAATACCTACTTCAATATAGTTTGAAACAAGTCTCTTCTTTCAAAGAATATAACTTTTGCTTTTTTGTTGTTTATTCAAAACTTCAGGGGGTACAAACGTAGTTTTTAGAGTTAGTAGAAAATCTTACGTCTTTAGACGTCTGCCCGACATATCTGTCTAAAAACCCTCTCTAATCAATTCTCGTTACCTGACGACCTGACACCTAGCTACCAACATAATTCAACCTCCTATCATACAGGATGTATATCAAACATGCTACAAGTTCTATAGATATTTTCATGGAATGCGACATGCACCTACTTAGCACCAATTGGCATTTTTTGATCAAAAGACTTTGCAATAAGTATACCATTGGCGTCCGTATGGATTGTATACTGCAGATTTTTCTGGAAAAAATCTCATCCGACCAAGAAGAAAGAAATTTCGATTGTGAAATATCAATATTCCAATGAATGTCACCTTGAATAAACTCAACTTCTTCATTCCATCAATCCTGGTGATATAACTGATGCACTCAGATCTAAGATCACTGAAAGAAACACAGATGATATTTTTATTTCTTCATTTCAAAAATGTTTTCATTTTCCATTCGAATAAAGATTGAGATTTCGAATAATCAGCTGAATTCAAGGGAGGAAGTACATCGTCGAGTTGCCTTCTGTACATGTGTATTATGGGAATGATTGAACATGTCTTTGAGAAAATACAGGGTTGAGCAAAAGTATGGAACCAGGTGAATATCTTGGTAAGCGTTTGTCAGATTTCCCTGAATATATGTACAGGGTGATGTCAAAGCATGTTGGATTTGAAAATGTTATCGTCGATGTTTACACTTTTTCAGTTATTTCGGAATTATTATGAATTTCCTTATTATAAATAGAACACCCTGTATATCAATGGATTTTCATATTCTCCTTGAAAGGCTGATTTCATCGATTCATCACACTTGGGGCCTTGCAAGAATGATTACTGAATTATAGGGTGTTCAAAATCGAGATTTCTCAACTTGAGGATTTTTTTTGTCGAAACTATTCATTATTGGTCAAAACGAATCAGTGTTATCAGAAATGAGAACATGAGAATGTGTGTCTCCTTCTTCCCAGTGCAAATATAATCAAGATACCATAATGCGGACAATCAATTCGAAACGGTCTGTACAGAATAGTCGAAAGAACGGTATGTTTTTGGAGAAACCTATATACCTACACTGTTTCTATCAGTTGACGTTTGGCATATTTATTGGAGTATTCTCAAGTAGGAACTCTTCAATTCGAATGATATAATTCATAATCAGTGGAGGAGAAGTAATGATATGAATCAATTCAATATTATTCAATTTTTTTTTCAGAGATTTTCTCTCCGTCATGATTATTGATTATAATTTTTAATTCGGTCTCCTATACGGATTTTTCAATGGATTGGTGGGAAATCAACTTATTTAAACAAAAGTTTTCTCCAAGTACAGACCGACATACAATACACACGACCCTACTCAAGCTGTAAGAAAATATATTTATGAGAATGAACTGATCTATCTAGAATAATACATATAAATTTCCAGCAGCTATTATACGATTTATTATAGTATAAACAAAGTATTCGAGTATGGTGAATCAGTCAACCTATTCAATACAAGTCAGTACGACTATGGTACGACCTATTAATTACAGTCAAATCTTTATCCGTGCCAGGCAGGTTCTGAACAATGCGATATTCTATTTGGATCCAATAGAGTTTTTTCAGCAAAATCAATCTATTTAGTTAAGCAGATGGATTGCTCTGGCGCCTATCTAATGCAGATATTTTGCTGTGGCTATGCAATCTCTTATAACTGCTAATTGAAAATTCTCTCAGTCTTATAGATATTCCTCAGTGTGTGGTTTTCAACTAATATCTATCGGAGAAATTCAGTGAATATGTTTGAAATTGTGCAATTTCGAGCTTTGGGCCCCAGGAGGAGATAGTGATAATAATAATAATGTTTATTCAACAATAGATGATTTTACAATTGATCCAGAATATATAAGAGCAGGAATAAACAGGGATAATCACTGAAGCTGTTTTACCAGCTTGTGTGTGATAAACAGATTAATTCTGAATAGAAATATAAAATCACAGCATTTCAAAAACATTGGTGTTAAATTTGAGTATAATGTGAAAGCATAGAATGACACTAAAGGATAATAATAAATAAAACAACTGACCTCAATGAAACAAATACCTACAGTAATCCAAATGTGTGATGAACTAATACTAAATAAAATATGGAATTATGAACATCGCAGTCTTTCAAAGACATTGGTGTAGAAAAATTTAAAATGACGAGTAAATGTATAATAATAAATAATATATCTGACATTAATATAGAAATATAGGATGACATCAAATGTATGATAATAAATATAACAACTGACACTGATAAAACAAACACCTACGGTAATACAAAAAATCACAAGACGTTCTATTTAATCTTTTTTTTTATTTATCTATAAATAATTCAACTCCCTATAATTTTGTATATTTTGGTTTTATCCACTTCTCTAACAAATTCCGAAAGTTGGGTTTTGAAGCGTTTCAAAGAAGTTTCATCGATTATTTCTTGTGGTAGTTGACCGAATAATTTTGGTGCCAAATTGGAGTAACTTTTTTGAACTATTGTATCAGATGCTATTGGTATACAATATTTATTTTTCGATCTGGAGTTATGTAAGCAGCAACCCGGTTTCCCGTGAGAACCTGCTGACATCAACATCAGCAGAAATCCGACTTCAGGGAAAGAACGAAATGCCTTGTGAACCGCAATTCAGAATAGACATGATCTTGGTTGAGTAAAGACGTATATTTTTATATTGTAATAACTGATTGAATAAATAACTTTTGTCTCTCGAAATATAAAGTGCTTTTTTTAAAAAGCCTTTTCGGGAAAGTAAAAACATAAAGTGGCGCAGTCGTACGGATTCTGAAAAGGGAATTTATCGAAAATAACCCGTCAGTTTCAACTGTTTAACCAGAAGAACCCAGTGCTCCATCGAGGACCTCAACTGGCAGAAACAAAGCAGAAGTAGAAGAAAAAGCAGTCTCGTCGAAGCAGGAATGAAAATCTTCGTTTTGATGTAAGTTGCTCATATCATTTATTTTCCTTCCAAGATTTTATGTCATTCTCCTCGCCCTCAGATTTTTCAAGTGAAAATATAGATCGCGAGTTAGATTTAGATACCGGAATAAGTCCAATTGCAAATTTAGAATCAGAGTCAGAAATAATCAGACTTCTTTCTGTCTTGAACATAACAGAAGATAGTAATTCACCTAAAGTATCAAACAATATGTCAATCCCACATTTTGAAACCAAACTTTTAGAGATTGTTCCGAAATTTGACGGAAATCCATTAGAATTATCTTCATATTTGGATACAGCTAATACCTTAATCAATACATATTGGGACCCGAATCCCGCAAATATCAATGGTGTTCAGAACACAACATTAATTTACGGCATTTATGCAAAATTAATAGGAAAAGCACGCGAAGTTTACAGTATTTGTATTGCAAAAGACTGGCAATCAGTAAAAAACGCTCTTATAGCACATTTTGGCGATCAGAGAGATGAAAACGGATTACTTTTTGATTTGGACCAATTGCGACAAACTAACAATGAATCTCCTTTACAATTTTATACTCGTATCATGTCGAATTTAAGCGCTCTTCACAATTACCTTGATACACATGAAAATAATCAAAATAACAAGACAGTGAAGAAAACTTTTTACAACACACATGCATTGAAAATTTTCCTTGCAGGATTGAAAGAACCCTTAGGTTCGACAATCAGAGCAATGAAACCCAACGATTTAGCAGAAGCTAGGCAATACATAATTTCTGAAAGTAATATTCGTCATTTGCAAAAACCTATTAACGATCAGTTCAAACCGAGACAAAATCCGAAATACAATCATGGATATCAAAATCAGTTTCAAAATCATCACCAGTTCAATAATTATTCTCAAAATAACTTCCAAAATCCACCTCAAAATATTCCACGACCAACCTTCCAAAATTCTAACTTTCCACGCGGTCCTGTACAAATTCAAACAAGGCCTGCCCCTCCACAACGTTATTTCACAAACAGTCAAGTTTTTGGAAACCAAAGACCTTTTCGAAATCAAAGTAATGTTTGGAGATCAAACCCACAAAATCAAACTAGACCTAGACCTACCCCAATGAGCGGAATTTCTTATGGAACTGTACCTCGACAAAGAAATGACGATAGACCAAACACATTTCATCAACAACCCCGAATGAACTCTACCCCTGAAGAAGTATATAACGTAGACTCACAAATTGACGAAGAATATTTTGACAGCCAATATCAAAACCATTATTACGATGACCAATATTTTGACTATCAAAATGAACCGAGCACTTCTCAAAATCAAATTTGTTACCAAAATCCTAATCATGATGAATATCAATCAGAACCAATCGATGAACCTAATCAAAATTTTCAACAAATAGACTCTTCAGAAACCAAAACATAGAAATTCATTCAATCTATGACCGAAAAGACCTCCCATATATCAAAATTTCAAATCCCCCATTAAAATTATTAATTGACACAGGAGCTACTAAATCATTTTTGAACCCCGAAATTGCAGAAAACTATTATAACGACTTCATAAAAAAGGAACCATTCACAATATCATCAATATTTCAAACAACTTGCAGAGATCAGTGTGCCGAAATTCCAGCCTTCAGCGAATTCAATTCAGATAAGAAAATCAAATTTTACTTGTTCAAATTTCATCATTTTTTCGATGGTTTAATTGGTTACGAAACTCTAAAAGATCTTAATATTCAAATAGATATTCAAAATTCGATTATTGAAACACCCACTGTCCAAATTTCGATAGCTCATTATGAAACAAAAGGCAAACTTCTATTTTTCGCACGAATCGAACCATTTTCCATAGAATCAGTTAAAATTCCAGTTGCGATACCAGAAGGTACTATTACAATTCCTGAAACTCATATGTCAAAGTGCATTATCCGCGAATGTCTGACTAAAGCTCATCTAGGATATGCATCTGTTGATATTCACAATAACACCAGTGGCGTTCAAGAAATTTCTCTTTATAAACCGGTACCAGTAAAACGATTTGACAATAATGACTTTGAACTTTACCATTTGACAATACCAGACACAGATTACGAAACTATACAAAACCCCGACATTACGCAACTTATACGAACTGAGCACATGAATCAAGAAGAAAAATATCACATAGAAAAATTATGCCGTACTTTTTCAGATATATTTCACCGCGAAAATTCAAAATTAACCTTCACAAATCAAGTCAAACACAAAATAAGAACCACAGACGAATCACCTATTTATTCGAAATCATATCGCTATCCTTTCATTCATAAACCGGAAGTTGAACGACAAATTAATGAAATGCTCAGACAGGAAATTATCAGACCCAGTGACTCTCCTTGGTCTTCCCCGATCTGGATAGTCCCCAAAAAATCTGACGCATCAGGAAAGAAAAAATGGCGTATAGTTGTCGACTATAGAAAAATTAACGAGAAGACAATTGACGACAGATACCCTATCCCAAACATATCCGACATCCTTGACAAATTAGGCAGATGCCAGTATTTCTCGACTTTGGATTTGGCAAGTGGCTTTCATCAGATCGAAATGCATCCTGATGATATCCAAAAAACTGCATTCAATGTTGAGCATGGACACTACGAATACTTGCGCATGCCTTTCGGACTTAAAAATGCCCCGTCCACATTCCAACGAGTCATGGATAACGTCTTGAAAGATTTACAGAACAAAATTTGCTTTGTCTATATGGACGACATAATCGTTTTTTCCACCTCTTTACAGGAACATTTAACAAACTTGAAACTAGTCTTCGAAAAACTACGAGCGAGTAACCTAAAAGTGCAACTTGATAAATCAGAATTTCTGAGGACTGAAGTAGCATTCTTAGGGCACATCATCACTCCCGATGGTATTAAACCGAACCCGGATAAAATCAAATCTATTATCAACTATCCTATTCCAAAAACTACGAGAGAAATCAAAGGATTCCTCGGACTTTTAGGCTATTATAGAAAATTCATTCAAAATTTTGCTAAGATCACGAAACCTTTCACTTCATGTTTGAAAAAAGGAGCCAAAATCAATATCAATGATCCACTCTATATTAAAACTTTTGAAGATTGTAAATCTCTCCTGACCAATGACCCCATCCTTCAATATCCTGACCTGACAAAAGACTTCATCCTGACAACAGACGCGAGTAATATTGCCGTAGGTGCCATTCTTTCACAGGGCCCTATTGGACAAGACAAACCTATCGCATACGCATCACGCACATTGAATGATTCAGAACAAAATTACTCGACAATTGAAAAAGAATTGTTAGCCATTGTGTGGGCTACAAAATATTTCAGGCCGTACCTGTTTGGCAGAAAATTCAAAATTATAACAGACCACAAACCTCTTCAATGGCTTATGTCTCTCAAAGAGCCAAACTCTCGTTTAGTTCGTTGGAGATTAAAACTCGAAGAATATGATTACCAGATAATTTACAAAAAAGGAAAAATGAACACAAACGCGGATGCCCTCTCTAGAGTAGAAATCTACCCCACTGATACACAGACTAACGACGAAAATATCACAGAAAACATTCCCATACTACAGTACATGCAAGAATATAATGAAAATCCCATTTTAGACGAAAATCCTAGACCTTCCACTAGTAACGAACCTGATAATCAATCAATGATAGGACAAGTAGACCCTGACGAAAATGACGACAATCAGACTGTACATACAAGTGCAGAAAACCATAAATATAACCGACAAACCTTTGAATTATTTTCTTTGTCAGATAGTCATAATAAAAGTTGATCAAAATCCACGTTTCGAAACTAAGAAAATTTTTGGAAATCCAGTGAGCCGAACAAGATGGTATCTCTATGTGACAAACGAAACACTTCAAGCACAAGTTGTTGAATTCTTGAAAGACTTCGGTGGCGCAAAACGACAATATGTCTTGTATTTTCAGAACGATGAAAATCAAGAGCTTTATAGAGAAATATGTGTTTTTCTACCCCAAATATTCAAAAATTCAGCTTTCAAAATTCTAAAATCTAATAAACTTTTATTTGACGTTACTAATGAAAACAGACAACAAAATTTGATCAAGTCAACTCATGAAGGCATTACGAATCATAGAGGTATTCACGAAACTATTAATGAACTGAAAATTAAATATTACTGGCCAAAATTAAGTGATGACATCAGGAAATTCGTAAATAATTGTTCTATTTGCCAACAAGTAAAATATGAACGTCATCCCCCACTTATTAAACTTCAACTGACACCAACACCGAAAAAACCTTTCGAAACCATTCATGTAGATACATTCAAATTTGACAAGGCAATAGCTCTCACAATTTGTGATAGTTTTTCCCGATTTGGACAAGCATACATTTTACCTAGTCTGTCTGCACTTCATGTCTATCAATCTCTCTTACAATTTATTACGTCATACAAAATCCCAGAAAATATTATATCCGACAACGGAACAGAATTCACGCAGAGTATCTTGAAAGATTTTTCTAAAGTTCATAAAATTAACTGGCATTTCACCTTACCACTAAATCCAAATAGTAATTCAATCGTAGAAAGATTTCATTCGACAATTCTTGAACATATGCGCACTCTTGCCTTGAGCAAACCAAAACTGAATCCATTCGAAAAAATTACTTATGCAGTTTTAGGATACAATAACTCTATTCATTCGGCTACCAAACAAAAACCAGTTGATCTCTTATTGGGACACTTAGAACTAAAAGATCCAATAGATATCGATAATCAATCAGAAATAATCAATCATACAATCAATGAACATAAAGAAATAATGTCCGACCTATATAGTAAACTTCATGACAAAATGTCAGAAAAGAAATCAAACGTAATTTCCAAATTAAATGAAAAACGCAAAGACCCACCAGATATCGAACCCGGCCGAATTGGTTATAGAAAATTGACTGATAGACAATCCAAAACAAATCCCCTCTACCGACCTGAACACGTGACCAAAAGTAACGACCTAACAGTGACAACACCACAAAATACCTACCACAAACAAGTATTCAAACCTCCCAGAAAAATGACCGACAATCCCCTTTTGCAGGTTGATGACACTTCACCTGACGAAACCTCAGGAAGTTCAGATACACAGTCTAGAAACTAACCCTGGTATTCTCCCTTTTAAACTCGGAACCGCCAGAATAAAGATCGCTTCCCATACCTTCCTTCACTATATCAAAATTGATTATTTACGTCAACAAATTCAATCAACAACCGATCAGTACAACCATTTGGGTACGCTGATCAACAATCGTCATCTTATTAGAACCGATAATCTACAAAATATTTATAATCGTCTTGAATATGAAGTAAACACAGTAAATAGGAAAATGAACTCACTATTTCCTAAAGAGAGAACAAAAAGAGGCTTAGTAAATCCAGCAGGATCACTTCTGAAATTTTTCACTGGAAATCTTGATCAAGAAGACGCGAAAGAAATCTATGGTAGCATTTCGGAACTCGAACGCAATCAGAACAAAATAATCAAGAAGGTGAACAAACATATTTCATTAACAGCTAATCTGATGAATAATATCAATGACACGATGACTACTTTCAAGAAAAATCAAAATTTAATCGAAAATAAAATTAATCTGTTGACAAAAGCCCTAAATGATCAATCTCTGCTATTTTCCCATTATTTGACAATTCATGATATATTGGACCAAATTAAACTTAATCTTGATTCACTCCTAAATTTCCTTTCAGAAACTGAAAATGCTGTGAGTTTCGCATACCTTAAAACTCTACATCATAGTATTGTTTCTCCAAAAGATCTCAAAGAAATAATAAATGAATTATATAAATCACATACTGAATCTCAAATGCTGTTTCATTTAGACGATTACCTCAAATATTATAGTATAGTAGAAACCAGCGTTTTTATATCTGATGACAAAATGATATTTTCACTTGATTTCCCTTTGGTTCACCCTAACACATTTGAACACTACCACCTTTTTCCAATTCCTAATCGAAACCAATCAATAATTATACCTCCTGCAACCTACATAACCTTGAGCAACGAAGACTATCAATACCACAACGAAGAATGCATTGAGCTTAGACCAAACTACCTCTGCAAGAAGAACCATCTTCTACCCCTTCGAGAGAACTTGGATTGCATTACATCACTTCTGTCTGCCGAAATCAATTTAATCAGCTGCCAACAAGTTCCGATCCACGTCAGTCGACAGTTGATTGAAGAAATCAACGAATCCCATTATATTGGTATTTTCCCAGAAAATCAGAAACTCCATCTTGATTGCAAAGAAAACAATGTGGCCATAGTCCGTGGCACGTACCTCTTTGTTATTCCACCAGCATGTTCCATAAAAACACCAACCTACAGCTACAAGAATGAGAAGGGTGTCATTATAGGACATCCCATTTTATTGGAAGAAATCAAAGCTTTCAATATGACGACTCTTCATGTTGAAAAACTGCGAATCGAGAAAGTTTCCCTTGATAAACTACACGAGCTTCAACTACAACAACTACAAGACGAACCCCTTGAGACGATCAGCCTTCACAGAAGATATTCCCTATGGTCCATTGGGAGCGTCGCGACGCTTGTCATGTGCGTCCTAGCCTACCTATGCATCGCCAAAAGAAGCAGAGTCCAGACATGGTTTTGCAAGAAACGAACACAAGAACCCCAGAGGATGGCCATCAACGAAACTCAAGTTGTTCCACCCTCGAGTTCCTTCTAAGGGATGGAGGAGTTATGTAAGCAGCAACCCGGTTTCCCGTGAGAACCTGCTGACATCAACATCAGCAGAAATCCGACTTCAGGGAAAGAACGAAATGCCTTGTGAACCGCAATTCAGAATAGACATGATCTTGGTTGAGTAAAGACGTATATTTTTATATTGTAATAACTGATTGAATAAATAACTTTTGTCTCTCGAAATATAAAGTGCTTTTTTTAAAAAGCCTTTTCGGGAAAGTAAAAACATAAAGCTGGTCGCATATACAGTCTGTCCAAGATAAGGTTGAACAGCATGGGGATCTCGGAAACGGTAGGAGATACGAAGTCGCTTAAATGGGGAAAAAGTTGCGCATTCGGAGGCTCATATCAAGAGCCTTCGAAAATTTTGAAAATTATTTTTAGTTTTTGAGTTATATCGAAAAAGGTGAATTTTTGGAATTTCTATTTTATTTTTTTTTCTCCGTTATTATCAGACATACAGAAAAACTGACAATACTTTTTCATTGCAACTTTTGATGAGGTTTAACGTGGTGATACCGATTTTTTTATGCGACGTTTCGTATTCGTGGAACCTTCATCAACTTTTGGTTTTTGAATACGGTCCTGATAATTTTTTCACAGATTCTGAAAGGTTTTTTATTCTGAATTCAACAATGTACTATACAAGGTGATTCGAATGTGTTTCGACCTATTTCTATCCATCATCAATGTTTTTTCGAACTTCCAAAAGAAAAAAAGCCATCAGTTCCACTTATTTCTTATCATTTAGTGTCAAACTTGATGGATTAGTTATTCAATACTGAAAAGTGGATAAAAAATATTTCACTACATCATTCGATCAATGCAGCGTTTAAAATTGTTGATGAATTCTTACACGAATTACTTTAACAACATAACTTTGACAATACCTACAGAGACATTCATAACAAATGTTCAAAATGATAACCATTATTTTCTGAACAAAGATATCCTCTTCTCACAGTTGTTTCTAAGACATTGCTAAGATGCTTCGAAGACACTGTCCCTTAGTTCTTCTTCATCCTCAAAGTTATTTGCGTGTACAAAGTTCGATATATCCCCTAAGAAAAAATTCAGCTGTGTTAAATCAGGCGACCGCGCCAGCCAAGGGATAAAAACGCACGGACTTCTCTGGAATTATGTACCGGAGCGCCATCTTGTTGAAACCAACAGAGTTCTGAACTTCGGCAATCGGTTAATCATCCAGAGCTTCCTCAAGATGATTCTCAAGCGAATTTCTATAACGTTCGGAAGTCTGTGTTTCATGGTAAATAGAAGGAACAATAATTCGTGTACCAAATATTGCAACCCACATATTAAAGCCGAAACGGTGTTGGTGTCTCGCTGTAATGTATAAATGTTCATTTTCTCGTGAACAATAATGTGTATTTTTTCTATCGAAGCTACCATGATTAGTGACCATGCTTTCATCAGTCCAGATGATTGTTCGAAAGAAATCTGCAAAATTTTAACATTTCCTGGTATACCACTCACAGGATGTCTTGCGCCTTTCGTCATCTCCTGGTTTTAGCGCTTGACATATTCTGAATTTGTATGGATGGAATTTTTGTTTCCGCAAAATGAAATGGGTTGTTGATTGAAACCAGTTCATGAGGTGTTAGTGTGTTGACTAATTTTCCTTCAAAATAAGTGGAACTGATGGCATTTTTCCTTTGAAGTTTCGAAAAAACATTGATGATGGATGGAAATAGGTCGAAACACAAATGAACCACCTTATATATTACATAATTGAATTCAGAATAAAAAAACCTTTCAGAATCTGTGAAAAAATTATCAGGACCGTATTTAAAAAACAAAAGTTGATGATGGTTCCACGAATACGAAAAGTCGCATGAAAAAATCGGTATCACCACGTTGACCGTCATCAAAAGTTGCTATGAAAAAGTATTCTCAGTTTTGCTGTATCTCTAATAATAACGAAGAAAAAAAATAAAATAGAAATTCCAAAAATTCACTTTTTTCGATGTAACTCAAAAACTATAAATAATTTTCAAAATTTTCGAAAGCTCTTGATATGAGCCTCCGAATGCGCAACTTTTTCCCTATTCAACCGATTTCGTATCTCTTACCGTTTTCGAGATCCCCATGCTGTTCAACCTTATCTTGGACAGACTGTATATGGTTTTGAGAGGTAAGTTCGTTTTCATTTTTATATTGCTGACATCCTATCTGAATAATATACAATTGTCTCATATCTAATATTTGTGTTTCAGAATAGAGTAAAGAACTTGGATATCTTGCAGGTGTCTTGAGCATAATTCGGAGAAATCGCTTTTGAGAGATTTCGAGGGGATGTAGATATTTCCTGGATACTCCTTCCCAACCAATAATGCCATAATTTAGGTGCGACTCAACTAAACTATGGTATATTATTGTTTTATATTTGGAGCTCAAATATGGTCCAACTTGTTTGAATCTAAATAGAATACAACGGAGTTTTCTGGTTAAATATTCCATATGATGGTTCCATCGTAAATGGTTGTCGATGTGAATGCCCAGATATTTTTTTTACAGGTTCAATAGAAAAGTCTTGGTTGATATTCAGACTGTATTCTGGCAAAGGATATTTCATGGCTACTGAAAGGTAAGTATACGGTTTTATCAAAGATTATTGGGAGTAATCTGCTGTCGAACCAGTCTTTGAGTTTTCCAAGATCATTTTCAATGTTCAGTTTGAGATTATACCAGTCATCATTTTTATAATATATCACACTGTCGTCCGCACAACTGATTATTATGCCGATTGTTTCCTGTTGAAAAAGGTTATTTAGGGAAATAACGAATAGCACTGGCCCCAATACTGTTCCTTGAGGTACACCACAGTTAATGTTGATTTCTTTACTAATATGATTTTTGAATTTAACTTTCTGTGTTCTGCTTGTTAAGTAGCTTTCGAATAGATTGTGTGCTGAACCTCTTACACCCATGTCATCTAGTGTATCTAAAAGTATGGAGTGGTCAACAGTATTGAATGCCTATTTCAGGTCTATCCTCCTACCTTAATGACCATGAACATTAGTCCCTCAGCCACACACAATTTAAATTTGTCGTTTATATTTCAATATTGTTTTTTGTTATGAATTTGACCAATATGTCAAAAATGTTCTTGTCCCCTGTAGTGAGCAATACGTTTACTGTTGTCGGTAGCTGAGCCCCGACCTTCACAAGATCTTCAAAGAGATCATTTCTAGGAAATTTTCTGCAGCTGAAAATTATATGATTTAGATCCGCAATTTCATTATCTATGTTACATAAGGGATAATCTATCACCCCTATTTTATTCAGATGATATGGAAAACATCCATGATTTTTTTTCAATCTCGTCATAATAGTACAATACGTTTTATTTGCTTCATGATTCAGGTCTATGAAAACACCGATGATGATTCGTCTGTTTCCTAGGTAGTTTGCTCGTCAAAGCCCTTGAAGAAAATTTTGGTGTACGATAAGAATCACCTTCATGTGACCGATGATCTATAGGATATCGGTGATTATTTATTGGGACGTAGTTACCACAAATCATCGAGAATATCTATACAATTTTAATTACAATGCCACAAATCCAATTATAAGCGATCTCTTATTTCCATCGGGTACGCAGAAATCGCAACGTTCCTTCATATAATAAATCATTCTTCCTGAAAGTTCGCTAATGGATTTCAGATATCGACGCTGGCAAGATAAAGCAACGACGAAAAATAGGGAATGGCAAAATAGCTCAACCACCGGTTGGTCACGATATAGAAAGCTCGTTATTGACAAGTTATCAACATTCCTGCTAACTCCTGCTATACACTCGATCTGTCCTGAGGCTTAGTTGCTCTGTCAGCAGCGTTCAGGAGTTTCAGACATGTTTTCGGGATCGAGGACGAGAATAGAATGATCTGATATCCCCGAGTTGTATCTGCTGTCCGGTCGATTGAAACTTTCCCGTCACTATCATGGGATGAGACGTGAATGCTTTCATGAACAATGTGGTGGCTAGTATTCAAATCATATCATGACTTGCTCTACAGACACGCTGTTATAGACTAATCAGTATGATTGTTGCCCTGTTGAAAACTTCGAATCACACTCGATTCATATAGATTCATTAACTATCTGAATCTATAACTCATGAGTCACGGCCATTGCTTTTGTAGAATATACTCACTTTGTATTATTCATTCCTTGTTTTTTTACTGATTTTCGTCAGACTCTGTTCAACAGATATATGAGAGAGAATGTGATTTGTGAAAAGTGTGAACAAGTGATATTTTTTCTCATGTCATATAAGATATAGGTCGCCATCAAAGTTTTCACAATATATGTACAGGGTGGTCCGTTTTTTAATACGGAAAATTCAACAGCGTGTAGTACTCGTTGAAATAATAAATGAACTTCCTATGAACATATACTTTTAATCGCTTCGTTTTCGAGATATAGGGTATTCAAGTTTCTTCAAAAAATCGATCATTTATTGATTTCTCAAAAATGTTATAACCGATTGTGCCAAAATTCACATCTATTATGGAAATATCAATGAGCTAACTTTCAGACCTATTACAGTTCATGAATGACTTACATATTTTCAAGGGCGTGCATTTCAAAATGCAATTTTTTTGCCCTCTTAGATTTCTTATCTGATAGCCTATGCATGTCTCTAAAACCAATGAGAGAAACATGTAATGCATTAAATCTAGTTATCATTGGCCGTTTACCAAACCAATAATTCACACAACAAATTCCTGAGGTATTGTGCCTTTAAATTGAACATTCGTTGAAAAAACCGTCAATATATGCATATTATGAACGAAATAAACTTAATTCCATTGCGTAGTAGAAGACTCAAGTAAGATTTATGTTTTATTTTCAAATTATTGGATGGTGCTGTGAACTGTCCTGAACTACTGGAGTTAATTACGTTTAATGTCCTTAGATTTCCATATTTATTTGAAATACCATTTCATGTCAAAAATTATGGAAAGGACATTGAGATTCATAAATAAAAGTAATTTGGATGTATTAGGATGTTCATTCAATAAGTTTAAGATGTCTTTGCGTGATAGCTTATAGCCCATTGTTTCGTTTCATCTTTTTATTCTTCTCATTTCCTTATCGAAACTGTTAAGTGAGTACCTATGTGTTGAGACATGGTGCATATTGATTATATTCATTATATTCTTATATTCATACTGTATTCAAACTTGGGATGGGGGTTTCCCGTAAATAAATAAATGAATAAATAAATAAAAAATAAATAAATGTGTCCTAACTTGCTTCGTTTTCAAGATACGAAGTATCAATATTTTCATGAGTTTTTTGTTCTATTCCTTTCTCAATTGTCCTTCCTTCGATTTCAATAAAACGTTGTGGATTCGTTATTATTAATATTGAGCTCCTCCTAGTGCAATTTATAGATTCGAAATAATATTTCCAGTGGCGTCACAGTGGGTAAATTAATCGATATTCATGATGAATGTCATTGTACACCAGTGTTTTTTCTGAGTTTTATATGTTCATCAGATTGAACTAAAGAAATAAAAACTTTCTCATTCTTTGTGTGATTCTTGTATCTAGCTCAGTTTTTGGGGAAACAATAAAAATTCTATTTCTGTGGCTTTCTCAGTCTCCATCCAAACTAAATTTTGACACCATGAAAGCTCATATACAGGGGGATTATAAATGAAAACAATCAATACCTTCTACTTCAATATCCTGTATCTCAAAAACGGAGCAAGTTAGGACACATATGATTAGTCTGCCAAGTCTGTGGAGCCTGCAGGGTCTGTAGAGCCTGCAAGGTCTGGGAAGCCTGTGGGCCTGGAAAGCTTGCGGTGTCTGCAGAGCCGGCCGGTTCAAAAAAGGTGAAAGAGACAGTGAAGCCACGAAACAAACGAGCATCTCCGACTTCTTCCGACTAGGATTTCACAGGACCAGAATGAACAAATGCGACACGGCTTTGAAAAATACACGGAACAAGACTCTTCGCCTTCCAAATGGATGACTTGCGCCAGTACCCTAAAGTCTTCAAATTATCCTGGCTGCAGTTGTTCACCTTAACTTCCAACTGTTCGGTGCAGGTTAGGTTTAGGTTAGCTGCAGGTACCCTTGCCCTCATTATATGCCAATTTGACAATCAACTTGTTGAAAATGTCTAATGAAATTCCTATATTTCAATGACAGCTCAACAATAATAAACAAAACAATAATCATTGAAATCACTTATTTAAGTATGAGGACCATCATACAACACTATCTAGTGTCATGTGAATATGAAATATAAATCAAGAATTCCAGACACAGTGTCTCGATGCTTTTAAACCTGAATTATAAAAATGGAACTGAAAATTCGAGGAAAGGTCCTTTTCACGTTACACGTTGCTAGGTACAGTGAAACTATGTTCATAGTATTCGTGATCAATATTCATTGATTCGACCAGAACCAGTAATGAGAATAATGAAAAATCCATCCAATGTATGGACTGTATGGAGGTATTAAAACAATTAATGGAACCATTGAATCAATGAATACCAAACCAATCATGGTTTGATGAACGCAATTATAACACTAATGAGAAATAGTCACAGGTATATTGATTTTCATTCACTGAATGAATTGATATTTGAACTGATGGATATTAGAGTGCATCATTAAGAGAATACAATTGATTCTCTCGATGATTATATTCACGTTTCCCATGAATGAAAAGCATTATGATAAGTAACGAATTAAATCGATGTACACGACTGTACAAAGCTTGATATTGATGAATAGTTTCATCACTATCAATAATATACATATTCAATGAATGGATATGATGAATGATACATTGGCAGGATGAAACTGATCAACGGACCAATAACGATGAAGTTCATTACGTCAGTTTTTATCGTATTTAGGTTACATTTTTTTCTGAGTACATATTATATGTTTTTGAGATTGCGTATTACCAAGTATAAATATTCATTCACATTATGACTGGTTCTTGCTTGATGAATTCATGGTGAATGATACAATTTTATCGATCTTTATCGTTGACGTAAAGAGTTATTAAACGAAGAACAATTTTATATACCTTCCTAATTGGTCTTGGCTATATACATGATTTTTATATGATATCGTAGAACAAATCGAATTTCGTCTGGTTCATCTATAAAAGTGTCCCTCTCTGCCATCTCTGTATATCATTTTTTATTACACTCGTTCAAATGTTAGAACAATATGAGAAGTGATTAGGTTGAGTTTATAGAGATTGGTTATTGATCCCATTTCCATGCGATACAAAAAAGAAAATGGAATGAAGGCTGGCATCAGAATTCCATGAAAATTAGTTGGAATATAAGATAACTATACAGGGTGTACCTAAATAACACTGAAAAAATTCAAGGGGCGATTCCTTGTGATATCTACTATCTCTACATCTACCAGAAATTATACCTATACAAGGTGTCCCAAAATTACCCTGCCAAACTCCACCAGCGCCTCCTACTACGACCAAAACTAGAATTAGGAAATTCAATGAGCATCAGTCGAGAATTTATGAAAGGGGGCACGTGGAAATGAATTTTCTTGACTGATTCCGAAACGCCATGTGAAGAAATGATGCAATTCGGTACGAGAACTAAACTTCCTATGCTCAATGCAGTGAAAATAATATGGACTCCTGAAGATCATTATTCATGAATATTTCCGGAAGGCCTTGTGACAAATGAAACAATTCGGTACAAGAAGTGAAGTCTCCAAGCCCAATGCAGTGAAAATTGAACCATTACAAAATTCCATTCAGGAATTTATGAAACAGGGTAGGATCACATTAAATATTGATAAAACTCGAATGTATCAGTTTCGAGTGAAATCGATTCAATAATATTGTTACAGTCATATATTATGTTGCTAATTTTCAGATTATAGTGGCCATAAAAAAATCAACTACTCTCTTAGAACCTAACAAATCCATTGAAGCGCACTACGAATAATTGCAATGTAATCGTTATACCTGAGAAATAACAGTATTTTCCAATATAATATATTATTTTACTCTGGAATATACAAAACGAGTGCAGTGTTTTTCTGTGAAGAAGTGTAGATTTTCATTAAAATTATGAATAGTACCTATGCATACAAAAAAGTTTGAAGAATATTTATTGTAGTACCACCCTGTATCATACACTCATGAATGAAATTTCGAGTCGATATTATTTTCACTGCATTGAGCATAGGAAGTTTAGTTCTCGTACCGAATTGCATCAAGAAAAATTATCTCCACGAGCCCCCTTCAGGGGGCCGCAGCTCCCTTGGGAAAAATTTTTCGACACATTCCCAGTCAACTTTTCTTCTTATTGGTCGTCGTAGAAGCAGCTGGTGAAGTTTGGCAGGCTAATTCGGAATCACCCAGTATATGTTGATATGCGACGACGACGATTCGCATCATTTATAATACATAGAGTGAGTAATGAATACTTTTAACAAGATGCGATTTGTTCTTGAAATTTCTCATCAATATTTATAGTTCTTTACATTTTCAACTCCGAATTGAGACTCATCATTTTCAAAATGGAAATAATCATGTTCAAATCAGAACAGACTGATTCAACATGGATTTAACACATTCAAATTGAAAATAGAAAATTTCAAAAGGGAAACAACTGGAATCACATTGAGAAAAATTAATTTGACCTGGATCTAGCAAATCCGAATTTGAACTGAATGCCTTGGGGAACACGTCCCGTGGCAATGTGTTCTAGAGCCTCGATGTTCGTTGGATGAACGAGTCTTTGAAATGAGATGTTCTGCAGGTCTCCAAAGTGACCACGAAGGGGTGCGAAGCCTCAACTCGACGGGTTAATCGCGTGGGGACTGCCAATGGAGGAACAATTGTTGATATTCCAGAAGAACATTGTCCATGACAATATCTTTATCATATAGCGAGATCGCCAACTTTTCTACGGTGTTCCAGAAAAGTAAGTGAGTTTGTGAGCGAGGCATCACCCACGAGACGAATTGCCCTTTTTTGGACAGAATCCAACAGTTTCAGGGTATGTTTGGGTGCTGCACTCCAAATATGGGACCAGTATTCCAGGACAGGTCGGATCTGTGCCTTATAGATCATAAGCAGCTGACTGGAAATCAAAAATAGCTCCTGGCCCAAAACAAAAAACCAAGTGTTTGGTATGCACTTTTAGCAATTGATCTCACTTGATTTTCCCTAAGAAGGTTATTGCTGATAGTAATACCAAGCAGGTATGTTCGCAAACGAATTGTGCCCATAAGAATATTGATCAATTCAAAGGACCCACATGTTCCACTCGTCTCAATATTGGTTACCACAGTTGAGATTGGATGTGTGTAATATATGTGGCTATTTTGTATCACCTGTCATCGTATTGTTCCACGGAAATCTTCATTTTATTCACCCAATATATTCACCAGTGCTTCATCGTCAGTAATTTTCCTCCTCCTGAACTTTCTACTTTATATTCATCCTACTTCAGACAACTCCCTGAATGATTGATGCCCATCTCCTCTACACCCGATTCACGTTCTATTTTGTTTACTTGTAGGGTCCATCAGTAACTCTGTGAGATGCTAACTCCATTCGAGATGACTAAAATTGAATACGAGCTGATTAAAACCCTACGGTGAGGTAGCAAACAATAATCGAAATCTCATCAATGAGTACAGGGTGCACCAAATTGCTTGATTTTGGCAGGTTTTCGTAGTTCCAGAACAGCTAGAGAAAAACTGCCTTAGGGGTCTAGAGCTCGATTTTTGTGAAACGTCGATTGGCGAAAACTGTATTTTTCTCGATGTACAGGGTGCGCCTCTTAAAATGGAACCCCCCCTTAACTCTTTTGTTTTCGGAGAAATGAAGAAATGTTACATGAAAAAGTTGTTTGAAATGACCCAAACTTTTATTTCGTGAAGTTGTTTCATATACAGGGTCATTCGTTTTTCCAGAAAGATCATCAACTTTGATTTTTTCAATAGAACACCCTATATATTTTCCGACATGTCGATGGAGCTTTTTTTTAATTTCAAAAATATATATGAGTTGCATATTCGGATGAAGAATAATTGAGTTATTGATGATCAAAGTTGACCAAAATACCGCTTCATGAATTCTCACTTTATATCATAGTTGAACAACGTGGGCTTTGAAAAAATATTCCATGGAAAAGTCAATAAACTACAAATCATTATGTGAATAAATTTGGTATCACACTATAACAGTGACGTATGCGTAGATGTCGAAATAGCATCAAGAGTTCTTGACAACAAAACTTGAATGAATCTTCATAAACAATATTTATTGAATGAACTATATAAGATTGTGAATACACATTAGAGCTATCTACAACAAATTTCCGAAAATTTCGCCATTTTGGTCAATGCAGAGTTGGCACCTTGCTATAAAATTTTGGCGAACCCTTTCGAATATAATATTGGATCATTATTCAATAATTGAATTTCTTCTGTTATTTTATTTTTCAAGAAGTCAGTATCCGGAATATCATGTTTATAGATCTTGTCTTTCAGCGCTCCACACAGGAAAAAAATCACAAGACGTCAGAGGAGGTGCACCATCCTGCTGCCATACCAATTGGTTTCGTCTATTCAAAGGGATTGCCTCATCAAGCAAGTTCTCAATATCACCTTGCAACATATCCAAATATTTTTGCCCCGTAAGACTGCCATCAATGGAGATGGGACCAATTACTTTAGTGTTATAAACACTGCACCAGACATTCACACTTCTCCGGCCTTGTTTTTTAATCGGTTTCATTACTCTCGGATTAACCGTAGCCCAGTTATGCTCATTTGTCCTAATGAACACTCCTGAAGTTGAAAATGAACACTCATCCGTGAATAAAATATTCTTAGTAAAATTTTCATCGCGATTATGTCTTTCAATTACTTCATGACAAAATCGTAAACGATTTGGATGATCTTGAGGAAACAAATAATTCACTGGCATTACTTTGTATGGCTTCATATGATGCTTCTTCAAAACTCGTCCCACACTTGTCGTGGATATATTGAAGTAATTTGCAGCCATTCTTGTCGACCGACTAGGGTCTTCAATGAAATGAAGTAATATATTTTCCTCTGTCTCTTGAATGAGTACCGTTTTTTGCCGATTCCTCTTCATATCACCCAAATAACCACTATCTCGTCTGAACTTTTCGAAGATCCTCTTGAAGGTATTCAATGATGGAAGTGGACGATCACCAAATCGATGCGCATATTCTCTACGAGCAGCGGTTGCATTTTTCCCGCAAGAAATGTATATTTCCAAAATTTCGCATCTTTCATTCAAACTGTAACCCATTTTTTTTTCTATAGAAATCGAACGTTTTCAAATTCATGATGAACATGGAGCTCAAACAATTTATAAACATTATTTCAAAGCCCACTATGTTCAACTTACATTAGATGATATTATTACCTATGAAGTGAAGATTCATAAAGCGGTATTCTGGTCAACTTTGATCATCAATAACTCAATTATTTTTCATCCGAATATGCAACTCATATATGTTTTTGGAATCAGAAAAAAAATCTCTATAGACTTGTTGGAAAATATATGGGGTGTTCCTTTGAAAAAATCAAAGTTGATGTCCTTTCTGGAAAAACGAATGACCTTGTATATGAAACAACTTCACGAAATTAAAGTTTGGGTCGTTTCAAACAACTTTTTTATTCAACATTTTTTCATATCTCCGAAAACAGAAGAGTTAAGGGGGGTTCCATTTTAAGAGGCGTACCCTGTACGCACGATGCTCTCTGAATATACAGGGTGTTTCATTCTAATTGGAAATATTTCAACCATAGAATCCCGAACTCAAAATCTGAAGATTCGACCCAAATCACCTAGATAAAATATGTCTCCTGTCTGAGTTACAGGGTGTTTTATTAAAAAATTTTGAAAGGCTTACGACAGGGGCAATTAACTGGTTAATCCCTCCCAAATTCTACGCCACTGGCAGGATTGATATTGTACTCTTTCTCCATGGCGATAAAGTCATTATTTTTCGAGATATTTCAAGTTGAACATAAATCTGCACAATTATTTCGATTTCAATGTGCATTAATTTTGTCAATATTTTGGATCAATGGATTGTATTCATCAATAAAATAAAACTTCAATCCATATTAACAATGAAAACATAATTACATAACAGACATCAGCTGTTACAGGGTGTTTAATTATGAAATATTATAAAAAATTCGAAACAGCTCCCGTCTGTTATGTTTTAATGTTAATATGGATTGAAGTTTCATTGATGAATGCAGTCCATTGATTATAAATATCGGCATTTTTGATACACAATAAAATCAAAATAATCATGCTGCTTCATGTTCAACTTGAAATATCTCGAAAAATAATGACTATATCGCTATGAAGAAGGAGTACAATATTCACGAAGAAGGTATTGAAGAATCGAAAAATTCTGATAACATTGCAATTCCGCCCGTGGCGTAGAATATGGGAAGGCTCAACCAGTCACTTGTTCCTGTCGTACGTCTCTGGTGATTGCTAATAAAGTTCATTTCACATAATTTAGTTGGCTGTATAATACCTACACTTCCCTTCAGATAGGAAAGTGATACGTCAAATGGTTTTGAAGAACTGTGCAAAAAACATTTCAAAATTTTTTAATGAAACACCCTGTAACTCAGACAGGAGACATATTTTCTCTAGGTGATTTGGGTTGAATCTTTATATTTTGAGTTCAGGATTCTAGGGTTGAAATATTTCCAATTAGTATCGAAACACCCTGTATAATAAAAGATCCCTTTCGTGCATGATATATTTCTCAATTTGTTCTGAGAAACTGAACCACCCTGTATCTTGCTATATTTTCAGTCCCTCCAATTGATTCAAACTCCGACGCTCTAAATATCAGCCCGAACTAATAATGTGCCATATTGTTTTCGAATTCAATTATTTGTTTTAGATCCCTTTGTTCAAAACCATTTCGAATTTTATTTTCATCCGGCTATTGTTTTTATTTGTCAAAATTCTCAATTTCGTTCGTATAGATGAAACTGAATGACATTGAATAATTTTCATTCCATTCCATTCTGATTAATCTATGTTGGTTGAACGAACCGTTTTGAATGATAATAATATTTGATTGTGTTGGAATATTAATTTCAATATCATCTAAACTGATAAACAAAATAAACCTCGTCGTCCAAAATGTCGGCCAAATTCAGAATCGGATCACTCATGAATCTCAAATTTCCATTAGATGAACCTTCTACAGGATGATGATCGAAAAAGTGTAAATAAACTACAGTGGTGTCGGTACGTAATAATTATTGTGCATGAGGTATAATGGAGGAAAACATATCACTATTCAGATGGAACATGGTTTTCTCAGTTCCATGGATGTAATTATGAGGTTGAACATGAACAAAAAGGTTGATATATCGAAGACTAAAACCTTTGGCACGATAATACACTACATGACTACACTGTTTCACTACTAACCAAACCGATTTTTTAACGCCCCGACACGGGTTTCGCTAACTATGTCAGCTGAAGATGCTAACATAGTTAGCGAAACACGTGTTGAGGCGGTAAAAAATCGGTTTGGTTAGTGGTGAAATAATGTAGTGTAGAAAGGTTGATGTCTTTTTTTTTCATCGAGGTGGTTGAGATCCTTTATGGACACCATATGGGTCCAATCCCCCATATGATAGTGTGGGAGTACCCACTAAACTATTGTTACGGGTTCAAATTGGTACAGGGTGGAGTATGATATAAATCAAGTACGTACTGAGTGAAAATAGTCGTAGTATCAAGATATTTATTTCTATTTGTACAACTCAAGTGTGTTTCGTTGATATTATGGTGAATCAGTCGTAGTGGTATCTGGAAAGCAAATGTTAGTTAGTCTGGAAACGAAATCTCACAATCCTTCAAAATAACACCTCTGGAAGATCGATTAGCAATGGTTTCCAGTGCTTCCTAGGTTGTTTATTGCGTGACTTGGAAGTCTGTTAGTATCCATGGGGTTTGTCTGGAAGAACCTAAAAGTAAACATTGGCTAGAATCAGCTGTTGCTGATGTTTCAAAACATTACCTCTTCTGCTAGATTGTCTGGTAAAATCTGTCGATCGGTGAACTTGGCCTTGACATTGACACTGAAAAAAGTGAAAATTGGAGGGATTTTGGGAGAGATTGAGGTTAGGGGGTTTTGCATGTGCTTGCAACAATTTCCATTGCATTTTGCGGATTTTCTTGATTTTGGTCAACTAAGTAAAACATTGTAGTAATCTAGTGATTCTACGCACTATTTGTGGATATTCATAGTTTTACTTTTCGACCAGTCTCCCAAACCAAAGTGTTATCATCACGAACCATCTCAAAGGCCACACGCCATCCAAGGTAGGTCCACACGGATTGTATATCTAGACCAAATACATCGATAGTAAGGTACCTGGTCTTCCATTGCATTGCAACAATCATATTTTTAGGCCTTTTTGTTGGTATACGTGGATCCCTCCTCTGCTACAAAATTTCGGAGTACATTGAGGATCCACCTGTAGTGTACCATACCACCAGAGAACACTCATCATCAAGAGGTTTCCAGTAGCCGTCAGCTAGATTTCTGTAGGGTGATACCTGACCCACTTCCTGGTGGAACGTTAGTTCCTGTTGAACGCGTCGCTGGATTGCTCAGATAAGCCCTAGTCTAGTAACTGCCACTATTATTTTTGCTTTGGCTTGTATGCTTCCTCACTCTTCTGCTAACGCACCCTTATGCTTATGGCTTTTGTAACTAATAACTGAACCTGGTGCTTCCAGGCCAGCATATTGGATATTAGGTGAATGTTAACTGTTAATAATATCTGGAGTACCTACCTGAAGATTGTATGTATGAACTAGTCACCATATCACCAAGCTTTGTAACTAACAAAATCTTCTTGACCAGCTCTGCTGATGCAAACATTATGTACATACTCACCCATTTTGTAAATAATAATCCATAGTCTCTGCTGCACAGTCCATTCGGTTCACCGAATTTAGGGTTCATGTGAAAATAACTGCTAGGCCTAGGGATTGATGCATTCAATTCAAAACTGTTTATTTTCATAATTTTACAAATTGCCACATTGTTTTGTTTACTATGTTTACATCCAGAGGTTGACATTTGACAAGAAGACGTGACGTGACCTGACAGACACACGACACACGGAGCAACAACTAGCACGGAACACTTTCTACCAGACTCATAGACCACAGAACACCGGACGCAGAACCACTCATGGCAGTATCACCTAAACGACGCTTGGCTGCGGCTGCGGACAGTTGCTGCCAGCTGCAGCGGTCCCAGTCAGAACCTTCAATCATTTTATTAAATTTAGGGGCAGATTCAATCGTGCCACAGCCATTCGCACCAGAGAATTGTAAATAAAGATTATTTTGAGGGAAAAAGATTTTAATTATTAACCCACCCCATCTCCACTGAGTTGCCTGGCAATCTTTTGCTAAGAATACAAGAAGGCTTGTAACACACTTCACCCCATTCATAAAAATAAACACTGTATTCCTCGAAATGACAGTATTCACAATTATTCAACTAGACATAGTCACCACTTATATACACCTCAAAACTATTTGAATATATATCTAGTGGTATCAGAATAATATATAATAAGCTTCCGCATATCATCAAAGAACATGGGACATACTTCAAGTTCAGGAAATCTCTTAGACAATACCTGCTCAAAATGTGTCACTACACAGTAGACGAGTTTCTGGATTTCTAGTACTGGCTCTACTTTTTATTTCATTTCTTATCAATTTTCTCTATTTCTCAAAAGTTTTACTCATGAAATTGTATGTTTAGTGTTCACTCTTATATGTGTACCTATATATACAAAATGTAAATGTAACTAACTTGTGACTTGTTTTATACCTTGTATGGTCTACAAAATGAATAAAGTTGAGTTGAGTTGGGTTTAGTCTCGGACGACACTTAGGCCTAGTGGCCCATTGTATCTTACCTACATGCCGTTATCAATCTCACCATATACGACTCATATGGTGCTTATTAAGGGACACTTCAATATGAAAGACCCTTTTCGTTCAGGTTCCTGGAGATTACTCTTCCGATCCCTGTTCTCGTCTACGAAGAAGGCCAAAAGTTTTCCTTCTCCAACGAGTGACGGGGGAAGGGGTTGGTCCAGCCCTGTTGCCCCCCCCCCCCACAGGGCTAAGGCTACTTGCTCTGAGATGTCGCCCTGTTTCCCAGAGGCCCCGTTAGCGACACCATACCTCGATGCCATTCATCCATCACCACGGGTTCCCACAGCTTGGATTAGGTTGCCAGAGCCTCGTTGACTAGTCCTCGGCCACCTAGACAGACATCAGCAAATCACTCCATTCCTGCCACAGATGTCCACACAAATTGTCCCGTCTGGCCCGGAGATAGCAAAGATGGTCCCAAAATGCTTCATCCGTCGAGCGGCCGCGGTCTGTCCTCCCCACATCACTTGATGGTGAGGTTGGGCTTGGAGATAAGGAGGAAAAGAGAAGTTTTCCAGAAAGGCCGATAGATAGATTGGAAAAGGAAGAGAGGAGAGGATATCACCCAAGACAAGTTGAAGTATGGTGGATATCCGGCTAGGGTACCTCGGGTTCACCATTCTTGTTAGTTATGAGTCCCTGAGGGGAGGTTGATGTCTGGTCACGCAATGGTTTTGCAATTCCACGAATTTGAGTCCTCATCATGATGATACGATCATGCACAATGATGCATTTCGGTGATCGTTCCACTTTTTTTCATAATACACGTTAGTAATTGGTTGGAAGATCAATGTCGATAATCGAAAACATCATGTTTCCGATTTTGTATGAGTTTATGTTAGTGACGCTGATGTAATAGATGTGATAATATTATCTCCATTATCAGGATCACACTGAACTCTAACCAGAATCGTGATAGGCATTGAATTTTGCGTAAACTTCGCCAAACTTTGCTGTTACAAAGTGTCGAGGAACTGCTTCTATCTCTAACTTTCGACCTGGGGCTAGTCGCCTCATAGTGATACAATTTCACTGGGAGAAATATTTTTGGAATAGTCACAATCACTTAACTTACATTACAACACAGATGTTTTAGAATAGAAAAAGGCACGCATAAGTGTTTGCAAACACGGCAAGGATATATAGGTACATATTTTTATAAAGACTGAGTTCATTAATGGAATGAAGTGTAGAAGAGTTGCGCAGTCAGCTCGTGGCGTAATCGTGGGTATTCGAAATTAGCCGAATGATGACGAAACAGAGAAATCGACTGAACTGTTACCTGTTGTTATTAAACTGGTAATAATGGCAGAATTATCCTTCCACTCATAGAAAACAAGGATTGAGGGGCAATTATATAAATGTTAGGTGGATTGTTGTATACTGAATATCAATTACATCGATAAAAATAAATCAGGCACAAGATAGATGGCATGTTCCTGGATCATAGTTAACCTGCCACTGGAAGTCGATATCAGAAAAAAAATTTAACCTATTGTAATGGTACAAAAGTTCATTAATATATTTGTGGGTATTAAATTTCACTCAAGTGTACCGTTTTTCTCTGTGTATAGGAAGAAATGTAAGAAATATTCTATAATTGTTATCATGCAACTTTTCTATTGTAGCGATATTTGGTTGATCTGTAGATATATTATATTTGAATAAATTTAATATGAGAAATGTCAAATATAATTCAATATACAGGGTGTCCTGAAATGACATAGGGAGATTTCAACCAGACATTTAACGTACAAAAATGATAAAAACAGTTCTAATAAACATAATGCGCCATCCGGTCATTATTCACGCCGCAGACCATAAACGCCCAATTTACGCCCTCGATACATAAATAATTATCATGTCATCCTGCGGCAATAAATGGAATATGGATGATTGAATACAAAAAGTGGAAAAAAAAAATAACAATGTCCAACAAGAATTTTTTGGGAGATATAGTGAATAAATCTATGTTGAGAAGTTTGCCTGGAATTTTTGTAAATCATTGATCAGAGATTAATAGCCCAATAACCCAAGCGTTTGCTCACGGCGAAATCACAAGCAACGGAAGCAAGTATCAGTAACGTTCGCAATGTTGCCGGACGTTGGAAATATAGTTAGGTAGGGGCGCAAATTTCTTGAAATGTTTTCTATATATTTTTTTTTCATTTATGTCATTTATTGCCCCAATTTTCTGTATAAGTAAACTATCTTATATATTATTTGTATGGGTTCTGACATATATCTGCAATATCCGTTTGTGATTCTTCTCAATCCGTTTTCATCATCAAACTTCACTGATAGTCTTGAGAAACATTGAATATGATACCATGGTGTGCAATGTCTGAAAAACATCAATAGAAAACATCAAGCAATAGGTCAGATATTCATGTGAGATTATAGAAATGTATAAAATACTGATCTAATCAATTATAGTTACTGAATCAATTGGGAGTGACACGAAACGTGAGAATAAAATGGAATTTTTCTACATACGTGAGAAAATAAACTATGCGAAGTGACCCTTCTTTCTTTAAGCTATACGTTACCACTACACCGTGCGCGAAATAGTGTGCGAAATACAATAGTGCGCGAAATAGATATTTCGTGCACTGCATGTTAACTAAATGTGATTTTTGTATTTCAAATAATCAAATCATATATTTTCAAATGTTCAACAATAATTACGGCTTTTTCAAGCCAGTTCAACATAAGGTTCCATATTAAGATAAGAATATTGTACCTATATAATATATAATTCTGATCATGATTTTCTGACGTTTCTAGGACAAAGAAAAAATAATTTTTTGCAACTCGAACGCGAAATACTCTGGTGATCCCGGCTATTCAGGTCTCGATCACCAAAGTAGCATTTCCCACATTATAGATGCAAAAATAACTATTCTGAGTTCGACATATTATATCATAACACTTTACGAGAAAAATCTTGTCTAGTCATTCATAAGGCATCAACACGATCATCCCGAATGAAGGTTTTTCCTACTTGGTATACCTACTTACAGCAAGTCCAGTTCCCAAATCCAAATTGCCAAATTTCCCAATTCTGACAGCGATTTTCATCTGTCCTCCTCTCATCATCGTCAAGATGTAGTGGCCATACCTAGGGTTTTGGTACCATTCACTAGAGTACACACTTTGAGCAATTTCTGAAATCTACATACATAGAAAAATAAGATTTGTTGAACCAACAAAATTATCATAGTCAATTTTATTTAATTTGTCAAAATCAAGAAATATTTACAAAATCAATCAATATATATTGATTCTAAACGAGCGACTTATTCGAAAAAACATAATATTCTGATTGAAATATTTGTTTACTTGGACATAGGTTTAGTTCATTCAATAATATTCATAGTTTGAATAAAAACATTTTTGTTGATTGAACTATCATCTAATTGTTCAATCAATCATAATTATGCATCGTGCATGTCTATGTGACAAAATTAGACTGATTTTGACAAAGATTCAACGAATGACAACATCATATTCTATTGTTTTCACAATCATTTTATTGTTAAATCAATCATATGCTTTCTCTTCAATTCGACAAAATTCAATTCATGTTGACGATAATACATTTTGTTGATTCAACATCATTATCAAGAAACATGTTGATATTTCGAACAGATCATCTTGTTGAATCGAACCAATAGATACATTATATTGAACAAATATCTCGTTGATTGATTATCTATTATCGATTGGGGTGTGCAAACAGGCACCTAGAACTTTCGTTTATACAGTCTGTCCAAGATAAGGTTGAACAGCATGGGGATCTCGGAAACGGTAGGAGATACGGAGTCGTTTAAGTGGGGAAAAAGTTGCGCATTCGGAGGCAATGAGCCTCATACCAAGAGCCTTCGAAAATTTTGAAAAATATTGTTAGTTTTTGAGTTATATCGAAAAAAGTGAATTTTTGGCATATCTATTTAATTTTTTTTCTCCGTTATTATTAGAGATACAGAAAAACTAAGAATACGTTTTCATAGCAACTTTAGATGACGTTCAACGTGGTGATACCGATTTTTTGATGCAACGTTTCGTATATGTAGAACCATCACCAATTGTTGATGAATTCTTACACGAATCACTTCAACAACTTAACTTTGACAAAACCTACAGAGACATTTATAACAAATGTTCAAAATAATAACCATTATTTTCTGAACAAAGATATCCTATTCTCACAGTTGCTTCTAAGACATTGCTAAGCATTTCTGGGGTTATTCTATTGAATGCTTCGAAGACACTGTCCTTTAGTTCTTATTCTTTATCATCAGAGTTATTTGCGTATACAAAGTTTGATATATCCCTAAAAAAAAATCCAGCTGTGTCAAATCAGGCGACCGCGCCGGCCAAGGGACTGTAGAATGATTACTAATCCATTTTTCTGTATAAAAATGCACGGACTTCTCTGGAATTATGTAACGGAGCGCCATCTTGTGGAAACCAACAGTTCTGAACTTCTGCAATCGGTAAATCATCCAGAGCTTCCTCAAGATGATTCTCAAGCAAATTTCTATTCGGAAGTCTGTGTTTCATGGTGAATAGAAGGACTTATAATTCGTGTACCAAATATTGCAACCCACATATCAATGCCGAAACGGTCCATTTTCTCGTGAACAATAATGTGTATTTTTTCTATCGAAGATACCATGATTAGTGACCATGCTTTCATCAGTCCAGATGATTGTTCGAGGGAAATCTGCAAAATTTTGAAATTTCCTGGTATACCACTCACAGAATGACCTGCGCCTTTCGTCATCGCCTGGTTTTATCGCTTGACATATTCTGAATTTGTATGGATGGAATTTTTGTTTCCGCAAAATAAAATGGGTTGTTGATTGAAACCAGTTGATGAGGTGTATTGACTAATTTTTTATTTATTTATTTATTTATTTATTTATTTATTTATTTATTTATTTATTTATTTATTCTCAAACAGGTAGAAAACCTTATTACATGAGAATCATAATGTATATAACAACAGTATCTATATGATAACAGTCTTGGAGTATATCATTGCAAATATTCTACTAACTACAATAATTGGAATGATCATTTCAAATCACTGATGGCGCGAACACACTATAAAAACTGTTTATTCTAAATTAGAAAAATATGTTTTCAAACCATAATAAAATTTTGAGGGAGGGAGAACAAAGCTGACTTCTGACAATAGTAGGAAGTTGTTTGTTAATTTTATCATTGTTATAATGGGTGAACAGTTATTAGTTGATACAAATGGAACATCAAAGAATTGTACAAGCCGGGTCAATCGATTGGGAGATCTTCTTTTCAATACTGATCGGAGATAGGGGCAGTTATAATATTTTTTGTAGATTTTATAACACATTGTGACTATAATTGCTTGTCTTCTATTTTCTAGACTGGGTATTTCAAATTCACTTCTAAGTGCTACTGTTCTAACTATATTATAGTCCGGGTAAACTTTATATTTTTTATAATACAGATATCTCAGAAATCTGTTTTGAATTTTTTCCAAAATATTTTTGTTGATTAGCTGAGAGGGATGCCAGATTGCAGCGCCATATTCAAGTTTAGGTCTTACTAGAGTATTATAAAGTGCAGTTATTGCTTTGGTGTCATTGAAATGTGCACTTTGTCTCATTACAAAGCCCATAGTCCGTAGTGCCTGCGATGCGATATGATTCAAATGTGGTTTATACGAGAGTGCGGAGTTATAATATATACCCAAATCTTTAACAGTCTCTACTCTGGATAACTGCATGTCGTTCATCGAGTAATCGTATAATATTTTAGATAATTTTCGGCTACAAGATAGTACGATACATTTGGATATATTAAATGGGAGTTCGTTTTTTACACTCCATCGGTGGACCCTATCAATATCTTCCTGTAATTTGACGCAGTCTTGCGGGCTTTCGATCTTTCTACACAATTTCAGATCATCTGCAAATAATAGGCACTCCGAATACTTTATATTATGCGTAAGGTCGTTGATGAATATTAGAAACAGTAGCGGGCCAAGGTTTGATCCTTGATTGAGGGACTCCGGAGTTAGCGCGAAATTTCTCTGAACAGTTTCCTGCATATTTGACCCTGAAGTATCGGTTATTCAAGTAAGAGGCCAACAATTTGAGTGCTTGGAAATCAGCGCCATATTTATGGAACTTTTGCAGTATCACATCGTGATTGACTTTGTCGAATGCCTTCTGGAAATCAGTATAAATTACATCGACCTGTTTATTGTTATCTAGATGGTTGAGGACATGATGAGAAAATGTTAAAAGATTTGTAGAGGTTGATTTTTTCGGAACAAATCCGTGCTGTTCTTCACAAATATTCCCTCCAAAGCCACTCCACACTTTCGCATAAATAATCTGCTCAAATAGCTTCGCAGTAGCACATAAAACTGCTATTGGCCTATAGTTTTCAATTTCTGAGACTTTGCCAGACTTATGGATAGGTGTTACTATAGCTTCTTTCCATAAGTCTGGGAATGTATTCGATTTTATTGCTAGATTATAAATATATAGAAGAGGCTGCTTTAACCAGAGTCCACATCCTTTTACAATATATGGTGGAATCTTATCACTTCCTGCAGATTTTTTTGGTTTGAGTTTTTTCAGGGCTTCAAAGTAATTACTGTCAGTTACTTCACTGATTGATAAGTAACTTTCAATATTATTATTATCCAAGTCAGGATTGTAAGATGCCTGCTCGTTGCTGTAGACTGACTGAAAATATTTGCCAAAGGAACGTGCAGACTCGTCATTTTTTATGGTAGTGCCCTGTAGCTTGAGTGTGGGGGACGAGTTACATGTTTTTTTATTACTTTTTGTGAAAGACCAGAAGTATTTTGGATCGGTATTAATGGCGTTCTCGATGTTTATTATGTACTCTTTATGACACTTCTCTATTAGTTTTTTCAATTTGCGTCTTTCCTCAACGAACAGTTGCATATAATGGTTGGATAGATTTTTCAACTTCCTCAGTTCATTTTTTCTTTTTAGACATTTTTTCACATCATTAGTGAACCAAACAGGAAACTTACTCTTTTTATTTTTCAATTGAGGTACTAATTCGTCGAATACTTCATATATCTTATTGTAAAAAAAAATCAACGGCGTCATTGACATTTTCTATTTCGAACATTTCATTCCAGTCAATATCTCTGATTCTATATGAGAGCTGTAAGAAGTCGCATCTTTTGAAATTATAAGAAGATTCTGTTTCAAAATAGGTTTTGTCTCCGCAACCCTTACTATTTTCTATTTCTATATCAATTATCAATGCAGGATGGTTAACATCCTCTTCTATCAGAGAAAATTCAGATTTAGATACTTTTAGTACATCGCAGTTTTCGGACGCTGTTAACACCAAATCCAGTTTTCGATTATTAATATCAAGAACTTCATTTATCTGTTCTAAAGCGTGTAGGTCTATAAAGTCCAAAAAAGTCGTGTGCCTGTCATATTCGGGACATCAAATGGGATGCTAGATTAGGTAGATTAAAGTCACCAGTGACGTACACATTTCGGTTATCATCGACTACCTGATGCTCGTAAAAGTTAGCAAATTCAATATAATGTTCAACAGTTGATTTCGGAGGGAAATAGACCGCAAAAAGAGCGATTTCAATTTTTTTAATCTTTACTTTAACATACAGAGCCTCGAAATCACTCTCTCTCTTTACCCAGTCTAGAATTTTGAATTTTTTGCTTACCCCTATCATAACTCCTCCTCCCCTTTCTTTGCTGGTTATATGTGGATTTCTGTCACATCTAATTAATTCATACCTGTTGGTGTTAATCAATTCAGAGCTATATATTGAATCATTCAACCATGTTTCTGTTCCTACTATCAAGTCATAATTTTCCCCTTCGGTACTCAGTTTGAATTTGTTCAATTTTGTTCTCAGACCCCTAAAATTCTGATAATAACAAGATATATTTTCCATTTCAGCTATTTATATGAAAAGTAAATACAAAAACGAAAATAATAAAACTACAAAAATGCAAATCAAAGTCGCGCACAGTGTTGTCGTGCCCCCGCATCCATGTTATCTCTTCATGTTTTATTTCAAGTCGCTCTGTTTCTCTATTTTCCTTTTCCTGCCTTCTACATTCGCAAAGATGTCTCCGTTCCTTGTCCATACGTTTCTATATGAATATTTGTTTGTTGCTGCTTTCAACAATTCCAGTCGTGCTCTGTTCAGATCTTCCCTGATCACTACGCCACTGCCTTTCAATAATCGAACATTTTCCATAACTTTTTGTCTTTCTTTATAGTTCGAGAAACGGATTTTCTTCAAAATGAGTGGAACTGATGGCATGTTTCCTTTGGAATTTCAAAAAAACATTGATGATGGCTGAAAATAGGTCGGAACACACATAAGTCACCTTGTATAATACATGGTTGGATTCAGAATAAAAATAACTTCCAGAATATGTGAAAAAATTATCAGGACCGCATTCAAAAAACAAAAGTTGATGATGGTTCCACGAATACGGAAAGTTGCATGAGAAAATCGGTATCACCACGTCGAACGTCATCAAAAGTTGCTATTGAAAAGTTTCCTCGGTTCTGTTGCATCTCTGATAATAACGGAGAAAAAAATAAAATAGATATTCCAAATACTCACTTTTTTCGATATAACTCAGAAACTAAAAATAGTTTTTGAAATTTTCGGAGGCTCTTGATATGTGCCTCCGAATGCGCAACTTTTTCCCCATTTAAACGACTTCGTATCTCCTACCGTTTCCGAGATCCCCATGCTGTTCAACCTCATCTTGGACAGACTGTATATAATGGTAACATAAGCTGTCATAGAACTTTTGAAGACGCTTGCAAGCTGGAAAAACCATTTTCCTGAAATCTCCAGGACCTATTCAACTCAGGGACCTGTATTAATTCTTCTTTGATGTAGTTAGATGATTTTTAGGGTATTTGGTATTTTGTAGTCATTTGGTTCATTCGAAAATCAAAATCTCAGATGTTTTTCTAATTTTTCATCAATTTTGATATTCATTTTGTTGTTAATTTTTGTCAGTTTGAGAGATATTCAGAAATAATCTGCATGCCATGGCGTGTTTTTGCATCTATTTCTCAAACAATTGCCTGCTATGGTGATTGAACACTCCTTGGTCGAGTTCCGATATTACGAATATACTGGTCACAGTCAGTAATAACAGAACGATTTGAGTTTCAGTTAACTACTATTACAGTGGAATAACGGAACGAATATTTAGCAGTGTTGGTAGGAATTGTAGGAATATATCGTTGTTTGGCGGCAAGGTATGAAAATGGGAATTATTATACATTTATTTAACTCAAGTTTTATGTATGTATGTACCTACTAGTCTGATAAAAATATATGGATACTCTCGTTCTAGCTGTTAATACTGAATTTTTCGGATCTTCATCTGATGAATCTGATATTGCTGATGGAATGCAGTAGTTCTATAGTAACACTGACAATGAAAAATATTGTATTGCAGGGATTCATCAGATTATTCCTCGCTCAAGGATATCAAATTTCATCATCCACTTCAATTTCAAAAACTACACAAAACATGTTCATTACAGACGATCAATTTTTGTTTATTGGATGGTTTTAGGTTTAAAATAACAATTTTTTTTAAATTTGTAAAAATCACTATAAACAATCCAACAACAAACAGCACATAAAGAGATTGAAGAGAATAATAATAATCTATAACCACACTTTTTAGTTTTTCATGATGGAGAGGGGATATTACTGGCGCCACATGATCATTTGATGTCAGTCTGTAGCGAACAGTAAATTTCTAGTCCTGCACAGGGTTTAATGACAGAACACGGAAAAGTGCTGCCAGCAGAAAACAGTAATTTCGGAACGGTCTACACTACTGGACAGTACTGGTTGGGAATATCGGAACTCGACCGAAGTCTCTATTTATTTGACTCTCCTTGGAAGGAACCTACCACATCCATTAGACCCTGAGATGGATAACAGTAACACAGCATGAACTGAATGCACCCTGTGGCAGTATACACCAGAGCTGTTTTGAAAGAATCCAAGTTCGATCTACAAAAGACGCATTATAAGTATCATCTTCATGACTTATAGGATTTTGTGTCTCACTCTGTAGACAAGATGTACATCTCCACGCACATGGACATGATAATTATGGTCCGAAATATCAATAGAGATGAAGAAAAAGTTTCATTAATCAGTTGGACATAGCTGAAACATTTCAAAAAATTTGAATCGTCTCAGCATTGAACTTGATCGTCTACTGAGATACCTCAATAAAAAATTATGACGTTCCACGCATCTCTTGAGTTTGTCTTCAACGATTATGGAAAATAACTCTTTCGGAACATCTTCTGTTATCTTGAACATATTCTTGATCTCCCTATTCAATAACCTGAATTGTATCTCAGTTAATCTTAAAGTAGCCATGAAGAAAAAATCCATTGCCATTACAGGTATGAGAATCGTCAGCAAAGCCACTCCTTCCTGGTATAACAGAAGAAATGAATATCCGATCCATTCTGGTCTGTAGCATTCAATCGGCAAAATATTGTCTGATGATATCATGGCTGCCACAAGGAACCCAGCTGCATTGGAACAGTGCATCATCATGAGTAATCTGCATGTGTTCTTGATGGTTCTGTAGCCTTCGATTACGTCCGATTCCATCTCCCCCGAGTGATCATCTGTCAATGTCCAAAATTGCCTCATACCATGAAGTAGTAACTTCATATTCGATTTTTTCATAAACATTGTAGTATTCTTCAGGAAACCCTGAGGATGAAATAACATCACAATTCCAGAAAATGAAGAATTATCTATCGTAAACCATTCAGCTGATATTTCGTTTGATAATTATCGACTTTTATTTATATTCAACAAAGAATTGTAACGTAAGTTGACTGATTGAATCATGTGGTATGGGAATAAAAAGAGAAATACACATTCTGTAAAAAAATCATTTATGCACTAGCGGACGAATGTAAATCATTCATGAACATTACCCTTCTCTTGATTACTGAAATTATACGTAACAAATTGAATTCGGGGGAATATTAGTTTATCGATATCTATAGTCATTACTTTTGAATCAGAAACTAAACCACTAGTGCATAAAATTTTGTATGTATCACGTGCGTGAGATGCGTTCATGGCCTTCAGCGTTTAATGGCCCTCGGCTAGCGCCATCGGGCCATTATTCACGCCACAGTCCATAAACGCCTTCTTTACGCCCTTGATACATAAATAACTATCAAACTCTCAAACTGATGAAATTTATACCGACCTTTACCGGGTGTCAAAGTCAAAGCCATAACTTCTAGAATATTCGGTTCATCAGAATGAAATTTTATATGGGTATATGGAATGTGGAGAGGAAACTTTTCGCATATTGTTCACTTCCTGATCACTTCCGATTTCACCGTCAATGGTTCTGGTTTTGAATTTTTGATTGGAACACCCTGTATATTCTGATTATTTTTGAATTCTTGAGAACATTATGAATCAGAATATGACATTTCCTGAAGTTTTCACGTCTTTTTCATATTTTTAGAATCACTCTCAATATTGCATCTAGGTGGCCATTATTGAACGTAAACTCATTTAATATACAGGGTGTAATTCAATTGATGGCTGAAAATTGAGAATATGATTCCTGAGCTCATTCTGAGAAGAAAAGTTAACTTGAACATATGCCTTAATCTCTTAACGTACGAGCTATAGGGTGATACAATTTCAAGAAAAACATCGTTTTGTTATCATAACTTGAATACTGTTCTAGATATTTCCATCAGATTAGACACGTACCTACTAAGCATCAATAGGCACTTCTTGAAGCATGAGATTTTTCAATATATCTACCATTGACGTTCGTATGGGATGTATACTGGAGATTTTTCTGAACAATTTGGTACGCCTTTGCTTTTTCCGAACATGAAAGTCAATTTTGAAATCCAGATCCATATTTTAACAATTTGAGATCTCATTTCTTTCCTTCGATGAACCGTTTTCGCGTAAAAACATAGAATACATCGGGGGTAATCCAAATAATTAACTTAACTTGAAAAAAAATTAGGCGTAAGCACATCTTACCTATACAAACTACCAAATGGTGTTGAGTATGTGCAATTGTGCATGTCGAATTTTATGAACATGTCTAGGACAGTATTGAAGTTATGATGATATACAAATTTTTTTCTTGAAATTTTGACACCCTTTAGCTCAAAACTAAAAAGGTTTAGGACACATACAGGGTGTCCGGATATTATGCGCATAAAATCAAGTATGTCCAACCAATGTATGTATGTCAGATTTTGTAGTTTGTTCTTGATATTTTGAATAAATTATTCCAAATTGTTTAATTTTCATTCATTCATATGACTGATATAGAGAAGTGGATTCAAGAAATAATCTTCACAAATATAACACGACCTTGATTAATTGTCGACTATTTTATTGCTGCTAAATTTCTCTTGTATTTATTAATTTTACTCGACATTATTTTGGCATTAATAATCAGAGATGAAAGCCCTCGAGCTTCGCTCTCGGGCTCTCATCAGATTATTAATGCCAAAATAATGTCTCGTTAAATTATTAGAAAATACAGTCGAAATTTAGATGCAATATAAATAGTCGACTATTTATCAAGGTCTTGTTATATTACCCTTGATTATTTATTCATTTCTACAGAGTTGTTTCACGCGTCTGAGAAGTAAGTCACAAACATACAGTTCAAAAAATTGTTCAAGATATCATAAAAATAGGTACCTACACAATACAAATAAAATATGATCAACATATTGAAAATATCACTTACTGGGTATCAGTATCATATCATATCAAATTCAATTTTGATACACCAAAAATTCTGGAAGTTGTCTAGTGGATTCGTTGAAACCCGGTATACCGGTATATAGCCGAAAGGCTAGTTGACTTCAGCTGATTATATTTAAAAAACATGTCTGTTCACCAGATGCATAGAATAAACACAACTGAGCAGAATAATGTAATCACAGTAGGTTTTTCTGGGTGGAAAATTTAATTCTGATAAGTTCTACATCGAATATAAAATATGCCTATAACCTCTGGAAAAATGATACATCACCCTGTTCAAATAAATCATCAACATCCTGTATATCATATGAAATAAACATCCAATTTCCATAAATTCATCAATTGATTGAAGCTAAATTCCCAATTTGAACATGTATAGTTGAGTTGTCTATGACATATTATATTATATTGATTTCAGAGCATTTCTCACTCCTACCCATAAACGATTCGACAGATTTCAGTTATAATTGCATTCACAATAATTGATGGAAAGAGTACATGGTTATATTTCCGAAATGTTAGTTGGTACATGATGTTGGCTCAAATTGTAATGGGATGATTGAAATAAAATACGTTATTTGAAGACTAAAATGATTGAAAAATTGATTAACAAACTTACATAAAATTATTTCTAATCAACAATATGGCTTCAGGAAGCTGAAATCCACAGAAGATGCGATATATTCATCAACTCCTTTTATATACAGTGTGACCCATTTAAGATGGAAGCACCCTTATAAAACTTACATTTTTCAACCGATTGAAATGTTTTTTTTTTTGTTAGGTAGGTATTCAAGAAGTCTATTAGGACACCAAATATCATGAATAAATCTTCATTTCCAGGGCCAACTAATCTGATTTTTCAAGGTCAAAAATCTAAAAAAATTACTAGCGATTTTTTTAGAAAAAATCCGACTACACCACTGGATTTGTGACATTTTCAAATGGGTAACATGTAAATTAGGTTGAAATGCGTCAATCAATAAAAAAGTTATAAAGGAATGAAATTTGAAAAATATGCCGTTTAATCAACCCACCAATTCATGTTCAGGAATTTTATGAAAATTCTGTATACTCCACTGGATTCAGGATGTCTTGAAATATTACTGATCACAGTTTCATCGAAATCTGTTCAATAATAAAAATTGATGGGTTGATTAAACGGCATATTTTTCAAATTTCATTCCTTTATAACTTTTTTATTGATTGACGCATCTCAACGTAATCCACATGTTATCCATTTGAAAATGTCACAAATCCAGTGGTGTAGTCAGATTTTTTCTGAAAAAATCGCTAGTTATTTTTTTAGATTTTTGACCTTGAAAAATCAGATTAGTTGGCCCTGGAAATGGAGATTTATTCATGATATTTGGTGTCCTAAAATAGACTTTTTGAATAATAATAATAATAATAAGAATAATATTTATTTCATCCTTTGAGACATTACAAAATGTATAGGACAAGTCAAGCGCTTACAAAATGGTTTAAAAGAGAAATACATGATGAAATACACAGAATACAATTATTGTCAGTAAAAATTAAAACAAATGGCAACAATGGCTAAAATGGCTACTACAAGTCATCCTGCAGATATTCATCTATACTATAATAACATTTGGTAACCATTAAATTTTTTATAGTTCGTTTAAAAGAAGAATTGGAAATTATATTTTTAATTAATGTTGGAAGATGATTGTATAATTTCATTCCCATATATCTAAAACTATTTTCTAGTTTTGTTGTTTTGTGTTTGGGAATGCGTAGGAGATCTGAGTTTCTGGTGTCATAGTAATGATTTGAAGAATTCAGCTGGAAGGTATTGATGTTATTTCTCACATACAGAAGACAGTGATAAATAAACACGCTGTAGAAAGACATTATTTTATATTTTATGAAGGTGGGTTTACAAGTTTGTTGATATTCTAGACGGAACATCTTTCGAATGATCTTCTTTTGTGTCACGAATATTTTAGTTACATCGACTGAGTTACCCCATAAAATGATATTATAACATAAGTGACTGTATACTAGACTATAGTATACATTAATTATTGCACTGGTGGGCATGGTGTCTCTTATTCTAGATATCGCATAATATGCCTTATTTAATTTGGTGTTAACAGCGTTAACTTGATGTATCCATCGAAGATTGGAGTCAATATTCAAACCCAAGAACTTTGTTGTTGCAGTTGATTCAAGCATTGTTTGGTTCTCAAAGTTTATAGTAAGAGTACGTAAGTTGTTAACTATATTATGGGAATGAAAATATACGCATTCTGTCTTCTCAACATTCACCATCAAACAGTTGGAATTGCACCAATTCACGAAGGTTCGTACAGTATCCTTGATAAAAGACATGAGTTCCTCCGAGGTCTGTGCAGAGACTGCCAATGATGTATCGTCTGCATATATGGTTAAAAGGTGATGTTTCAAATGTATTGGTAAGTCATTTATGAAAAGTAAAAATATTAAAGGCCCCAACACAGATCCCTGAGGAACTCCTCTGTCCATAGTGTAAGATTCTGATATGGCCTCCCCTACTTTTACTAGCATCTTTCTATTGGTTAAAAAATCTAATATCCATTCAAGAAAAATCCCTCTAAATCCTATATTGTATAATTTATTTTCAATGAATTTTATGTCGAGACAGTCGAAAGCACGTGATAGATCAAAAAACAGACCTGCCACGTGCTTTCCGCTGTCCAGTTCCTTGTATACGTATTCGAAAAAATTGCATGCAGCAGTTTGTGTTGATTTATTTGCACGAAAACCATGATGGTGCGAGGCTATCAAATTGTTTGAATCCAAAAAATTTATCATTCTGCTATAGACAATTTTCTCGAATATTTTAGATATAACACTCAGCACCGAGACTGGTCTATAATTTGAAACATTTTCAGGATCATTTTTTTTATGAATTGGGATAATTTTTGCATATTTGAAAGATGTAGGAAATTTGCCCTCTATAATTGAAAAGTTAATAAGATAACATAAATGACAAGAAAGAGATTTGATGCCTGCCTTCAAAATTTTGGTTGAAATATTATCGATGCCCGTACTAGATTTGTTTGGCAAGTTGTTAATCACATCTTCAACTTCTTCAGGAGTCACAGGTGTGAAGAAAAATGTTTTGTTGAACATTTTTGCTGTAGTACAGGTCGTAGGCCTCGACTGTCCAAAATATCTATTAAGATTATCATCTGTAACATTAGCAAAATATTCTGCGAATGTATTTGCTACATCTAAAGGATTCGTTGAAATAACACCATCGGAGCTGACTGTTATATCATTTTCTTTTTTCTTCCTTCCAGTCTCTTTATTCACTAGATTCCAGATTGTTTTAGCCTTGTTCTCAGAATTGTTCACAAGTTGCTCATGAAATTGTCTTTTAGTTGTCTTAATTAAATTGTTATATTCAGTTTTAGCCTTTCTGTACAATCGTTGACAATCATGCCCTTCTACATTTTTACTCAACCAGTAGAGATTTTTTAAATATTTACCAGCTTGTTTGACTTCTGCTGTTACCCACTCTCCTTTATTAACTTGATACTTTCTATAATTCGTTTTGACTGGGCAATAGAAATCTAGATAATAGGTTAGAACATTAATAAACGTGTTTGTAGCATCCTCAATATTAGATTCAACATAAACTTCGCTAAAATTTTCTATAGACAGTGCGTTTTTGAATTTAACAATATTTTCCTCAGACATGTCACGATGGAAAGTTTGTCTGCTCCCTTTTTTAAAAATCTTACCAAAATGGGCAACAGTTAAGGCAAATATTCTGTGATCACTAAAATGACCTTCATATACGTTAGATTTACAATAATCAATATCAACATTAGTTAAAACATAGTCTATTTTTGTGGATGACATTTGACCAAGTTTATTCATGAAAACTCTTGTGGGAGTCATAGAGGTGACTCTCAGATTGTAGCTTACAAGAATATCTTGTAAGGATTGTTTGTTTATTGAATTTACCAAAAAATCAATATTTAGATCCCCACAGATAAAAACATCATGATGAGATTCACTGCATAATTCTAAGATTTCACAAAACTTGCCTAAAAATATTTCCATATCCCCTGTGGGTGGCCTATAAACACTCACTACACAAATTTTGCGATCAGGTGCCACAACAGATATCGCACAGCACTCAAAATGCATTTCTTCACTCAAGTGTGAAATTCGTATCGGCTGAAACTTGAGATCAGCCTTAATATAAATGATGGTTCCTCCATGGATATGGAAAGAACGGCAAAAGTATGAAGCAATAACATAACCATTTAAAGTCATGAATTCGATGTTTTCTTGACTACACCAGTGTACCTAACAAAAAAAAATCATTCCAATCGGTTGAAAAATGTGAGTTTTATGAGGGTGCTTCCATCTTAAATGGGTCACACTGTATGTATAAGGCAATTGATAATAATAATGATAATAATAATTTTTATTTTCCAATGGACACGATATACATGTATAGGAATAGTCAAAAAATAGTCAAATATACCTGACAAAGGCACTAATGAATATAGGAAGTGATAAAATATTGTAGAACATAATATAAAGGAGCAATACACAAAGATATACAATAAAGAGTAAGATACAAAAATTATAAGTACATATAGTGGCTGAGATGAACTAACATGAATAAAATAACACTTACCCTGTACATGTGGAGCAAAATACTCCTCTAATGTATAGGGACATTTTTCAATGAGGAGATATTTTAACCTATATTTGAAACTATTCAAGCTCACAATATTTTTTACCTCACGCAAGAGATGATTGAATACTCTCTGTCCTAAGTATGACGGAGAGTTGGAACTCACCTTGTATTTGACGTATGGAACATGAAATTCGTCATTACGCCTAGTTTTAATGTTATGAATATTTTCATTTCGAGGAAAATCATTCTTATTATCGAAGATAAAAAACTCCAGCATCAAGTATTTTCATAGACCTATTCAAAGCGCTTGATACCGTAAGTCATGAAATATTTCTTGAAAAACTACATTCATACGGTATAAGAGGTAAAACTCATGACCTTCTGAGATTCTATCTGACAGATTGTCAACAACAAGTTTGCCTAAATGGAAACATCAGCGAACCGAGAACTGTTGGATTTGGTGTTCCTCGGGGCACTATGTTGGGGCCTGCGTATAGTTCACATTGTATATAGATAACCTTTCACATAATAATTCCCTAGGGACAGTTCTCAGTTTTGCTGATAGCGGTATCATGATAGATTCACATCTAAGTTGGGATGTACACGTTGATTTCATATCGGAAAAAATCAGAGGACTCATTATTTAGATATTCGTCGCAATTCTCGAATATTAATCAACCAAAAACGGTATACTCATTCAGTCTCACTTGCTTATGGTATCATGAGTTGAGATGGAGATCTCGACAGTCATCTGGAAAGAGTGGATGTTGCTCAAAAATGGGTTTTTGAGATTCATTTATAATAAATAAAACCCACCTTTTTCAGTGATGAACCTATTTTAATGAATAAAATCCTAGATCTTTGACCATTATACTATCAGAAAATAATCGTTGACTTCAACAAATCTACAAAAGCATTGGTTACTATAGACGGCAACTATATACCACAATCGGAATGAAAACATAACTGTAAAAGTACCTTAGTGCAATAAGAACGTTGGACAAAGAAGTTTGCTGTATTTGGCCCAAAACTATACAGGGTGAGTCATTAGTGTGGCAAAGTAAGATAACGGCTTTACTGTTCGAGATAGATGACAAAAAATTACAGAGATGATCTAGGATCACAAGCAGGACATTTCCAAATTATTTCGATTAATACAGGGTGACTGAGAAATGTGTGACGTATCAAAGTTATACTTTTTCTTATGGGACACCCTGTATTTCATTGCATCTTCGAATTCTCCTTTGTGAGCTGATTCAACAATGCATCACACTTGGGGTGATTACAGAGATATAGGGTGTTCAAAATCGGGATTTTTCAACTTTAGGATTTGGTTCAAGAGTCAGCATTCTGATAACCCTCGAATCTGTTTCAATTACATGTCAGTAGATAGTAAATCAAAAGTTGGGATAGGGACATGAAAGCCGTTTAGGCCGATAATGAATAGTTTCCACAAAAACAAATCCTCAAGTTGAAAAATCTCGATTTTGAACACGATATATCTCTGCAATCATTAGAATGCGAAAATACAATGAAATAAAGGGTGTCTCATAAGAAGAAGTATAACTTCATTGATACGCCACGCATTTCTCAGTCACCTTGTATAAATCGAAATAATTTGTACATGTGCTGCTTATGATCCTAGATCATCTCTGGAATTTTTGTTCATCTATCTCAAGCAGTAAAGTCGTTATCTCACCTTGGCACACTAATGACTCACCCTGTATTATCGCACGGTCCTCCACAATTGAAATCAATGACTAACATAAAATCTTTCGAATATATGGGTAAGATTGGGATCATAAACACACGAAGAGTATTTTTCAGTTATTTTATTAATAATATAGTGATTTAAAAAAATAATAATTCACAGATTTTGACAAAATATCATGAAAACGTCACATGTATACTGATTATGCGAATATATCCAAATTATTTCGAATATATCCTGATTGTAAAATATACATAGCACAAAATAGACATCAAATTATCTTCTCTGTCATTGAATTTTTGTTTTGTTTTGATAGCTGGTTTCATATATTTGTAGTGTGAACTCTCACGGCTCAAGAAATCAATTGCGTGAGTTTATTCATTCATGCTCATACTATATTTGGTAACTATTTTTGATTATTGATAATGGACATGATTATCAGTATTAATATTATTATTATAATTATAATCTCTCACATTATGTGAGTTGAATAATTGAATTACTCACGTGACTGAAGAGGAATAAAACAGAAACGTCGTCCCGTATGTTGGAGATAGTGACTTCGATATCGCCATAGATATATTTCAATACCATAAGATAGATCAAACTGACTCCACTCGAAACATTACTGAGAAATAGAAAACATTGAAACCAGCCGTATCGTTGGTCTGGAGCATTTCCCAATAATCTCAACAATTTCAAGGAATGCTCAATTGAACTGAAGTACATTCTGCAAGATATAGAATGAAGAATTGTACTAATGGAAATATATCCAAACTCTTTCATGATGTATGATCAATAATTGATCATGTTGTTATGATGCCTTCAAAGTTCTTAATTTCTTATTTTCTACAAATTGGTGCTATTGACAAAATCGCATAATGGTTTCTTACATGTATGGATACAAGAGGTTTACTTGTAATTAGGGATGTCAATGAAAGAAAACGCGTTCTTTGCATTATGCTGCTATTGATCTTTTGTTGAAAGTAACACTGGGTTTTGTGATTACAGAATGCATTATGATAATCAAAGAGTTTCATGATTACTTTGAGAATTCGCAAGATTATATTAAAGAGTACCTCTCGGAAAATATAACAGCGGAAAACTAAATTATTTGTATAAGAAATTGAGTTACTGTATTCACTTCTTCGTATTATCAAGATTGATTAATGTTCAAAGTCGGTTACAGAGTTGCGTAACTTGTTGATGATCAGAATTCTGCAGAAAATCATCATCAGTATGTTATTTGATGACGACTACGAGGAAACGAAACGACGATTCAGAAATCTGTTGACGGCATCTTGGGAAGGAGAAAATATTGCTGCAGAAATGTGATATTCATTTTATTTCATTTCACTAAAAGACATTGGATGAAATGACTTTTGTGACCATTTTTTCTCTCCTACAAGTTGCGTTCATCAGAATTTTGATCCGACGTTTCATTTTCTCTTATCCATCATCAAATGAAACTGATGATGATTTCAAGGTTCGAGAGATTGGATAATTGGAAAGTGCAATATGTCGTAAGATTGAGAATTAATGGAATTGTTTCGGCCATTTAGAAAACCAGAATTGATGATGGCTCCTCGAAGACGAAACGTCGGATCACAAATTGATTATTACCTTTGGTCAGAGCGAAAAAGAGTGGCAATGATCTGATTTTTTTTCCTACTCACATAACTGAAATGGCATTTAGCGTACAGATATGTACCACGCTAAATGATCGATTAATCACGGATTGACGATCTGTGATTTATTCAAAATATTTAACACGTTACCATGGCAACACGATTTTCTAAGCACATAACCATGGCAACACAGTTCATCAAACACAGCTTCAGTGATTTGAGACATGGCCAGACGGCCTGTCAATTGTAGGAACTGTCAACTGTTATTTTCAAATTTTGTATCAGAATTATTCAAACAATATTCGTTTGTATCAGAATTCTTCATTCAAAATGTATGCGAGATGTGGACGAAAGTGAAATCGAAGAGAATGTTCTGGAGCTCTCCAAGAAGTGTGAAAATGAAGCATCCATCTTTGAGCACGATTTATTTATTCTGCGCTTAGCATGACAATAAACGTCAAACAAAGGTTACTAAGCAATGGACTGGACACATTTACAACCAATATCACTTATAAGTGTCTCGCTGGTTTCATGCAGTTGCATGTATTATGTTCTCCATTCCCATTCCTTTCGAATTATTTCGCAGGTTAGCAGGAATAGCAGGTATGTCAATGTTATTTTCGAGGATCGTAGAAAAAGCATAGTATGTAACGCGTATATAAACTCTTCTAGACACTTGTTTATTAAACACTCGCTCCGCTCTGCTCCGTTCGTGCCTAAAATACTCGTTACTAAAAGGTCGTTTATAACACTTCTCTGTTATAATTAACCCGAATTTACTGTTCTGGTGCAAGATTCGCTGGATGGAACTCGGATCTAGTAGGTATTTATCAATTACGATTCGTGATATCGACAGCTCATCGACACAACGTATGTTCTGAGAATCTGGTAACACACAGATAAAATATATTATCGATTCAATGCGAAACAGCATATTATATTCAACCATAATATGGCACTCTTTAATAGGTCCAACCAAATATTTATTTGAGTTTTCCACAGAACTTTCTAGAATAATTCATGGAAGGAAATCTTGATTCGAATGGATATATCTTTATTATCACAGTACGTATTGGTCGAAGAAAGAATGAATTAGTTTGAAACAATAAAATTCTTCTGATGTTGTCAAGTTATCATCTCCCATCATATTTGAGCAATTTTGTTATCGAATCAAGGAATTTAGAACTTCTTATACAAACATATAATATCTCATTATAATAGGTCGATATATTTTCAAAAAATCCTTATTTTCTTGTGCCTAGAGATTATCATTTTGAAGGAAATCATAATATAGCTTATTATTAAAGTATTGAGTATTGAATGTAATGAATTCTTACAGTTGCTGAACAAGAGGCTTTATTATCAAAACTTGGTCATCTTTTTATAGCATAACTTAAATGAAAACATATATTATAATATACTGTCTGTAGGTTAATCGAGGAGGTGGTACATTCATTATTCCATATTTTCTGGAATTTTCTCTCCTCGTTTCTATACAATAAAAATATGGATATTATTTCGATATACGTGTAGTAAGGACAAATCAGATGATTTGCCCCAAAATGTCACTGCGTTCAAAGAATTTTCCTATAAGAGAGCCTAAAAGAAAATTCACTAGCTTGTCAGTGACAATTTGTAATGAAAAAACTTTGGAGAAGAGGAATAAAGGTATATAGAAAAAATATCAAATCTTCACTCATCTTTGGACGTTTCGGGACCGATTCTGCTTCCGTTTTCAACATAAGAAAAGATTGTTTTAATAGCGAAGTCGTATCTGTCTTGAAGCTTTTCAGTTTTCATTGACAATTGGTGACATTGGCAATCAAATGAGTTACAGGATGTTTTCATTAAATAATCTTGAATTCACTATTTCCATTATAATGCTATTGTCTCCGTTCAGAAGAATGCAAGCAGATTCCTTGATTTTTCTCTTCTGGTTGTTATCTTCTTTTCCAATGATTTTCATATTATTCCACTCTGCCATATGTTGTCCGTCTTCAGTAAGGATATGTTCAGCTAGTTTCGATTTATCGATGTGTCTTTTCTTTATATTGTACTTATGTTCCTTCGTAAAAAGACCCATACTAACAGATACTTGAACTTTCAATCAAATCATCAGAAGAGTATTAAGAAAGGAATAATCAAATCACTCCATGATAGAGCCAAATCAATATCATCTGAACAACAAATTTTCAATAACGAAATCCACCACATTCAAAATGTTGTCCAACTCAATTCCTATCCAACGAATTTTGTCGATAGGACGATTCATCGAATTGAAAACAAACAGGGTCAACGACAAAAAAATCAACCATCAATAACGACAAATATAATACCATTCTTTCCCGGAATATCTGAGAAAATAAAACGTGTTGGTGATAAATTTCAAGTGAAAACTGTGTTCAAAACTGAACATACAATGAGATCAATTCTAACTCAAACAAAGCCGAAAAATTAAGAACAATCGTCAAAAAATTGTATTTACAGTATACCTCGTGTTTGGGAAAAGTTTTTTACAGGTGAAACCAAGTGACCTCTTTCAGTGGGGACGAAGGAACATAAGTACAATATAAGGAAAAGACACATTGATAAATCGAAACTAGCTGAACATATCCTCACTAAAGACGGACAACATATGGCAGAGTGAAATAATATTACAACCAGAAGAGAAAAATCAAGGAATCTGCTTGCATTCTTCTGAACGGAGACAATAGCAGTGCTACTTGTTTAGTTGATATAGACAGAACATGTTATTCACTACTGAAATCTGAACATGAAAATGTTAAATTCAAGATTAATCAATGAAAACATCCTGTTACTCATTTGATTACCAATGTCACCAATTGTCAATGAAAACTGAAAAGCTTCAAGACAGATACGACTTTGCTTTTGAAATAATCTTTTCTCATGTTGAAAACGGGAGCAGAATTGGTCCCGAAAAGTTCAAAGATAAGTGACATTTTGATATTTTTTCTATGTACCTTTATTTCTCTTCTCCAAACTCTTTTCAATACAAATTATTGTCACTGACAAGCTAGTGAATTTTTCTTTTAGTCTCTCTGATAGGGAAATTCTTCAAACGCAGTGACATTTTGGGGCAAATCATCTGATTTGTCTCTACTACACGTATATTGAAATAATATTCATATTTTTATTTTATAGAAACGAGGAGAGAGAATAATGAAGAAATATATCACTCAAAATCAAATCTCAAATCAATATTGTGAAGATTCGAAACAAAATTGCGTCAGAATCATGGTCGAAAGATTGGAAAATATCAGAATTTAAGATGATCAGTTGACTCTGCTTGTTATTATTCTCGATAAGTTTCCAGATAAGACGATGAAATTAGTTCAAGGTGGTTATTCAACAGCTCGCTACCTGCTACCTCATTTATCTTCTCGCAATTTCTCTCTGAGTCAATTGGGAGTCGGAAATCCTTCACCAATAGAAGCCGACTCTAACAATTTGTCATTCAGACCACATATTGCAGCTTTCGCATTCTACACAGATCCCAAAAAGAAAGAAACTATATGTATTTAAATGTCCAATTGGAAAGCGACTAGAGGTGAGCATTTCCATAAGTCCCTTGGGTTTTCGTTTGTCCATAAAATATGGGGCTTCACTATAAGTATTCAAGGTTCGCCTAATCTAGCTCTAGGTCCATCGCATCGCAGGGAAAAATTCCCATTCGGATGATTCGGTGATGTATACAGGATGAGTATTGTTTAAGTAGTGTCAGTGTCAACACTAATTTGAGGAAGAAAAGACCTATGAACATTTATTATCACTGAATTGCCAAATAAATGCAATATATTCTCCACATACGATACGATGATGAACTCGAAATAGAATACATTTCTCGATCAAGTCGCAATTGAAATGGACTTCGGTAATCGTTGGTTTTTTGACGAGATGGAATAGTGGATATATTGGAAGGAAAAAAATATCGTTTTTATGAAATTAAATTTCTTCAATCACATATAAAAATGTCAACAATTGTTCGAGATGGTATTTTAGCAACTGGAGAAATTTCACTTGATTCATCGACGACAAGAAATATAAAACAAAAGTGATACTTTTTTTACCTGCCTGAAAAAGATTTATTGAGCTTTTTGAAATGAACAAACGCTAACACACTCAGTTCCAAAAAAAGTGAAGCAATTGGTATTTGACCTATCTTCTTAAAACAAAAAAAATAGTAGGTCGATTTTTATTTTTTTTATTTTCTGGTAGGCAATGCATTTGTCTTTGAAACAAAATAAGAGGTGAACATTCTTTCAAAGCCTCCTTGATGGTGGTGGAATAACTCGAACCATGATTTATTGTTAATTTTTGACTCACCCTGTGTGTTAATTGAGTATTGGTATACAAAATGCTCTCACCCTATACGACAGAGGTTTCTTTCGCGAGCATCTTGTTTTTTTAATCATTGATTTATCTCTAAAATTTTCCGAATTACACCTTTTCTGCTGATACCTCACGCTTATCCCAAAATTGAATTTATTGAAGGATCAGAGAACTCAAAATTGATTGGGTTGTACTCTGGTAGGATCACATTGTCTTTGAAAAAATAAATGCCGTTGCCATAGCAACTAATTTGTTGTATGTCTCCATATTTCACCATTTGTCGATGTGTCATTTATGTCTTGTGTGTCTTGTTTTATTGACTAAAATTACATAAAATGCCTCAAATAAATCCTGAACAAGTAGCAAGATTAGTTGCGTTAGTAAACGATGAGCGTAGTGAACGTTATGCCGCTCGTGCAGTGAGAGTTCATGAAGCAACTGCTCGTTGAGCAATCCACATCAAGTAGGTACGAACAAACAGGAAGCACCGCTCTGTGGGTCGGTTCTGGTCACCCCCGAAAGAGATGATCGCTTCTTGAGATTGTGGATTTCACGGAATCGATCAAATACTGCGGTAAATGTTCAGCAAGATCTTCGCGATGTTGCAGTAAGTAAGGAGACGGTATGCAGACGTCTAAAAGAAGTTAATTTGAAAGCTAGGAGACCTGCAAAAGGTCCCAAATTATTGCCCGAACATCGTGCTGCTAGAAGAAATTTCGTTGAAAATTATGGACAGTGGAATATTCCTGAATGGTCGAATGTCTTGTTCACGGATGAGTCAAGGTTTTGCCTTAACATGATGGGTGGAAGAAAAAGAGTGTGGAGAAGAACTGGTGAACGGTTTAATCAAAATTTGATAACAGAATGCGGAAGTTTTAATGGTGGGTCCGTGATGGTGTGGGGAGAAATTTCAATGAATGGAAAGACACCCCTTCATGTTTTTTCAGTGAAGCAGTCGATGAATGCCCAAATTAACATTGACATTTTAGGGCAGTATGTCTTTCCTCATGCAGAGTTAGTGGGCAATAATTTTATATTGATGCAGTATAATCCCCGACCACACATCGCAGCAATAGTGAGAAACTTCTTAAGAGATACTGGTATTACCACATTACAATGGCCTGCGAGAAGCCCCGATATGAATCCTATAGAACATGCGTGGGATGAATCAGGGAGAAGGGTACGTTCTCGCGAGAGGTCTTCGGAAAGTCTCGCAGAAATGGCAGATGCATAAGTGAAAGAATGGAATCGTATACCAATTGAGACGATAAGCAACTTAATTTCCAGTATGCCTCGTAGATTAGAAGTTCTTAGAGTTGCTAGAGGGGGCAATACACGGTATTAAGCAGTCATCCCAATTTATAATTTTGTTTTTAATGAAATTTTTTTTTTAATAATCGGTATCAGTTTATTTCTTAAAAAAATTGTTTCTTGATAAATTCAGAAAGTTGGTAATCTGCAAGGATTCAGCAAAAAAGCTGTAATTTGGAAAATTCAGAGATGAATCGATGAATAAAAAATCAGAATGCTCCTAATAGAAGCCTCTTTCGTATAGGGTGTGAGCACTCCCTATGCTATCACTCAATTAACACACAGGGTGAGTCAAAAATCTAGAATAAATCATGGTTCGAGTTATTCTATCACCATCAAGGAGGCTTTGAAAAAATTGTCACCTCCTAATTTTTTTTCAAAAACAAATGCATTACCTACCAACAAATAAAGAAAAATAAAAATTGGCAAATTTTTTTTTTAAAGATAGGTCAAATATCAAGTGCGTCACTTTCTATGGAACTGACTGCGTAGTTCGGTATTTGATACAATCATTGAATGCTTTGCTTAGTGGATAGGTCAAGTATGAAGATGAATCTGAAACATTATGTGCATTAATAAGGTTTTATGCATCTGGATCACACCAAATATGCTACCCATTTCTCAGGAGTTCGCTCGCATAGCCCCAATGAATTTAACTCTCAGCTTAGCCTGATTCACAGTTTCTCAGATTTTAGATTTTAGATTTATTCATGTGACTACACAATCGTGTTTATACATACGTCAATTGATGAATAAAATGGAATAAATATAATGAGACATAAATACATACAATAACAACGAAACAATGACAAAATAGTTTGAAGTTTAGTTTCGACGTGAAAAAAATACTAGATATTCATCAAATGTGTAGAAACTTCATTCAATTAGAATATTTTTGACTCGATTCTCGAATTCCTGTGAACCCATAGATCGACCCCTGAGTTCTTCTGGAAGAACATTGAAAAATTTCATGGCGAGATATTCAAATGAAGATTTGGTTATTGAAATTCTTGGTTTCGGTAATCTTATATTCATCTTTCCTCTTGTATATACTATTTTCCACGCTGGCGAAAACACAAAAATTAAGAAAGAATAAAAATTTGATCGAAGTGTTTCGTCATAATTATTATAAGTAGTATAGTTTGTGGAATTCATATCTCGACATCGTCGACGACATGCATCTAGTTGACAACCCATGGTGACAGCAAATATCAAACTGAAATTTATGGAAACATCTTTGAAAATGGTTAACGGTTATGGAACAACAAATCTAGGGAAAACTCCAAGAAACTATTGATACTGCTTCTGCAGTGATTCTCAACTTGCTACCAGTGGGATCTAGAAATTTCTATGATGCAGCTTATACTCGCTTCAGAGAAGGATGTTCCGAAGATGAAGCGCAGAGCTATGCAGAAAATGTGAAGTTCGTATAAACTCCCTGAGGAAAAAATATGTCACATTATCTCCCTAGGGAATAATACGAGACTTCTGCCCCTCTTTTGTTACCAGAAAAACTGATTTCCATTCCCGCCGGCGTGAAAATTTCTTTTTCTACAAGCGTGCGTGATTCACCCTATACCCGCACGCAATTTAGTTTGGGAAGTGTCATTTTCCTGCAACAGTGCGGGAAAATTTTACCACACTAGTGCGGGAAATTTTTTCCCGCACTAGTGCGGGAAAACAAAGATATGATATAATCGATAGAAATATAAGTGGTTGGTGATGGAATATGAAAGTTTAAGATTGTTCGTTGCAGTATTAAGTATGTATGTTTAGAATCATCCATCAAATTGCACTATTTATTGTAAAAATTAAGAAATATTGAGAAATAAAAATGGATTATTATAAAAATCCACCTATAGATTTGGATTGATCTGACGGGAAACGTCAATTTGTCATGCCAATCAAACCTCAAATAAGTTTGAAATTGTCGAAGTGACAGACACAGCGTTACTGTCATTTTCGATTCAGTGGAAATGCCACAATGTGATCAAAAACTTCTAGCTATAGGGATTTGATACAGATGCGTTAATATCACCAACGAAGTCTTAAGAAAGGTATGAGAAGCTATACACGCGTTCAATTGAATGGTGCAACAATAAAGAAATGAAAAAACCGAATGAAGAATAGGTATTTTTGGCTCATTCCATAGAAGTGTCTGGAACCTAGAGACCAAACTCCTAATGGGCCTGCTGGCTTCCGCAATGAACCAACATAATGCGTCAAACTGTAAGTTCACAATAGCTATTACTAATAATTAATAGATAGAGAATATATATCTCTTGTTAGTTGTTCCTATTTGCTTGAATAATAAATTGAACGATTCAATCAATTTCCTACGCTTGTAGAAAATAGTATATTGTGCAACAAGTGGGAAAAGTTCAACTTTTCTCACGAGTGTGGAAGTTTGTGGCACGAGCCTGAAAGGCGAGTGCCGCAAACACACGAGTGAGGAAAGTACTTTTCCCCACATGTTGCACACTATACTTTTTCTACGACTGCACATATTCAAAGAACAATGTAACTCAATTTTTATTTTTTATGGGTTATAGCAGAACTAAAATAACATAACATAATAACAAGTTTCCTACCTCTTAACAGTTGAATTATTCATTTGAAATTATAGTTAATTGTGAAATTCTTACAATTTTGTATGGTCAAACCAGGAAAGTCATTGTTTTTGAGTAAATTTTCTGTTATATTAATTGTAGAAGTAGAAGTTGAAGGTTGATTATTTATGTACAGTGGTGCATTTTCTGTCTCCATTTCAGTGAATATAGTTCTACTGGTTTTTCAATAGAGTCGACGATTTTATTTGCAACGTCCATTTTATTTTTAATAGAGTCTCCGACGTATCCTTCTGCCACGGTACTGGATTGCCATCCTCCATGGCGCTTTAAGGTTAATATGTCACCTCCTGCATTTACTAAAATTGTTGCCGAAGAACGTCTGAAGCAGTGTCCTGTATATAAATGGGGATTTTCCAATTTTAAAAAAATTGCAATTCTCTTTGCCATACTACCAAATTTGTTGATGCCGACTACTTGTCTAGTACATTTTCCGTTCTGGTAATTCAAGAAGAAACGTTTTTCTGCCAAATCATTCGGTCGAAGAGCGGCATATTTTTTATATATATTATAAAATTCCCCCGTTACAGTGAAAGTTCTTGGCTTCTTTGTTTTGGTGTTATCTAATTTCACCAACAAAGCCGAATTTAGATCCTCTAAATCATCGACTTTTAATTTCCACAGTTCATCTCTACGACATGCCCCTGCTACGCCAATAGCCACTGCAACCTAAAAATAAAAATATCAGGATGTAAAATCATTTATATCATTAAAAAAATATATCATCCCTGGCCGGGTATTGAACCCCGGGCCGCTAGGATCCTAAGCGGAAGCACTACCACTACACCACGGAGTAGTTATTAAAATATTTATTCATAGGCATATACTCATCTTCCACAATATGAAATTGACTTTTTGAAGATTATCTAATTATTTTTACCTACTGAATACACCCACTAACTATGAAAAGCTGTTAATTCGAGGAAAAAAGCGGAAGAAATTCGAAAAATAGTTCAATTTAAATAATAAACCCACCTTTATTAGTAGATATTCCTTGTTTGGAGCTTCTTTTAAAAATCTCTGCAATTGGTCGGCTGTTAATATGTTTGATTTCTTTGGGAAGCAATTGTCAGACTTTCTTTTCAAAAATGCACGTAATTTTTGATACGTGGATATATCAATGTTATGTTTAATACTGATGGTACTTTTCAACATCGAATATTGTGACCAAAGTGTTGACGCCTTCAAAGTTTTCGACATTTCTTCGAAGTATACCAAAAGTACACTTTCCGAAAACGATTTTATTTTCGTATTTCTTCTCCATTCCATGAATTTCCCATATGCCAATTCATACTTCTTTCGGGAAATTTCCGGCAACAAATCTAATGTTACTTTTGCCGCTTGTTCCAATATTTCTGGTGGAGTATTGTCAAAATCGTCACTGCTTTCATAAGTTTCCATATTATTTACCTATCACTGGTACAAATATGTATATTATGTCTTACTAATATTCAATGAAATTGCGATTTTTTATCGAAACACGATTGATAACTACCTCAAAAATTGAAATAAATTCTGTTGACAGTTGTTCGTGACAACAGCGGCCAACTAAGTTTTTGTCGATTTTAGTTGATTCTCCATATAAAAGGTACCTACTATGCGTGGTGTTGGCAAAGTGCTGTGAGAAATAATATTTCTCACAGGTATGAGCAATTCGTGGTTTTGAAATTGAGTAAGCCATGAGAATTACGCTACTTTTCATAGCAGTCGTAGAAAAAATATTGTTCCTAACTCATGCGGAAAGTGTCTTTCCCGCATGCACTCGACTGCTTGCCCGAACTCCGCTTCGCGTCGTTCGTGTCAACGGCAGTCACGTGCGGGAAAGAATCACTTTCCGCACTTGTTAGGAAAATTACTATTTTCTACAAGCGTGCGTGATTCACCCTATACCCGCACGCAATTTAGTTTGGGAAGTGTCATTTTTCCACATACTAGTGCGGGAAAACAAAGATATGATGAAATCGCTAAGTGGTTGGTGATGGAATATAAAAGTTTAAGTTTGTTTGTCACAGTATTAAGTATGTATGTTCAGAATCATTCATCAAATTGCACTATTTATTGTAAAAATCAAGAAATATTGAGAAATAAAAATTGATTATTATAAAAATCCCCCTATAGATTTGGATTGATCTGACGGAAAACGTTAATTTGTCATGCCAATCAAACCTCAAATAAGTTTGAAATTGTCGAAATGACAGACACAGCGTTACTGTCATTTTCGATTCAGTGGAAATAACACAATGTGATCAAAAACTTCTAGCTACACAGAACGAAAAAGGTACGTTATATTAATAAAAAAGTACATCAAATCAGTGAACGTCAACATTAATTTTGGGCCGATGACGGGTTTCATTGATACAATGAACGGTCGTACGTAAATTTTCTTGTTGATTGAGTTATGACTGCAGTACGTTGAATCAACGAATAATGGTCATCGATCTATGTTTGCCGGTGATTGATATTACGAATGGATTTACATTGGTTCATGGTTGTTGTACATTGAATCAATAAACAGCGAGCATGGATCTATGATGATAAACATTGGTTTATGGTTGATGTACATTGTATCAATTAACAGTGAGCATGAATATGTAAGTGCCAGTTACGAAGGACAGACTCAGTTTATCACAGCTGAACATTGAATCAATAATCAGCTAGCATGGATCTATGATCGGCGGTTATTGATATTACGAACGATAGACATCACTTGATGATTTTCTTCATTGAATCAATGAAAAATGAGCATGAATCTATGTTCGACAGTTATAGATGTAACGAACAAATTCTATTGGTATTTAACAGTGGTATAGTCGTCGTCGAAGATAATGTTGTCAACAGTATCGTCACTATCAGTAATAAGGGGACAATTTTTCACGCATCTGAGTAATTAATTTCTAAAATTTTGAAAAACCCAAAATCGGCCCAAAATTATCTAGTTCATCCACTGATTTGATGTGACCTGATGAATAATATAATATATACATTTACAAGGCAGTCGCAGAACACTGATGGTTTTCTTAATGAAATATCTTTTTTTTTTTTTAAATCTACCTAATTGTATTGAATAACAAATGTAATGAATATTTTTTAATGAAGTCAACTAAAAATGTTTCCGAAATGTCAAAAATACACTGAATGATCGAAGACTGATAAACTTGGACGATATTCAAAAAACAAATATTCTCTCACCTTATACATTTTTTGTCGGAATAAACAAATTTTGCCCTTTCCATTCATCATAATATAATTATAACTAAGTATCTGATAATAAGGGAAATGTTCCACAGAAATCTCTGCTATAATTCAATCACAAGTAATACCAGTCAGACGAACTCGACAGGCCCAGTCAGCACATTCTTTCTTTGTTAACTTTGAAATATGTTGAACTACACTCTACCAAAACTCGTTCGTCCATAGAACGGCGAAGCTTTGGAATTATTTGCCAATGTAAGTATTTTCAAGAACTAATAACCTCCCTATACAAGAAAACGGAAATTTTGTCAAATCAGACAAAATACTGATCTGAACACCTAATTAACTTGATTTTCATTTTCTGTAGAAAATAAAATGATAACAATGTGATGACAATAACCAGTAAATGTAGAAAGAATAGTACCTTGTGCATCCCACGAGTACCTACCCAGCAAACATTTTGATATGGGTACAACATAATCGACACATTGAGTTGCCCATAGCAAGCCCAGCATAAACAGAAATGATGGGACTGTAATGGCCAATTAACGACATTGGTTACATATTAACGAGGTAGGGGAAGGGGTAAGAGGAGGGGTAGAGGGAAGGGTCGGGGGTTTCAGGGGTCCAATTGATCTGGAAGTTCTAGTAACTCAATATATTTTTTGATGTTTATCATCATATTATATGAAATAGACACATACCAGATTTCAAGGAAACAATTTATGAATGACACAATGATATCTTCTTAACCTCTCTCTTCTTCCATGATAAAACTCCTCAGAGTGACTGCTTACCGGCTGGTATATCTACATCTTCATCTTATTTGGGAAGCATTCCTCCAAAATAGATTCTTCGTTGCGAGGTAGGTACTTCTGAAATATAAAATTCTTCATAAGTTATCATGAAGTGGCCTTTCTTGATGTCAGAATTCTTTCTTCATAGAAGTATGAGAAACAAAATACTCTGTTACATGAGTTCATAACTTGATCAATATATAGTCTGATTACGTGATATATACTTACATATGGAGGCACAGGCCTTATTGTTATTCACTTCAATGATAGAGACAGGTTTCCATAACCAAATATTACTTCTGATAGTAACGAACCAAGCAGTCCATGATAGTTACGCTTCTGGAGAGGTAGGAGCCACTACAATTATTATCATCACAAACACATGCATTTCATAACAAAATTTGGAACACTAGATAGGTAGATTGATACTTACTCAATACATATTATCATCATTGAAGAATCCATCTTCTATATTATCAATTGAGAATACTCCTGCCACCATAACTGCCATTATAACGACCAGGGAAAGTGATGAGCACAATGATATGACAACAAACCAGAGAAAAACGAAACATACGCTATCACTAGAGTGACATATAATAATTATCCAAATGATCAGCTGATTGTTGATGTAGACGTTCCCAGAAAATCCCCCAGTGGGACGAGTAGTGAACAGGATATTGGCCAGCAAGGGGCCACAACTCGTTAGTGCTCAACTCGTTCTATACATCATACCATCACAAGTCCATCATCGTATTTTCAACTGATGGTTACTTAGCATAGAGAAATCATCGGACATCACCAATACACCGGCATCGACACTTTCTCACACTTGCCTGCACTAGGCCGGAATTCTCCCGGTAGTTCAATGTTTGCTGAGTTAATATATCCTAATCGTGAGAATTGTGAAAAAAGTAATTCAAAATTAACAGGACTCACCTTTCTCAAATATGTTAGGTTTAGTATCCCATTGATGTGGCACAATTTCACAAATAGGTAGGAATTCTATATACGAGCCACGGAAACACAAAACACGACCCAGCACTTTCAACTTTTCATTAACAACTGAACGAATAGGAATAAAATAAAATGGCAAATGAAAAATTCACCGCGTATTATGAAACCTTTTCATAGTATTAATGTTTGGCGTGATTGATCCATGGGTAGGCAACATTAATTTGGCGCCTGTTTTGGAAGTTGATGTTTCTTTTCATAGTATTAATGTTTGGCGTGATTGATCCATGGGTAGGCAACATTAATTTGGCGCCTGTTTTGGAAGTTGATGTTTCATTTCATGAAATCAACGTTTAGTGTTCATTGAAACAATGAAGACCATTCATTATTTTCTTATGTTTGTTGTTGATAGATCCATGACGAAAAGTTTATTGCTCCAATGATGAAAAACATAGATCAATAAACATAAAACGTTGATTCAATGAAGTTTTTCATCACATGAATAAAAAAAATGATTAACTTTTGATGTTTCTCGTTCATTGTTCAATGTTGGCTCGTTCATTGTTTCAGTGTCTTGCGGTATGAACCCATCATCAGAAATGATTGTAATAATCATCGATTCGTAATATTAATGTTCAAAAAATTGACGACCGCCGTTCATTAATTTTACGTACAAAATTATTTTCTGTGTATAGGGATTTGATACAGATGCGTTATCACCAACGAAGTCTTGAGAAAGGTATAAGAAGCTAAACACGCGTTTTATTGAATGGTGCAACAATGAAGAAATGAAAAAACCGAATGAAGAATAGGTATTTTTGGCTCATTTCACAGAAGTGTCTGAAACCTAGAGACCAAACTCCTAATGAGCCTGCTGACTTCCGCAATGAACCAACATAATGCGTCAAACTGTAAGTTCACAAATACCTATTACTAATAATTAATAAATAGAGAATATATATCTCTTGTTCGTTGTTCCTATTTGCTTGAATAATTAATTGAACGAATCAATCAATTTCCTACGCTTGTAGAAAAAATATTGTTCCTAACTCATGCGGAAAGTGTCTTTCCCACACTCGACTGCTTGCCCGAACTCCGCTTCGCGTCGTTCGTGTCAACGGCAGTCGCGTGCGGGAAAGAATCACTTTCCGCACTTGTTAGGAAAATTACTATTTCGCTACGGAAAAAAATTAGCAGTAATCAGTAATCCAATTGAAAGTAAGTTCAAGTGTTTCTTGGCAAGATAAATCAACGGCAATATACAAATAAACAACACTAATGGATAAAATACCCTAATTGATGATTTCGTGTAACTTGTAGTTTTTGGAACAATTTTTCTTGTGGATTCTTCAGGCGATTTTTTTCCAGAACAGCTCATCTTGATAATTCATACGCGCGAACAATATACACCAACTAAACATGAGACGACAAAAATTGGAGTTATATCAGGCGCATACCTACTTGATGAAGTATATGGTTTTGAGGAACTTACAGCGATGAAGAGGGTACATCCTTTCTCATCAATATCAAAAGGACTCAAGAGGAGGATACACCATGCATCAGTGCAATGAAAACATGATTTATCCGCTCCCACTTTTCGTTGTTCAATATTTATTTTTTCGGAAAACAAAAAATATAGTGAGATGCAGAATTGAAGTATCTAGGTTTCTCTGGAAGTAGAATTTTGAAACAATTCACCGATATTCTGCAAAAAAGTCATTAACATTGCATTTTGCGAATAAATTCAGATTTTTTTTTGAAAAAAGTAAGACAAAAACTCAAAATCTGCTTCCAGAGAAACATCCGTTCATCCTTTGTTAAGAGCCCAGTATTTTTTGTTTCAGGAAAAAATGATTTTTAGAGGGGTAAAAGTGGGGGCACGCGATCCAATGTTTTCCAACATTTCGACACCGATTCCTAGCGTCTTCACCGGAGAATGCTGAAAACTGTGTTTCAATATTGAAATACAGCCTCATTTTGCGTTTTTGAGATTTTACCAGTGTGATTCAAAAAGTAGGACGAAAACAAAAATACTGATGGAAAATTTTTGAGCTAGTTAGAAATTTTATCCAATAAAAAACAGTTCGAGTGTTTCTTGGCAAGATGAATCAATTACAATATATAAATGAACAACAATAATAATCATCTTCTAATTTTGTATTTCTTGTAGTTCGCGGATCTGGGTTTCTCAAATATTTCGTGGTTCCTGCAGAAGACATTCTTCAAATTGGGTAAAACGGCTTTTCTTCTTAATTTACGCGTGAACCATATCCAACAATGAAACTCCACACGACAGAAATTATTGCGTGACAAACGCATACTGAATAGATGAAGAATTGTTTTGGGGAATAGGCAGTTTTGAGCGATAAAATGGGGCATCCTTTTTTATCGATTGTGGAGGAGTCGATTTATCACAGAGAAAATAACAAATTCTTGCAAAGTGATGAAACATCAGTTATTTTTCCAGGGGTGACAGATTCATATTCGGAGGTGCTAAGATCTACTAGCCCCTCATTATTCCCATATATCCAACCGAACAAATAATCGGTTTCTTTCTGGTCCACCAGATTCTGCTAGTTCGGACATCACATAAAAAGGATACGTCTCTTTATCTGATAGTAATTTTTTTGTCCTAATGATACCTCCGTTCACATCGTTCACCAGCGGAAATGAACTGAATACGTGAATGTCGCCAAAGCTCTACTGTGGCCAAAGAATTGAACATCCATCGCTATGATAAGGAAACTCCTACGGTGGTGGGGTGGTATCTTCTTTGTTTTGAGTATGTGTATTTGTGTAATACTTTCCAATCTGCTACGAATGTCATTTGCACCATAACATCTCATTTTATCATTCATCAAATATCATCAAATACTCGGATGAATACACATCTAATATGGAAATGATCACACGTAACAGAAATATCTGAGTATTTCACAACATTCAACAGCTTTCTCCAAAACAAAATACACATTATAGAGAAATAATGGCCTATGACGAATGGCCATCAGAAATTAGGGACATTGAAAATACAGCTGAAGTATTCAGGAGATGAGTGGTTTGTTCTCTAATGAAAGAAATTTATTATAATTCCGATTGTTGGGAATAATTCTTCCATACTGCAATTTTTTTGTTCCTTCTTAATGTAATCCTATTAGTATTTAGATTTCACGACGTTGCTTTCATCTCTATAGATTTTTACAGCAATAATAGTTATTTGTTTTAGTAGGTGGGAAAGTAGTGGATTGACTGCCGTGGAATTCAGCTAAGGCAGTCAATCAACATCTCCTACCCTGTGAAACATGAAATATTTTCGCCAAAGGTTATAATAGAGAATTGTTTCATTTGGATTAAAAGTGACACTTTATTTGATAAGCGAATTTTGCATTTGCGAGGCGGAGCAGCGTCTAGCGAAGCTGAGCGAAAGCAAAATTTTCGAGTCAAACAAAGTCACTTTTGTTTCGAATGAAACATGTTGTTTTTTCTGCAACAGAAAGAATTGACTGTGTGTAGATAGAAGCAAGACCTCTGACTTCTTTACATTAGAATATTAGTGAACGATGACTTTACTTTGTTACAATATGTGTTGACATGCATCATCAGATACTACAGACACAAATTCGAAACTATATTCGAAACGTGGATGCAGTGCCATATGTATGCAATGCAACAAATAATCCGTGTGGTGAGAATATTCTACCTGCATTTACAGATTAGATTTATTCAACTTTCATGGATGTTCGAATTGTAGTTTCAATATAAATACAACCACAGAGTGACCCATTCGTGTATTCTATTGAACCAATGATTCGATGAATTCATTTGGATCAGGTGTCAGTTCTAATAGCAAATACCGCGCCATTGCCAGTTATAGGAAAAATAAGTGGAAAATATTAGCTTGGTGAGCAAACCAACAATGATAATAGCGATTATTCATTTCTCTTCAAATTCCACTGTGTTTGACACGGTCATCGAATGCAGGTAAACAATATCGTTGTGTGATACAAAGAAGTATTGCTGGCCGTGATTATTCAAAACCAAGATATCCAATTGATCAGATCCCGATAATAAATGAAATACAGATAAAGCAAGTATGTGAATCTTGAAGCCTTTCCTGATCGAAACAAAAATACCCAACTATAATATGGTGTATTTATATCTCCAGCATGGGTATGAAATGCCAAATCTGCCGAAATTGGGAACAAATCAGGTATGCGTCTCAACTCAAAGAAACAACCAACACAATGTTGTTCATTCTTGATGAACAAGTACATTTTTTTCAGTTCCTAGAAGCTGAAGTTCGTTTTCGGCTACTAGGAACTGAATGTGGTGCATATCAACATACCTATATGTTCCTGTTAGTAATATAAACGTCAATTCAAGAGCTATTCTGGTATCAAAATGGACGACTTTTGTTTCGGTTGCAGAAAAAACCAATTATGTGTAATCTTTCGAACAGAAACTCCATCATTTCGTGTTCAACCAATGTCAGTGTTAATGTTGATTACCAACTCCATTCTAATTTCTTGGAAAATTGCATAGTCACAAACTTTTGCTGCATCAGCAGAGAAATTGAAACTTAGCTGCCTATAGGTGTGAGAGAAAAGCCACTTTCTCTGATGCCACTTGGAGGAAATAGTTATTTGTTTCACTAGGCAGGAAAGTACTAGATTATTTGCCGTGGCTGAAAATCACTATCTCTGCCTCTTGGAGAAAAAAATGTCGATAATATTTTTATTATTATAATAATCCAGAACGCTGATGGATCTCTTCATGAGGGAGTAGCTTTCTGCATGACATTTTCAGAAAACAGCTTCCACATTGAATCTGACATGGTTTTCCATTGGGAGGATATTCCTGCTATGAGACTGAGTATATAGATATAGTTGGCTTCGTAGGAAAGGTGGTACCAGGCATTGCCATATCAGGTATGCTGAATTCTGCTTCTTCAGAGAGGATTCAAGCTTAATGTGATTTTAGGTTGCATTTGAACAGGTTATCTTATGTTATGTTCGAAACAATGGAATTTGTTTCTCAAACTTATTAGTGCATAATGTGTCTCATAATGGACTGTCCTTCTCAAAATTTTTGTGACTTTATTTATGCAGAAATTAACTGCTTCATGCGCCAGAACTATCAGTGTAGTCCAACAATAAACAGCCATCTCAGCAGTTCCATGAATTCTTATCTCAACAGTATTCTGGACGTTTTCAAATAGATAACAATTTGTGTTGTACCCGACAAAGACGGAAAGTATTTATTATAACGGAGTTGAATGAATTTCAGAATTCAAGATCCCCCAAGTTAATATTAGTTGCCTGTGTTTGTGACCCATTGAATATTTTGCTTATATGATACTGACAATATTTTGTGTTGTGTATAATCTAATGAACTCTATGCACTCGGGTCATCAAGAAAAGGAATATAATATATGCTAGCATCAAATGATTCTACTTTATATAACAATACTTCTACTATATTCACGACACCATACACTCGTCTGACTCCTTTTTGTTCAGCGGGTCCGTATAGCCCGCCACGGGATAGTGTGAAGAACACCTCAAAATGGTATGAAAGTACCATCCCAAATTATTTGAAAAAAAAAATCATTCATAGAAAGTAACCAGGTAAATCATATTCAGCTGATGACTTTTGGCTCTTTTGGAGTGGAATTATCATGAATGATAATAGTTTGGTTGATATTTTAGTAAAACAGAAATATGTGAACTCCAATCTAACTAGAGAAGAAATATACGTGAGTATACTGAGAATGCAATTTTATATGTGCTGAAAAGTGCAATGCAGAAGTTATAATACTGCATCCAAAATGATGCTTCAGAATGTATTAAGTGATTATGTTGTATTATTATCATTATCATTATTATCATTTTCGTTTTTTTTATCATCATTATTTTTTTCTCTTCTATATTCGGAATATGTACTTGCATATGAATAAATATTGTATCTCCCCTTCTCTCAATGAACCAATTTGCATGGAGTCCATTAAAATGGACGTGCCATAATATAAAGAATATATGTTCAAAACGAATCACTGTTATCATTCTTAGGGTATATGGAATGAGTTCACATCTTCAAAAGTTCTAGTATATGTCGTTATTCATTCGACAGATTGGACGAAGATCGATCTATCTGAATAAGCTAACATATTCACCATCAACGGAAAAAAATATTAGGAATGAAGGAATGATTAAACTTCTATCAACTACTACTACTTGAACTGTTCATTATAAACGTGTTTTTCGAACCATTCTTGGAAACTATAGGTCTTGAACTCAAATCCTCGTGGGAAATGTAATGAAAATTATCCAATTACTACGATTCGCAAATTCTACTCTTCAACATGAAATAAACCATTCTGGAATCAAGCAACTTTTCCTCAGAATGTTCGAATTCCCGAATTATTGAAATATCGGGATGAGCAACTTCGTTTGTCCGGCAATTTTTTTAATCTTATATACTGACAAACTTCTTATCAAACAAAATTAGCTGAACGAGTCCATTCAACCAAGTTTCTTACGCTTTCCTCAGAAAATGTATAGAGCCATAATTAGTTTTGTTATTCCATATTTCAAAATAAGATGTGAATGACGAAGTTCTAGTTCATGTCGTTATTCATCCGACAGATTGAACGAAGATCAATCTATCTGATGAGCTAACATGTTCACCATCAACGAAAAAAAAAAAAAAGAATGAAGGAATGATTTAACTTCCATCTACTACTACTCGAACTGCATATGATAAACGTGTCTCTTGAACCATTCAAGGAAACTAAATCTTGAACTCTGAACCTCGTGGAAAGTGGGGAATGTTATAAAAATCATCCAATTTCTACGCTCCATAAATTCTACTCTTCAACATAAAATGAACCATTCCGGAATTAGGCAACTTTTCCTCAGAATGTTCGAATTTTCGAATTATTGAAATATTGAAATGAGCAACTTCGTTTGTCTGGCTCTTTTTCATTGTTGGATACCGACAAACTTCTTATTAAACGAAATCGCGTGAACGAGACCATTCAACCAAGTTTCTGACGCTTTCACCAGAAAATGTATAGAGCCATTATTAGTTTCATTATTCCATATTTAAAAATGATATATAAATGACAAAGTTCTAGTATATGTCGTTATTCATTTCACAGATTCAACGAAGATCGATCTATCTAATAAGCTAACATATTTACAATCAACGGAAAAAAGTTTAGAATGAAGGAACGATTAATCTTCCATCTAGTAATACTAGAACTGTATGTTATGATAATCATGTTTTTTTAACTATTCAAAGAAAATGGATCTTGAACTCTGAACCTCGTGGAGAGTGGGAAATATAATGAGAATTTTCCAATTTCTACGCTCCATAAATTCTACCACTCAACGATTTCGAAATTAGGCAACTTTTCCTCAGAATGTTCGAATTTCCAGATTATTGAAATATTGGAATGAGAATTTGAGTTTGTCCGGCTGTTTTTTATTTTTTGATACTGAAAAACTTCTCATCAATAGAATGAAGAGATTTTGTATTTCGTGTATTAGTTATTTATGCAACAAGTGCAAAAAGTGAATGTTTATTGCACTCGACGTGAAATTGTCTGACGAGGCCGTCAGGCTGAGTTGGACAACACGTCGAGTGCAATAAACAATTTTTGCACGAGTTGCATACAAAATTTTTTCTACGTTCATGCAAAAAGCAAGAAATGATTTATTGAGGTGCGGCACTAGGTACAATTATGTTAATTGTCAGAATTAATTTTTGACTGACGTTTCTATAACCACAGTTGCAATATAAAAAATTTTGTCATGATGACAGCACGTTGAAGTAGAATGACAGATGAGTGCAATAAAAACTTTATTGCAAGTGCAATGAAGAACTTCTTTTTCCACTAAATATAGTTCAATAAAGTTCTGCTTTTGGCATGAATGTAGAAAAAATTTATTATCAAATCGCAAAGCGCTTTCGGCTAAAAAGCCATCATCAGTGCTATACCTGCAAGTAAGTAATATTCATGAAAATTTCCAAAAAGCGAATCCAAAAGTGTAGATTACTTACCCGTCAAGTATTTACAAAAAGGTCCAAAAATTCGATATCAAAGACATCATTTCGGTACGAAAGAAATGAGGAACAGACATACATTTAACAAAAAAGTTCCCTAATGGGTTATTGTAAAATTTTCCAAAAATACATTTTGAAAATTCTGTTCAGTTCAGGTCCTGGAAGAGCACGAGGGATCTTAACCTTTATAAGTTTCACGAATATGTGACATTTTAGAACATGATAATATTGTTGACAGAGACTGAGTGTCAATGTCAATGACCAAGTCAACTTGAGTGTGAAGTAGACAAGTGACATAGTGACCACAGAGCGCGAGAAAGAATTGACAAGATGAGCAAATTGGGTGTCTGAAAATTTTTGGAAAATAAAATGAGATGAAATGGATAACATTCCAGGCCGAAGAGTAACAACCTTTGTAATGAAAATTGGGAAGAGAGATTTCCAATCAAGACTTCAGAGTCCTGGTGTTCAAGCTGAAAGTCCAGGGGTCTTTCCTGTAGTCGAAAGTCTCATAAGAAGCAAACATACCACTAGAACACATTCGGACTCAGAGCGAAGACCGAACTCAAGTCCCAAAAGTAAGCCGGATTCTGAATGCAATTTCTGTTGTGTTGGGTGGAAATTGATGATGATAATGCCGTTATTAGCTTTGTTATTTCAAAATCAGATGTGAATGATGGCAAAGTTCTAGTATATGTCGATATTGATTTGAGAAATTGGACAAAGATCGATCTATCTCATGAGTCTTCACCATCGGCCAAAAAAATTAAGATTGCAGAAATGATTTAACTTCCATTTACTACTACTTGAACTGTATATGATAATGGTGTCTTTTGAACCATTCAAGGAAACTAAATCTTGAACTCTTAACCTCATGAGGAATGTGATTAAAATCATCCGATTTCTACGCTCCGTAAATTATACTCTTCAACATAAAATGAACATTTCCGGAATTAGGCACCTATTCCTCGGAATGTTTGAATTTCCGAATTATTGAAATATCACAATGAGCAACTTCGTTTGTCCAGCACTTTTCCATTTCTGGATACTGACAAACTTCTTATTGAACAAAATTAGCTGAACGAGTCCCTTCAAACAAGTTTCTGACGCTTTCATCAGAAAATGAATAGGGCCATTACGGCAGAACTTTTTTCATCCATAGTAAATATTTTTGTTGCAAACGAACGTCACACCTACATACCGAGTTCCAATTTGCGGCCGATAGTGAATCAGATGAAATTTTTTATCTTCAATAGTATCAGTTTCTGTGTTGAAAACATCTCGTATAGCTCAAAAGTAATATTATGTTCCATTTCCCATTTATTGACTATTACAGGTTTTTTGTTCTATGCATGGTCCTGATGAACGAAGAGCAATAATTGATCACAAAAATGAGGGAACAAAGAGACATGATATTTTTTCATAAAAATTTGTTGAGTAAGGAAAAGAAATGTTTTCACATAATAAATGAGAAAATTGGATTTCTACCGTTACCCCAGATAGTTTGAGTAATAGTGACAAATGATCACATCGGCTTCAAGAATTTTAATGAGTTTTTCAAATGCAATAATCACAAGTCTAAATTTTAATTTCAGTATCAGCAGACGATTTATGTACCCAATTGCCACAGATACTGCATTCAGCCAATATCTGCATCTTTCCCGTATTCGCCACACACTAAACATACAGAGTGACCCATTTGAAAGCGGGCAACACTCATAAATCCTCTATTCATGGAGCGATTTTCACGAATTCTGTCCTGAAATGTGGAGAGGGCAGAGTTGTATTTCAGAGCCAAGCGGTGTCCATTTTTTTTCTTATTAAAGGCCTACTACATAGGTTCCATAATAATGGAGTGATCTGAACATCATTTTTGCGAGCGGCATAATTATTTACTCGGAAACGGTAAGTTCATCATGAAAAAGTATTGAAAAGGAACGTTCTCAGATATATTTTATGAACACAAAAAATGGATATATATATATACAGGCTGATCCACGGTGGATGGCCTATTAGAAGTATCTGGAGAACGACAAGACAGAACATTCTGAAAATTGGGATGCTTTGATAATTGAACATTCTCTATCCGTCTAAAATATTTCCATCGATACAGTGTTGCCACTTCTATCAGAAACAACTAACAACTTCGTTATTTTAAATAGAGCACCCTGTATTTTATTGAATTTTTAGATTCTCCTTGGAAAGTTGATTTCATCAATGGATCACACTTTGGGTCTAGCAGGAATGATTACAGAGATATAGGGTGTTCAAAATCGAGATTTTTCAATTTCAGGATTTTTTTGTGTCGAAAGTTTTCATTATTGATCAAAACGGCTTACATGTCCCTATCTTAACTTTAGATTCACTATCTACTGACATTTAATTGGAACAGATACAGGGTGATCAGAATTCTGAATCTTGAAGCACCCTGTATTTTTTTCAATCAAATTCTAGTAGATAGTCAATCAAAAGTTAGGATAGGGACATGTGAGCCGTTTTGATCGATAATGAATAGTTTCGACACAAAAAAATCCTGAAATTGAAAAATCTCGATTTTTAACACCCTTTATCTCTGTAATCATTCCTGCTAGACCCCAAGCGTGATGCATTGATGAAATCAGCTCTTCAGGAAGAATCTAAAAATGCAATAAAATTCAGGGTGTTCTATACGAAATAACAAAGTTGCTAGTTGTTTCTGATAGAAGTGGCAACACTGTGTCGATGAAAATATTTTAGACGGATAGAGAATGTTCAATTATCGAAAGAACCCAATTTTCAGGATGTTCTGTCTTTTCGTTCTTCAGATACTTCTAATAGGCCATCCACCGTGGATCACCCTGTATATATAAAGAAATTCATTGAGAATTCGCATTCTCCATGTGATGGAAATATCAATTCTTTCACGGTTTGATCAACAGGAAACAATTACTTTCCTCTTTCCTGGCTATATGCCACCCACGATGAGAATTTGAAAACAAAATCTTCTGAAGAAGAGAATTTGCATTCTCCTTCATATGGAGATATGCATATAATATAATTCTGAATATACAACAGAAAACAACTACTTTCCTGGCTATTTGCCACGTCACATAATTATATCTGTTGAATATCTAAAAAGAGAGCATGAAAGATCAAAATCCTCTGAAATTCAGAATTAACATCATCTCTCAAATCGAATAGAATAATATGATGTATTTTAATATAAAAATATTACTTACCGATATGTTCAGTATTGAAATGAAAATTGAAATGTATAGGAGAAGTATACTTGTCTCTGATCTTGATGAGCATGGAACTTCCAACAAAAAAATCCTTCGTATCAGTGATATGGGAATTATATTTCTCATAAACAGGTTATATGAATTCTTTTCTGATATCCTATCCCCATCAGTAACCTGAGGTTCAGTTATTCTTTCAGCCATTCTTCATCATATACACAATTTTCAACTCCCTATAATATAACTAAAACTATAACGAACTGAAATCTGAGAATTCTAATTTGTTGACATTCGTGTTCATGAATATATCTGAGAATGTTTCTTTTCAATACTTCCACCCAATCAAGTGGTTCAAACTTGAATGATAGAAACTTGTTATCTTTATAGACCTTAATCGCAGATTCGTGATTAGGTTTTTTTCTCAATTCAGAATTTTCTTTCTACGTCCTGTTTGATGGATGTCAATTTATCATACAATTATAAAAAAGTACCGTGTGTTTGAACTTTCCAAACCTTGCATTCGATTCGAATTATTCATTTTCTCGACGCTGAACATGAAAGAAATCAAGTCAATACTGTTTGGAATGAGGTGATTTTTTCCATCTTATCAAAAACGCACGACACTCTCCAAATGGATGTATGTCTCTGAAAAACTAATAATATTGATAGTCATTGGCTGACATGCATGCTCAATGCCTTGATCTGCCCTTGATGAAAGACTACATCATGAAGTTATTCAACACATTTCACAGACACCATATCCAATATAGCAAACTCACCCAAGAATCAGGGCAAATCATAGCATATACAGAAAATATGCGCAAATATACGGGGCTAGCGACATTTTCAGAGATCCCTTTGATTAACCTCCCACCATCTCTTTGTTTCTAATTGACGGTAAACGATAATTAACAATAGGAATTTTGAAGGAACAAACATTTTGGTGGTCGTTTGGTCGGACCACAGACTAATGCAATCGTCCGGCAGAACAATTATCAAAGTATTACCATCCAATAGGCGAAGCGCAAGCAATTAGCTGCGCCCATCAATGATAAAACCAGGCACAGCCTACTGACGAAATCAGTCTGCTAGATCCTTGAGCTAGATTCTCAAGCTAGATACATTCGAAGACATCCGTTTCGATGCATGGTATCACTATCAGCAATAACCTTGCAGAAAAAAATCACGTGAGATCAATTGCTAGAAGTGCAACCCAAAAATTTGGTTTTCTTTTTCAAGCCAGGAGCTTTTTCACTTCCAGTCAGCTGCTTATGATCTATAAGGCACAGATTCGACCTGTCCTGGAATACTGTTTCCATATTCGGAGTGCAGCACCCAAACATACCCTGAAACTCTTGGATTCTGTCCAAAAAGAGGCAATTCGTCTCGTGAGTGATGCCTCGCTCATAAACTCACTCACTTCTGTGAAACACCGTGAAAGAATTAGCAATCTGGCTCTTTTTTATGAAAATGTTCATGGACGATGTTTTTCTGAGATATCAACAATTGTTCCTACCTTGGCAGTCCCCGTGAGATTAGCCCGTCGAGTTGAGGCTTCGCACCCCTTCGTGATCACTTTGGAGACCTGCAGAATATCTCTTTCCAGAGACTCGTTCATCCAACGAACAGCGAGGCTCTGGTACACATTGCCAAGGGAGGTGTTCCCCGAGGTATATAACCTCCAGAAATTCAAGAAGATCACCAATGCCTATCTTATTTCCCTTGGTTCTCACGATGTTCTCTGAACATTACAGGATATCCCTTTTCGTGGGAACCAGAACATAACCTCACCTAACCTATTTCACCCCAAACCCCCTCACGGAGTCTTTTTGAACGAATTATTTGAAGTTGGTTTCTGTATTTTGATTTTGAAACGTAGCACTTATCGTTGAATTGGAGAGATCGGAGCAGCAACTGACAATCAATCTTTTCTGTCCTAGGCAACTTACTGACATTCGCCGAATTGAAGGAATATTCCTAAGAGTCGTTTTGCCCATGACTGTCATCCACGGCTGTTTGATAAAAATCGTCTGGGCCTGCATTGGCCGCCTTTGAGGGCTCTCCTGGAGTTAAACTTGTTGTGTATACTCCTAATGTTTTACATTATCTGTTATTGTTCACCGTCCCTAATTTCAAATTTTTCATCTATACACCCTTGTAATGAACTATATGTTCATCTGAATAAATAGATTTTGATGGTATCATTCATACCAATCCCAATTTGGTAAAGATCGAACGACTATTAGCTGAGATATACAGGGTGAGTCGTTTGAAATGAGACACGCTGCAGAATCGTTAGTGTTGAATATTTATTCAACTTCATGAAACATGATAGAGATTTATTTCAGAACTCGCTGATTTCTGGGCCATACAGCGATTCTTTCTAAAAATTCGCTAATAATGGATTCTGCATTTTTCAGCCTCTGAATGTGATCTAGTAGGCCTTGGTTTTTTCTGAGAAAGTAGACTCTGCTCAGCTCGAAAATACACCTTGCCTTCCTCCTCATTCAAAAATGAATCGTGGAAATCGCTCTATAAATAAGAATTGTATTAGGGTGGCCGGTTTCAAATATGTCACTCTGTATACTGAAATAATCCACGTGACGCTCGAGGCTGCCTTTTTCATGGTATGTATCATTGTCATTGCATGAAATGCAATCTTGAACTTAAGACTCCTGATTTCTTTCACCTTAATGAGCTCCCATTGTTGATGAAATATTGCAGGTTTAGTTGAATGAAGAGAGTGTAGACAGTCTTCTTCATGCAACCTCGCCGTCGGGAACGTAGATCTCGAAATTCTCTGAAGGAAATTCCAACTCTAATCATTATATTTTTCCGCAACCGTCACAAAAGTCGTATATTTTAATAGCAAAATGAGCTCTTGAAGTGACGTTTCTATTACTGACACAAACATAGGTATGTTGCTAGGCAACACTTTTGGTTTCTATGAACTAATGTTCAACCAAAAAGGATGAACTGGATATCATCATGATTCACATATTTGCTTGATCTGTATTTCATTCTCTATTCTCGGGATGATTAACTTGTTTTTGAATAATCACGGCCAGCAATAGTTTTTTGTCTCACACAACGATATTGTTCACTCTCATTTGATTACCGAACCAAGCACAGTGGAGTATGGAGAGAAATAAATAATCGACATTAATATTGTTCTCGTACTTCTTCCTTGTTCCTCTGACGTGGGCATTTTTCTGATACTGAGGCTTATCACCGACGCTAGTGAGCACACTATGCTCACTAATCTAACATTTTCTACGTCTTTTTCAGACTTGTTGTTCGATGACCTGGCACTGGCGACGTATTTGCAAATAGGGCTGCCACCTGGTCCATACACTAATAGGTTTCTCTGTGGTTGTATTTATATTGAAACTACAATCCGAACATCCTTGGAAATTGAATCAACCTGATATACAGGGTGTTTCATAATTGAATGCTGATCCTTGAAGGCGGTAACCTTTGGTTGATTTCAAAGAGAAAAGTTCATATCAACATATGTCCTAAACCTCTTAGTCATTGAGCTACAGGGTGATGAAATTTCAAGAAAAAAATGAGTTTTTCATCATAATTTTGTATCACTCTCAGATATTGTTATGATATTTTTTTTGTATACGCCTTTTCATTATTAAGGAGCATTTTTCTACGTGAAAGATATTTGAAAATTATCACCAGTGGCGTCCGTAAAGGGGTTTGAACTGACAATTTTTGAAGAAAACGATAGTACGCCACTGATTTTTCTGAGAACCAGATTGTTTTATCAATTCTTATTTATTTTGGAGCAAATTTGATTCCCATACTTACTTTCATACAACGTACCGTTTTTGCGTAAAAAAATGAAAACCTATTCCTTCAGTTCTTGGATATTGTTTTTGGTAATTCAGTAGACACCCACTATAAGTGGAAACACATTTTGTTTTGGGACGCAAATCAAACTTTTACTTTCACCAGTGATGTCCTCGCAGACCTGATACTGAATATTTAGTTTAAAAAAACGCTGTACGCTTCTGATTTCAACACCCTGTAGCTCAAAAACTAAGAGGTTCAGGACATATGTTGATATGAACTTCTCTCCTTGAAATCATCCAAGGATCATCGCCCTTCAGGATCAGCATTCAATTATGAAACACCCTGTATATTAATGCAGGTAGAAAATTCCCACCATACGGATTATTTGTTTCATTGCATATAGTGCTTTTCTTCAATGTTACATCCCCCTCCTTTTTTAATTTTTTCAACAGGTAAACTGAAAAATTGGAACTTGGGATATTGAAACTGATGCATGCGAATACTGGATTTTGAAGTAAGATCGACAGATGCGAATTTCAAGACGGCGACTGGGGAAAAAATTGAATAGCAGGGGACTCTTGTGACAGGCCTTCTCAAAGCTCCTGACGAATACATCACAACCCTACTACAGAATTCCAACAACATTTGATAATTTCCTGAATACAAACACATCAATATGTATACAGGGTGTCCGGAAATTATGCGCAAAAAATCAAGGGGGTGATTCTGCATGTGGAAACATGAAATTTATTCCATATATACTTGGGTCCGGAAATGCATACTTTTCAAGACACAGTGTGTTAAACTTCTTTGAAAAAATCGTTTTTTTATGAATATCTCAAATATCCTTCCACCGATTTTCTCAAAATTTGGCAACGATATTCTTCGTCATGAGGGGCTGATTTAACCATAATTTAAATTGAAATTGTGAAATCCAGTGGCGTCCCTGGGGCACCCTACCAAATATTATTGTCAATAAAATGTGCGCCACTGATTTTTTTGGATTCTTCATCTTCATATCCTGATGATTAACTAAACATTTTGATCACTTGAATTGTTTTGCTATTTTGCCGCGTTTCCGTGAAAAAAAATAAATACCAATTCATTGTATAAATTTGTGCAAAACATTGCTTCAAAAACAGGGGTGAAATTGAATGTGTGATCCATGTCCATAGACGTAAAATAAGAATGAAGATTAATTTTCTCCAAATATTTTATAATACATGTTTGACACATTTTGTATTATCGAAAACTACGCCTTCCTGGACCGAGAATACATAGTTCTCAATATACTGAGTGTAGAGTGTGTCAAACATGTATTATAAAATATTTGGAGATAATTATTCTTCATTCTCATTCTACGTCTATGGACATGGATGTCACATTTAATTTCACCCCTGTTTTTGAAGCAATATTTTGCACAAATTTATACAATGAATTGGAATTTATTTTTTCTTCACCAAAAGCAGCAAAATAGCACGACAATTCAAGAGACCAAAATGTTGTATTTTTAGTTGGTCAATAGGTTATGAAGATACAGAATTCAAAAAAATCAGTGGCGCACATTTTATTGACAATAATATTCGGTAGGTTGCCCATCGGGACGCCACTGGATTCCAAGATTCCAATTGAATTATGGGTATATCAGCCCCTCATAACAAAAAATATTATGGCCATATTTCAAGAAAATCGGTGAAAAGACATTTGAGATATTCATCAAAAACCGATCTTTTTTAAAAGTTTCAACACACTGTATGTTGAAAACTATGCATTTCCGGGCCTAGGTTCATATTAAATGAATTTCTCATTTCATTATGTAGAATCATCCCCTTGATTGTTTGCGTATAATTTCCGGACAACACCCTGTATATTATTATATTCCAACAAGATGGAGCACCACCACATTACTCCAGACAAGTTGAAAACGAAAATTGATAATCAAATGAAGCTAAACAATATCGTTGTTTGAGACAAAAAAACTATTACTTGCCGTGATTATTCAAAACCAAGTTATTTATCCCGAGAATAACGAATGAAATACAGATCAAGCAAGTATTTGAATCTTGAAGAGGCTTCCCTGATCAAAACAAAAATACTTAACTGAGATGTTAATGATCCCAATACTAAACTATAATAAGGTGTATTTATATCTCCAGCATGGGTATGAAATGCCAAATTTGCTGAAGTCGGAAACAAATCAGGTATGCTTCTCAACCCAAGTAACCAACCGTCACGATGTTGTTTATTTTTGATGACGTCCAGTACATCCTTTTCAGTTCCTAGGAGCTAGAGTTCAACTTTTGCTCCTAGGAACTAAAATTCACCTTCAGCTCCTAGGAACTGAATATGTTGCCAAGCAACATACCTATTTTTGTGTCAGTAATAGAAACGTCAATTTAAGAGCTAATTTTGGTATCAAAATGGACGACTTTTGTGTCGGTTGCAGAAAAAATATATTACTTCTTTGCACACGCTTGTAGGTAAAACATATTCGAAGATTATATATAGGTACCTCTAAAATGGACCATTCCGTGCAATTAGCACATAAATTAGGCTCTGTATACGGCAATGACGGATCTCTAATACCGCCTGTGAACCCTTGAGATGAATTACACGTCTCCTTACTTCATTTGTGGTCAGAACAGTTTACCGGATAGTGTTCTGAAGACTTAATACCTCGTAATAGAGGGCACATCCTGGCTTCTGGCAAGCTGATGTGATTAGTCAGTTGTTGACTCTCTAATCTCAGATGAGCTATACTTCCTCTTATCATTAGGGGAACACCTTCGAGCTCGATTTTCATGTGATATGGCTGCTATGAAAATGATGATATACCGGGTGACACAGGGTATCGGGCCACCCCTGTAACTTCTGCATTCGTCAACGGATTTTTCTGAAATTCGGTACAGTTATATAAGCAATTATTTCGGATTCGATCACATTACAATCCAATATGGCGGACTTCCGGTATTTCTGGAAATGCCAGCAACTTTGTTTTTTCAAATGAAACACCCTGTATATTTTTACATATTCAAGTTCAACAGGTCGAAACAAGTGCAATCTCTATTTCAAATGTCATTTTTTCGAAAAAATTCAAATTAAAATTGTTTTTTCATTTTACCTCGTGGATAAATGAGATGTGGTCAAGACTATTCACAATGAGTCACACATAACAGAAGAACATAATTTTTTCTGAAAAATTATTTTTTGTGTCACTTATCCAGGAATCAATTCAGCCACATCACTTTTTGATAAAAAAATATTTTTTTTTCAAATAGAACACCTATGGGCCACCTACCCGTCTCTCTAGAACATACATTAAGGAACAAAATGACATATCAATTTTGTTTTTCGGTGCAGTAACAAATTGTATACATTCAAAAATCAAAAACTAGTTTATGAATTTCCTTGCAGTTAGAATAATTTTTCAACTAGGTATAGGCTGTGGAATAAATTACATTTGACATCAACATTGCACTTGTTTTGACCTGTTGAACTTGAATATGTAAAAATATACAGGGTGTTCCATTTGAAAAAACAAAATTGCTGGCATTTCCAGAAAAACCGACAGTCCGCCATATTGGATTGTAATGTGATCAAATCCGAAATAGTTGCTTATATAACTGTACCGAATTTCAGAGAAATCCGTTTACGAATGCAGAAGTTACAGGGGTGGCCCGATAACCTGTGTCACCCATAGGGTAGGGCAATGGTGACTCGAGTTTTATGATAGCTAGAAATTTGATTGAAAAACTTAAATATGAATTGTTTTATATCTCTTGGAGCGCACGAAATGAAATTCGAAGTACATCGTGTGTATACCTAGGGGAGACTGAAAGAGGAGGAGATGTTCTTGCACTTTTGAAAGTTTTATGTTCTTGGAAATACTTCCATTGCCAAAGAATTCCAAATCTCTGCCGTTCCACAGACGATTGAGTGTTGGTACAGTGTTTTTCGACATAATGACATAATATGTCAAGGTTGACAACGAATGGATGTGCTGAGATCTCTGGAGAACGTTCTCCGTGCAAGAATCCATAGAAATTTTGAGGGTTAGCAAATTTTTCACGGTGTTCTGTTGATGTCAAGTAACTAGTGAGTGTGGTATCACCCACCAGGCGAATGGCTCTCCCCTGGATGGAATCTAAGAGCATCAACGTATGTTTGGGTGCCGAACCCAATATGTGAGAAATGTATTCTGAAACTGAACGTATCTGTGCTTTGTAGATCATGAGAAGCTGCGAGTTTTTGCGAACCAACTCTCGCGATGGATCGAACATGATGATTTTTCTATAAAAAAGTATTGCTGATGGATACAGAGAGCGAACTTATAGTGAACTTGGTGGGCATGGTGGTACCAAACATATTGTTATATCAGGTCATATATCAGGCCGCCTTTCTAGAGAAAACCCTGGCTTGAGTTTTGGTGGCCTTGAATTCAAATACGTTGTTGGTTCTCCAGGCTGTAATTTTAGCAATAGCTTCCTTCAATTGGAATACCCTGTTCATTTGCAGATTTTTGGAGCAATTCTGTGTGTTCAATTTTGAATAACATTCAGTAGAGTTAATTTCATTCAAGTTGAATTGTCGTAGAAGTAACGTGAAGTGAGTTGCGTAGTTTCGTGTTATTGTTCATTTCATACGTGCAATATAATGAGAATATCAAAGAAAAAACAAAATACACAAAGTCGGTCGACCACAAATTATATTAAACAATTGCTAGTGTGACTAGTTTCGGCTGAACAGCCATCTTCAGACACAAATTGAATAGAGTACCTGTAAGAGATGAAATTACAGACGAACAATAAGTTTGCTGAGGAAAAAACATACCAAGGCCATGTGGTGATTACAAATTCATCAAAAAAATTAAGCGGTTATATCAACGTATAAATAATCAGTCCGGTAAGGGGGTGATTAAATTTTTATAGCGGCTGAACAGCCAAAAGAACCTTATAATCATGAGGTTCAACATTGGCACGAAAAAATTATAAGATATTTAAATTCACTCAACTGAGTTTCATCTTGAATGGCTATTGAAAGACAGAAATCCAAGAATCGCCGAGGTAAGCAAATGACAATGACAGCATGACAAGACTGAATGACAGTGACAATTATACAAACTAAATGACATGACAAAATCATCATAAGATACAGAAAACTATTTGGCAAAATAACAAATTATTGCAAAGGAAACAATGGGTTAATTAACTAATCTCCTTGTAACAAAATTATGAGAAGTACGTGGTAAGGTTGAAGACCAAAAGGAAGAAGAAGAATTGTCAAGTGTAGTAAAAGTACAAGTTACAAGGAGATTAGTTAATTAACCCATTGTTTCCTTTGCAATAATTTGTTATTTTGCCAAATAGTTTTCTGTATCTTATGATGATTTTGTCATGTCATTCAGTTTGTATAATTAATAATAATAATAATAATAATAATAATAAACGGCTTTATTCATAGGAATGAAAAGGCGAGGTGTCACTTTACAGTGTTTTTCAACTTTGCCTTAAAAATATGTGAATATAAAAAAGATAATGTAAATACATATGAGAAACTGAGAAGAAAACAAAATGAGAAAAGTAGTAGAGTCCAACTTAAACTAGTCCTACTCAAAACTAATAGTTACTATAATGTGTACAGTATAATATGAGCATTAAAACGATTTCTTTCAATTATTGCCAACACATATAAACATATTGTCTCAAGCTAAATCATAGATGATATTCATCAACAACAATGTATATATATATATACACCTATAATATACACGTACATATACATACACGTATACACACACATATACATAATACAGTACAATAAAAGAGAGAAACCTGACTCAAATACCATAAACAAATGCTGTGGGCGTCACTGAAGAAACATGGCTTCAAGAAGAGACATTTTGAGTTTTTTTTTGAAGTTCAAAATGGAATAATCTTTGAAATGTGTTGGTAATGAATTATAAAATTTTGTGGCATTATAGGAAAAGCTGCGCTTGAAAATAGCAGAGGAGTGTTGTGGGACAACTAGGACACGTCTATTTCTTGTAGGGATGTTATTAATATTTTCAAATTGAGTCAATTTTTTCCTCAGATATGACGGACGATTAGTTTTCAGAATTTTGTGTACGAAGGTTAGGAGATGAAGGGTTCGTAGGGATGACAAGTTCAATTTGTTGGTGGTTCTAAATGCTGGAGAGATGTGGTCGAACTTCCGTATACCAAGCGCAAATCTTAAACACGAGTTCTGGATACGTTGTAATCTGGTATGATCTCGATTAATTAAGGCAGGGCCATAAATGCAGTCACAATATGCTAATTTTGACATTATTAAGCTTTCACATAAAAGGAGTTTCAAGTCGCGATTCAGAATGCTTCTATGAGGATAAAGTGTTCTTAGTGTACCATATGCAATTTTACAGAGATGATTAACATGCTTCGAATACCGCATTTCGTTGTCAATCCACAAACTAAGATTTTTTGCTTCATTTACCACAGGCAACATTTCATCATTGATCGCAAACGTACAACTTTGCATAATCATATTTCTCATCTTTTTTGGACCAAAAATCAGGACTTTAGATTTTGCAGCATTGAGTTTTAAATTATGAGCCGACGATATATCAAACAGTTTCAATAGATCGCTGTTGATTGCATCCGCGGCTTCATGGCAATCATCAACCGAAAAACTGAAATACATTTGTGTGTCGTCGGCGTACTGATGAACATTGCAGCCACCCAGGAATTCACCGAAGTCTGATATGTATATAGAGAAAAGTAGAGGACCAAGAATTGACCCCTGGGGGACCCCGAATTCACGATTCAGTACTTCAGACCGATTATTTTCGAATTCAACATATTGAGAGCGGCCCTCAAAATAACTTGCAAGAAGACAGACTGCGCTTTCACCAAAACCATAGAATTTGAGCTTTTTTACTAATATACCGTACTCCATTGTGTCAAATGCCTTACTGTAGTCCAATAGTATTAAAATTGTTATTTGTCCCCGGTCTGTTGAGGCAAGAATATCGTCAGTGATACAGGCCAATGCTGAGGTTGTGCTGTGATCAGTTCTGAAACCTGACTGAGTTGGTGGGATTATATTATTTTGGAATACGAATAGAGAAATCTGTTGTTTCATAACCATTTCTAGAACTTTTGATAATATTGGCAAGATGCTGATAGGCCTGATATCAGTATAGTCTGTTACATTCGACACCTTAGGGATGGGTAAAACTTTGGCACACTTCCAGTCTTCGGGGAATATTCCCGATTTCAAGGCAGTATTGATCACGAAGGTAATGTGGTCTAATAACTGAAAGCTTACTAGTTCGATCATTTGCTTTGAGATACCATCGCACCCAGCAGCGTTGGACTTCAGAGATTTTAGACACTGTACTATATCATAATTGGAGACTTCGGTGAACACAAAGGTATTGTTACGATTCATTCCTTCATAAAGTTTGAGTAAATTTAGCTGATGGTCTGTTTTCACGACTGTTGGGATATTAATGAAATGATTGTTGATTGCATTGACATCTCCTAAATTTTTTGGAAGAGTGTTTGTGTTTGTTTTATTAATAATTTTCAAAGATCTTAAACGAGACCATGTCAATGTGTTTCGATTTTGCTGTATAGCATACTCCATATAAGCTTTTTTTTCTCTCTGTATAGCACCATTAACATAGTTTCTTAACTCCTTGTAAAAGTTCCAATGGCCAATATCATTACTTTTTTTAAATCTAGCGTACGCTTTATCTCTGATCCTGATCATTTTTTTAATGTTGTAAGTCATCCATGGGCTAGGTTTTTTGGTTACCCTGTACTCTCTGAGAGGACAACAGTAATCAAAAATCCTTACCAAATTTGAAGAGAGAAAAGATACCATGTCATCAACGCTATGCATAGAATAAATATGATCCCAGTTGAGATCGTTGAAACAATCGAAAAAAATATCTCTATCAAAACTTTTCCAATCGCGGTTTATACGATACTCGAAAATATTTTCACTCTCTTTAAATATTTCGCATGAGGTTGCACAATGGTCGAATACGTTATGAAAGTTCGTGACTTGACAATTTTTCACATCATTATTCTGTGATGTGATAATAACATCTAGTAAAGTTTGACTGAAGTGTGTTACTCTAGTTGGTTGAGTGACTAATTGACATAAGTCGAACGATTCCAGAAAATTATTGAAATGATTCGTGCCTGAACTATTACCAAGGAGATCAATATTGAAATCACCCAGAATCACGATGTTGTCGCATTCCGGGATTAATTGTGAGACCGAGTTTTCCAAACTATCAAGGAAGTCTATTATGTTACATTTGGGGGGTCTATAAATGACACCGAATATAAAGGTCTTGGCATGGATTCGGGTTTTCATCCACATCTGCTCGATATTTTGATTTATGTCTTTCAGAATAATTTGATACTTAATGAAGTTACGAATATAAAAGAGTAAGCCTCCTCCTCTGCCGTCTCGGTCTGCGCGCTCGATATTATAACCTCTTATAGGATAATCATCGGAGTCAACTTTGTCACTAAGCCATGTTTCTGTTCCCCCAAATATTTCTATGTTATTCGAAACAATATAATTCTCCAGGAGGTTAAACCCGGTCCCTATCGACCTCAAATTCAGATGTGCAATGAACATTACAAGGATATCTGATTTAAGAGAACAATATGTATACAGAAGAAAAATGGATGAATATAAATCGAAAATATAGAAAATATTGATGTGTGGTAACAAGAGTGATGCAAATCGGTAAGCATATAAATCAGCAGTCGGATTTAGAGAAGGACCTGAGCTTCGCCTTCAGGTTCGTATCAGCAACAGATGGAGAAAGTTGAAATTTTCTTTTTTTTTCAGTATTCGTGTTCACTGTCATTCAGTCTTGTCATGCTGTCATTGTCATTTGCTTACCTCGGCGATTCTTGGATTTCTGTCTTTCAATAGCCATTCAAGATGAAACTCAGTTGAGTGAATTTAAATATCTCATAATTTTTTCGTGCCAATGTTGAACCTCATGATTATAAGGTTCTTTTGGCTGTTCAGCCGCTATAAAAATTTAATCACCCCCTTACCGGACTGATTATTCATACGTTGATATAACCGCTTAATTTTTTTGATGAATTTGTAATCACCACATTGCCTAGGTATGTTTTTTCCTCAGCAAACTTATTGTTCGTCTGTAATTTCATCTCTTACAGGTACTCTATTCAATTTGTGTCTGAAGATGGCTGTTCAGCCGAAACTAGTCACACTAGCAATTGTGTAATATAATTTGTGGTCGACCGACTTTGTGTATTTTGTTTTTTCTTTGAAAAAATCTGGACCACTTTGAGAAGGATGGATGGTTTCCATGACTTATAATGAGAATAGATAGAAGTTCGTGTTGAAACTTCACAAACGATAAGACTTCCACAAAATTCTGAAACACCTGACGAAGCTACTGTGTTAGCGAAACATGTCGTGTGTTCGAGAATCTTGTGGAAATCTTATCATTTGTGAAGTTTTTACATTTGCCATGGATTTTCAGCAAGTCACGGCCAAGTCGATGAAAAAAAAAAGATAACAGTTCGAATGCCGCATGCATTTTATATTTTTCTTCTCGAAAAACGCTTTTTGAAGAATAACTCCATTTTACATCAAGATCAAGAACCATTCAGGTCACAATATAAAACAATATAAGTCGAAGTGACTGAAGTAATGATTTGACCGGAGTGTCGCTCGTGGCTCATCTTCTTCCTTTTATAAGCTCGGTGTGCTGATGCAGAACTACGCAGTAGATTTTGCAGAGTTGCAGATCAGCATCATCAGGTTGCAATGATATCACCAGGCAGGATATTGCGTCTCGATGGATGAATGGAGGCACTGTCTATGTTTGATATAACATGCATATTCCGCTAGGCTGGTCAATAGCGAGGTTTGTGTACACAGGGTGGATCACGGTGGATGGAATATTAGAAGTATCTGGAGAACGAAAAGACAGAACATTCTGGAAATTGGGATGCTTCGATAATTGAACATTCTCTATTCGTCTAAAATGTTTTCATCAATACAGTGTTTCCTGAGGAGCTGATTTCATCAATGTACCACACTTGGGGTCTAGCAGAAATGATTACAGAGATATGGGGTATTCAAAATCTGGATTTTTCAACTTTAGGATTTTTTGTGACGAAACTATTCATTTTTGATCAAAACGGCTTGCGTGTCCCTATCTTAACTTTTGATCCTCTATCTACAGGAATTTAATTGGAAAGAATACAGGGTGCTTCATGATTCAGAATTCTGATCACCCTGTATCTGTTCCGATTAAATGTCAGTAGATAGTGAATCGAAAGTTGAGATAGAAACATGTAAACCATTTCGATCGATAATGAATAGTTTTGACAGAAAAAAATCCCAAAACTGATCAATCTCGATTTTGAACACCCTATATCTCTGTAATTATTCCTGCTATACCCCAAGTGTGCCACATCGATAAAATCAGCTCTTTAGAAAGAATCTGAATATGCAATAAAATACAGGGTGCTCCATTTGAAATAACGAAGTTGCTAGTTGTTTCTGATAGAAGTGGCAACACTGTATCGATGAAAACATTTTAGACGAATAGAGCATGTTCAATTATCAGAGTATCTAAATTTTCAGAATGTTCTGTCTTTTCGTTCTCCAGATACTTCTAATAGGCCATCCACCGTGACCCACCCTGTATACACAAATCAGGTAAGGTTGATAACTCCCTACCCAAATCCTTCCGATCGATCAGCCTTACCTTGTTCCTATTGAAAACTTCAGAAAGAATTCTAGACAGGCATATCAGAGAGGGAAATCTGTGGAAACATCCCCTGAATTCTCATCAATATGCCTACCAAACAGGCAAATCTACAGATTTAGCACTGAACAATCTTGTATATAGGGAAGGTCAATCACTTCCTAGATCATGGGGAAATTGCGCTAGCAGCTCTCCTGGACAAGAGAAGCGGTTCAGAATGCCCTACCACAATCACTCTATATGGCAATGCAAGGTATAGGAATCAGCAGTCAAATATGTAACTGAATCAAAACTACGAAACGAAATCGGTACTTCATATCACCACTGCCTGGATAGTCGATCAGGCTTAATGCGGCAATAGGTTGTCCACAGGGTGGAGTACTTTTCCTCCTTATGTGGTCATTCCTGGTTGACTCTGGTTGACTCACCTGGAACGCCCACATGGCAAAGACTATCAACAAAGCCAGATTTTTTTTCTGTAATCTCAGAAGGGTATGCGGCAAATTTGAGAGGAATATGAATCCCAAACAGATTCATTGGATTAACCAGACAGTGGTGAAACCAATGGTCAAGTATGGCTCGATAGTCTGGTGAAATAAAGGTTTGCAACGGACAGTAAGAGAAAAACTCGCTGGTATTCATCGGCTGGCATGTCTGGTCATTACGGGAGCGATGTTCTCCACTCCAACGGCAGCGATGGAAAACCTCCTGAACCTCACTTCCCTCCACATTGTCTTGGAGAGGAAAGCCATGATGGTTTCCTATAGTTTTCTGTTATTGGAAAATCAAATCAGAGGAGTGCGACTGCTGGACCACTCCAAGATACTGCGTGAAATAAAAAATCACCCGATATGATGACCACTCAGACACACTTTAAAAGTATTTCGAAGACCTCTATCCGAAGAGAGACGAGTGGGTAAGAGGATCAATTCAATTCCTGGAGACTAAACACGTGATGTACACAGATAGTTCGAAAACAAAGCTTGGAGATGGAGCCGGTGTGTTCAGCAGAAAACCGAAGACGGAAATCTTCGTCAATCTCGGTGAGTATGCTCCAATTTTTCAGGCGGAGGTCTTCGAAATTGAATAGTGTACTAGAGAGTTGACGAATAGACCTCTAGTGAACAATAACATCATCATTGTATCAGACAGTCAGCCTGCTCTTGAAGAACTGAGCTCCAGCAAGATGAATTCCAAGCTTGTATGGAGCTGTATTGAATCCCTAGAATACCTGGGTGCTCACAACAGAGTCACTCAGCTGTGAGTGCCTAGACATCAGGAGGTATAGGGCAACAAGAAAGCCAACATCCTTGCCAAACAGGAAACCGGATCTGTGCTCAAGTGCGGCCAAAAAACAACTATCTCGGACTGAGCCAACCACGCCACCAAAACTCAAGCCTGCATTTTCTCTAGAAAGGCGGAACTCAGTATGCCCGATATTGTAATGTCTGGCTCCACCATCCCCACCAATCCCACCATATCTATGCTCGGTATTTTCATCAGCAACACTCTTTCATGAGATAATCATGTCAGATCCATCGCAAAAGCTCCTTCACAAAAACTCGGATTCTTGTTCCGTGCGAAAAGCTACTTTACACCTCAACAGCTTCTCATGATCTACAAAGCGCAGATACAGCCTGTTCTAGAATACTGTTTCCACATATGGGGTTCAGCACCAAAACATACGCTGATGCTCTTGGATTCCATCCAGAGAAGAGCCATTCGCCTGGTGGGGGACGCCACACTCACTCACTCTTTGACATCATTGGAACACCGTAGAAATGTCGGCGACCTTTCACTCTTCTATCGATACTTCCACGGGAAATGTTTTTCGGAAATCTCTGCTATCATCCCTTCACTAGCAATACCAGTCAGACAAACTAGACAAGCCCAGAAAGCACATCCTTTCGTTGTCAACCTCGAAAGCTGTCGAACAGCACTTTATCAAGACTCCTTCATCCATAGAACGGCTAGGCTCTGGAATTCATTGCCTGTGGAAGTATTCCCAACAACATAATATAATCTCCAAAAGTTAAAAAAAAATTCCAATACCTACCTCCTGTCCCTATCCTCCCTAGGAACGCACGATGTTCTTTGAACATTAAAGGGATTCCCTTTCGTGCGCTCCAAGCGATAAAAAAAAAACTGAGCGGAGAGAAAAAAACTCACTTGTCTAAAATACCAGGACTCGAAGGCGTTCCTGCCTGAACCAACGAATGCAAAGACCAGGCAGATCCTAGAATGGAGCAGGTGTAACCTGAGAATGCTGGCAGGACTGCTTACGGAACACTGTCGTTTGAGACACCACCTAGAAAAGACGGGTCTGAACCACAAACGGACTGTCGGTCCTGCTGTAACCTTACTATATTCAAAATTAAGATATTTTGAAGCAAAACAAAAAGAATGATTACTTGCGAACGGCAGCTGTTGGTCAGAGAAGCACTATGGGTTCGTTAAATAGAAAAGATTGCATAACTCAATAATCAAAAAAAATAGGCGCCACTCAACTTTTGAATTATCACAACTATTGACCCATGGATCACAAGTAGCTATCTGGAAAGTTAAGGAACCAAATAGAAAGAGTTTTATAAAGAATATTCGACTGCATATTAGTGATATTTGAGAATTATAAAATTAGTGAATGTTTATCATACCATAAATAAAAGTCATAATAAACGTGACACATATATTATATACATATATACAACAACGTGATGGGTGAAAATGTTTCTGAAAGTTAGGTATATCCTATTGACAAAAATTATTGAGAACAATCGATGCACATAATTATGATAGATGTAAATATCAATATGAATATGTATTATATAATGTTTTACAGACAAAAAATGTGATCAATCGTTGATCATGTGATAGATGTAGATTGTAATAGGATGAATGATCATTCCTATTCCAGGGTTAATAACTGGGTTGTGAATGTATGGTGACAGACATTCTAGTAATCAACTCAAAGTCAAGTTAGAATCAATCTTCTCTTTATTGGTGGTACCAGGTATATATATATAAATCATAGGAACGTACCCTAAACCTAAACAACCTAATATCATGAATACACCGTGCGTCTTGATAACAACAGTGTTAACAACCCACACGGTGCGTTGTCCTCGCTTAACCTATTATACAGAGTATTCCTACAATATAATATCACCCTATATTATCTTACATACTACACCTCCCCCGAGAAGGAGAAAAAAAAACTTATCTTAATGATATATTTTTTTTTTCTACAATATACCTATATTTACAATGCTACTTAAGCTAACTAAACTAAGACATGTCATAATATGGCTTAACTCTATTTTTATGAACTAGTTGAGGCTTATTATCAATTTTTATAATAACATTAGGACCTTTTTCTTCTACAACTTCATAAGGTCCTTTAAATAAAGGTTCCAATTTGTTAGACGGATTATTTTTTAATAAAATATTATCACCTTGCTTATAATTTACCTCTGACTGAATTTTCCTATCCCATGTGGATTTCCGTTTAACTTTCGATTCTATCAAGTTATTTCTAGCATCTTCCCATGCTTTTTGTAATCTATACCTCAATTCTATTGGATAATCATCAAAGTTATACATTGGGTCTATTCTGTTATTCAAATTTGATGGTATCAAACAGCATTTTCCAAAAACAAGTTCGTAGGGCGTGTATTGAGTCTCTGTATGAACCGTGTTGTTGAATGAAAAACACCAAAAAGGTACCCATGTACTCCACGTATCTGGATTATTTGCAACTTGTATGCGTAAATATGCCCCTAGATGTTTGTGTGTATTTTCGATAGCCCCTAATGTTTCATGATGATACGCTGTTGACTTTAATGATGTAATTCCTAAGAGTTTACAAGTTTGCTGTAGGGTAGCCGCTAAAAATTCTGTTCCTTGATCCGTTACTATCTCCATAGGGCATCCAAACCTAAGAATGAAATTTTCGACAAATGCTTTTGCCACCGTTACAGCCTCTTTATTTGCTATTGGATATCCCTCAACAAATTTACTGAGCTCGCACTGTAATGTGAGAATATAACGATTATTGTCGTTGTCTTGGTTCAGAGGACCTACCAGATCGAGATAAACTTTGTTAAAAGCACTCTTAGCTGTAGTGGTGACTGTCAATGGTTCTTTATTTGGCTTCGAATGTTTATATCTTTGACAGTCATCACAATGCATCACGAACCTTTCAACATCATTTTTTATGCCTGACCAGAAATAATATTTCCTTATATTATTATACATTCGCGTTATTCCCGCATGACCTCCTGTGGGTAACATATGAAAATCATTTAATATGAGCTGTCTCATTTCCTTGTCATCTATGACTTGAACACCTTTTATGACAGAAAATTTTATATTTGCCTTTTTAAATTCGTCTATATTTCTTTTAATACTTTCTAACAATACTGTACAGTTTTCTTTTCTTACTATGCATAGTTCTGTAACATTATATTTCTCGCAAATATTTTTCAGATCCCTCAACGACGCTCCGAAGGCAGACGCTGATCGGGAGTTCTGTTTTAAATAAATAATTCCAGCATCAATATTATATTTTACATTGCAACATACAACTTTCTCATCCTGCACGTTCTTAACAACTATTCTGTCAAATTTATCTTCGTAAACTGGTCTCAGTTCTACTGTTCCAAATGGTCTCTTCAATAATTCTACTACACCAGGGTGATCAAGCCTGCTGTGAGCCAAATCATTGCTATTTTGACTATTTTTAGTTCGCATCGATTGTGCCCTAGTTGTGACAAACATATTTTCAATTTTTTCACCCATTGCTTTGAGTTCGTTCGCGTCAATTTGAATACGGGACAAAGCATCTGCTGATACGTTTTCTGATCCTCTTATGTAAGATATTGTGAAATCATATTCTTCCAACGTTAACCTGAATTTATTTAAACGACTTGACGGATTCGTCATCCCAAATAGATAGACAAGAGGTCTGTGATCTGTGAAAATGTCAAATTTTCTACCAAATAAGTAACTCCTGAAGTGCTTTACTGCCCAAACTATCGCAAGTAGTTCCTTTTCGATAGTGCAGTAATTCAATTCTGCTTTGTTAAGTGACCTACTGGCATATGCCACAGGCCTGTCATTAGAATTTGACAGAACTGCTCCTGAAGCAAATCCTGACGCATCCGTTCTTAAAATAAACCGATTATTTTCTGACAGATCAGGATATTGTAGCACGGGAGGAGTGGAAAGAGCACTTTTTAGTGTCTCAAATGATTGCTGACACTCCTCCGACCATTGAAAGTCACTATTTTTTCTAGTTAGTCTGTTTAATGGATTTACTATTTTAGCAAAATCTCTTATGAATTTCCTGTAATAGTTGGCAAATGCCACAAACCGCTTTGTCCCATTAGCATCTTTGGGAATCGGATATCTCTGGATCGATTTAATTTTTTCTGGATCAGGTGAAATGCCGTCTGACGAAATCACGTGACCTAAGTACAAAATTTCTTTCTTAAGAAATTCGCACTTACTCGGGTTGAGCTTGAGCTCAACATTTCTGAGTCTCTCTAGCACTTTGACAAGGTTTTTGTTATGGCTAGTTAAGTTATTTCCAAAAATGATCAGATCATCTAAATAAATAAAACACGACTCGTAATTCAAACCAGACATAGCCATTGTCATTACTCTGGAGAAAGCATTTGGACTAATTTTCAGCCCCATTGGTAAGCGCTTCATTTGGAACTGACCCCTATCGGTTGTAAATGATGTATATGGTCGACTAGCAGGATCTAACTCTACTTGGTAGTATCCTTGAGACAGATCAAGGTGAGAAAAATAGACTGCGCCTGCTAATGAATCTAAGATTTCTGATATACAGGGCAGTGGAAATTTATCATCCTCTATCTGTTTATTTAACAACCTACAGTCGATCACTACTCTCCATTTTTTGTTACCTTTGCTGTCGCATTTTTTAGGCACTATGAGTAATGGCGAAGACCATTCTGATCTTGCTTCTTCGATAATATCATTCTGCAACATTTGATCTATTTGTTTATGAATCTCCGCTTTCTGTGCATGTGGTAATCTGTAGGGCCTCACGTAAACTGAGCTCGCATTTTGCTTCAATTGGATTTTTTGTTTCGCAACGTTAGTTACCGAAAGTGAATCATCCTCTAAGTGAAAAACATCGGCATATTTCGCACATATTTTCTGGATTGCCGTTATTTCCTCTTTATTCAGCGAATCAACATTTATAAGATCTAACACTCTATCTATTCTTTCAACAGCTAATTCCTTGCTCTCAAATTTACATACATCAAAACTGGCAAGTTTTTCACATTTTGGTCTGAAGTTCCGAAGTTTTACTTCCTTGTCATTAACATTCAATAATCTAACGGGTATCAAATTATTTTTTGGTTTTGCAATCACGCTACCTGCAAACACACCTTCGCTCAATTCATCCCCTAATACAACACATTCATCATCACTATCAATCCAAAAGTACTTGATAATTTCACAACGTGGTGGAATAATCGTATAACAATCGTATTTTGACTGTAAAGGTATGGTTATTTTCCTGTTATTCTTCCATAGAGAAAAACAGAATTTCTCGAAATCAATGGTGGCACAATATTTAGTAAGAAAATCGGATCCTAAGATTCCATGCATCTCATTTGCAAAGTTATCAAGTAATAAAAACTCGTGCTTAATCATCACGTCCTCTATAAACAAAGAAACATTCACTGAACCTTGTGAAATTGTTGATCCGGCTATTCCATTTATTCTTATATTTCTTGAGGTGTCAATTCTTTCACACTTGTCTAAATATTTTGCAAAAAGAACACTAATAGTTGCTCCAGTATCAATCAAAAATATGAGTTCATTTGTTCCATATCTCATTTTCACAAAATTCATCCCATTCATACTTAATATAACAACATCGTTCATAATATTTCCATTTTGTTTAGGAACGAAAAAACCGTTCACTCGCAGAGTTGTTATTGTTTACTTGGTTGTCGACCTCAGTGTTTGAACTTGAACTTTCCGCAAGATAAGCTCTATGATTCTGGCTATTCTGATTTCTATACCGATTTGAACGACGCATATTCACGCTACCGCGTCCACGATTATTATTATATCGCTGATTAGGAAAATTTCTTTGTTGGCTATTTGACTGTCTAAATTCGTTGTTTTGATTGAACCTAATGGAATTATTATTGTTATTTTTATGGAAATACTGATTTCCTCTGATTCCTGAAAAACCGCGTCTAGCTCTTCGATCTCTCATATGGAAACATTGAGAATTTGAAGACCCTATCTTTGACTTATCTTCATCTTTAGCGCCACCTATTGCATCCCTCAGATTATTATAATTCCTTGCTTTAACGATGGTCCGTAACTCAGAATTTCTCAGCCCATTTGCAAAAGCATTAATCGCTATTTTCTCGTTAACTTTTGACAAAATTTTTGCACTATCATCATCTCCATTGGATTGACATAAGGTTAAATTCACTAACAGTTCTTCAATACTTTTTCCGAATTCCTCTATTGATTTATTTTCCTGCTTGACATTATGAATTTCAATTGACAAAGCTGCAGCAGACTTTTTAGTGAATAGATGAACTTTCATGTCCTTTAATAGATTATCGATAGAATTGTAAGTATTTTCTAACCTTGATTTTGCATTTTGAGAGAGCCTAGTTTTTAATACATAGCTGATCAAGAATGTTTTCCCATCTTGATCTAGAAGATCACTATATAACTCAATAGCATCGATAAGCTGTTTAGTCGTATCTTCCGTGTTATCCATAATGGGAATTAAAGAAGAAGCAGTCCTAAGGTCAAATTTTTCGCCCATTTTTGCGATATTTCCTCCTTTTTCTATATTTGATAATCTGTCCTTTAAAATAGAATGTGCTTCAGAAATCAAACTATTTATTTCTTAAGCATAACTTTTGACTTGTGCCGTTTCTTCTAAAGTTTTTTCACTTTTACTATTAAACAACTCCTTAATTTTATTGAAATTGTCTTCTATTTCCCTCAATTCTGAACGTTTCTGATCAACTAATTGCAAATTACCTCGCCTCTGAGAATTATCTTTTGTTAAATTACGTCTAAAAACCCTAATTTCCTCATAAATATGCCTAAATTCTATCATTTGTACTACCTAACACTAATTAACTTATCTACCTTATACATATTAATCCTGCGGTCCTCTCTGCGCCTCCTCGAACCTGCTGCAACTCCAACTCGATGCTCATCTATGGGTTGAAGTTCAATTTCTCTCGGCTTCACACAGTCTCCTGGCTCCTGGAAAGTTCTCTCCTAATCTTCCTCTCTAGTGCTTTCTTCGCTCGTCTTCGGATATACAGGATGATTGCTACCAGAACTAAGCAACCAACTACTACGGCCAGTACCTCGAATATGGTGTATTTCTGTTGACTTCCTTCGGCTGCAGTATTATTGATGGCACCTCCGTTGATTCCTGCTTGGCCAATCACGAAGTTTTCCTTTGCTTGCTGGTTCCCCATATCCAGTATTTAGGTATACCAATCGTGTAAATTTTAACAGTACAACGACTGGCAGGATCGCCATGTAATAGGATGAATGATCATTCCTATTCCAGGGTTAATAACTGGGTTGTGAATGTATGGTGACAGACATTCTAGTAATCAACTCAAAGTCAAGTTAGAATCAATCTTCTCTTTATTGGTGGTACCAGGTATATATATATAAATCATAGGAACGTACCCTAAACCTAAACAACCTAATATCATGAATACACCGTGCGTCTTGATAACAACAGTGTTAACAACCCACACGGTGCGTTGTCCTCGCTTAACCTATTATACAGAGTATTCCTACAATATAATATCACCCTATATTATCTTACATACTACAAGATATTATCAATTTAAAACTCATTATATAATATTTTACTGACAAAAAATGTGATCAATCGATGATCATTTGATGGATGGGTATATGATCAATATAGGAAATCATGTAATTAAAAAATGCATATTCTGATGTTACCAAGTCTCTAGGTGATGTCTAGTATAAATAATCAAACAAGTAGTAAAAAAATCAACTATTCGCAGGGGCTACCGCATAGTACTATGTTTCGCTTACATAAGCATTTGGTCAAAAAAAAATAAATCAAAAATCAATTTATATACCTATAAAAATCATAGGGACAGAAATTTGATCAAAACAAAATTATTATATATTATACCTGAATGATCAATAATTACCACCCTTTTAAAGAATAATTTCCATCACGCTGCGGACAGACGAAGCTGACAATTTAGCAGCTGAAGCTGGCGGCTGGAGCAGACAGAAGGGCAGCTGAAGCTGAAAGATGTAGAGCTAGCAGGAACCAGATGATGCGAGCTGGGACGGGACAACCAAAGAGTTGCTGAGACTGATGGATGTAACCAAAGCTAGCAGCTGAAGTCGACGACGTTACTGACGATGAAACATCTGATGATGACACCTCGTGGAGGACCGCATGGTACAGTAACCACATGGCTGAACTGTACAGCATCGTATGCCGGGATCAAAAAATGTGGGCTTGAATGCCCTCACAAAAAAACCCTATTAGAAAGAAAAAAAAAATACCGGTCACGCCTGGAATCGATTTCTGGTGGAGAAAAGTGGGAATAAACTTCCATAGGACTCACCTTCTTCGAAGGGTACAACCGGAGATCAAAAAAAAATTGCCCAGGTCCACGTGGTCGATCCTGGACAGAGACTTCTGGCTTGCCGGGAACCAAATCAAACGGCTGGAGTTTCTGGAAAGATCCTGGTGGTAGCAGCTATGAGGTTTCCACTGTCCCTTGGAAGGCGGGAATACAAAATCCAGGCTGAACCTGTTACCTCACTGCAGAAGTTGCACCTTAGCACATCTGATCTCTTCGAACACCAGAACCAAAGTGCCCGTGATAACGTACTAAAGTACCTTTCATCTTTCCGGAAACGGATCTCTCGCCATTGTTCTATTGTCTTGGAAGACCAGAATAGAAAAGGAGCAGAAAATAGTGACTTTCGCAAATTTCCCTTTGAACTGACCAATCCTGTGATACCATTTATGATCTACACCTGCACGATTCTACACTACTCTTACCAAATTCAACAACTTCTTAGGAATTCCAAAAATAAACCTGGCAACCTCGATTTTGGTATTCTTGGTGCGAGAAATGGGAGGAGTTTTAGATGGAGTGACAGAGGTGACAGTGATGACAATCTACAAGTGATGGATAGGTGGACTCTGCTTTTGAAAATGGGATGAAAAGCAAAACAATGGAAATAAACTTGTGAAAAAGGCCCAACCGAACTGAAGAGGTATTTCCCACATGAAAAAAGACCTTATACCAATTTCCAAAAGGTATCCTGCGAACCATCATCGTAGATTGGACTTCTGTTATGTTCTGGTGAGTAGTTTGCCAACTCTGCTTGATAATGTAAATAATACAAATCCTGTATTTTAGGAAAGAGTATTCATCCGCTCATCACCAAATTGGCTAAATCAACCTCGAGATTGACCAAGAATCATTTTGTCATCACTATGTTTCGTATGTACTACTCTTAAACCTTTTAGATGTACCAGGTAGGTTGAACTGAATAAAGTTGTGAAATTTTCAGACGTTTCCTTGATGAACTTTGATATTTACAATACAATAATTTCAAAAAATATTTTGATTCCATTTTAAGCCTAATATAAAGTGTGAAAAACTTGAAAGCTATACTAATATTGAGAAAAGCTATATTCCAAATATTTTGAAATCCATAAAAATAAAGTGTGAAAAATTTAAATGCTACACTGCTGTGTGGAAGACGACACGGTTGAACACATACTATGTTCAAACTCGTGCTCAGAGATACTAAGGTTCGACATATTTGGCTTCAAACAGTTCAAAACCCATCGATTTAAGACAAATCTTCCCTCATTCAACCATTGGACTTTGTAAAAAGAAGTGGATACCATATAGGAACTGTAACTTATAGGGGTGAGAACTGTGCGCGAACAAAATTTTTTTTTAAATTTCAACTATCAACTTATAACCTCATTATACACAATTTATATGATCATGAAAGCTTGTCGCGATGATCTTTATTCCATTGAATTGTTATTTTGAAAATGTTAAGTGCAATTCACTTGTGTAAATGAACTAGTACTAATTCAATTATGAAAAATCTGCAATGTATCTATCAATTGGAATGCCCAGCCTATAGTTTTCGAAGTTCTATAATTCAAAAATGGTTACGAATATCAATATGGATGTGCAGACAAAAAATGTTCGTGTTACAATTTTTTTTCACATTGCCTGAAAATATATGGGGAGTTTCATCAGAAAAGCTCTAGGAATATCATTTCAAGAAATTTCGAATCGAAATATCCTTCTTTGTTAGGTATGCATCTGTTGATGAGTTTATTCCGACAAAAAAGTTCATATTTTTGATGATTATAGAATTATAGAATGATTGTGTCTAGAAGGTTTGAACATGAGTACATTTTGAATTCCTACACATCAAAAACGCAGATTCATAAAAGAAACATCATGATCCCTATACGGCCAAAAATAGTCGATATTTGTTCAAACTTCCATGATGTTACAATATCAATGCCAAAGTTAGTTGGGTACTCTTTCCAATCATAGGTATTCTTGAAGTGAATACTTGATCAACTCTTCCAATCTGATTTGTAAGCATGAGATATAGATATTTCATGCCATCCAAATACGACAGTCTCATATTCGAATGACTCGATAGAATTCAGAAATACTCTGTTTATTATTCTGGGATAGAAATATAATTCATCAGGCAATGAAATGAAAATAGCCGAAATGAAGAAGAGATTATTGGATGATCATTGAAATGAATTATTCAGTGCAACAAGTAGGTAAATATCCTTTCTTATTGAGATATTTATTCGAAATACCAATTGGTTTTCTTGAAATGTCAGCGGAATGCCGAGAGAGCGGTTGGGGTTTTATTGTTACTTAGCGGGTAATGAATCCATCGTAGCTGGAATGTTTGGCATAAAACACTTTGTTGAGTCTGGAAATACAAATAGTTCATCGACTTCGAGAGTTCTTATTCCTACCTATTCCTCCTCTGCTTATATTCGCAGGAAAAATCTTGAAATTAAGAGAAAACAACAAAAGAAATCCCACTCGTCACCTTTTTTTTATATTCTGGTTTCCACGAAAACGGATATCCTGTAATGTTCAGAGAACATCGTGAGAACCAAGGGAAATAAGGTAGGAATTGCTGTTCTTCTTATTTTTCTGGAGGTAATATGCCTCGGGGAACACCTCCCTTGGAAATGTGTTCCAAAGCCTCGCTGTTCGATGTATATGAACGAGTCTTTGGAAAGAAGTGGTGCGAAGCCTCAACTCGACGGGTTAACCTCGCGGGGACTGCCAAAGGAGGAACAATAATTCTTCATATTCCAGAAGAGCATCGTCCACGAAAATATCTATAAAATAGAGCCAGATCGCTAACTTTCCTACCGTGTTCCAGAGAAGTGAGTGAGTTTGTGAGCGAGGCATCATCCACGAGACGAATTGCCCTTTTTTGGACAGAATCCAACAGTTTCAGGGTATGTTTGAGTGCTGCACTCCAAATATGGGAACAGAATGCCTGGACAGGTCGGATCTGTGCCTTATAGATCATAAGCAGTTGACTGGAAGTGAAATAGCTCAAGGCTCGAGACAAAAAACCAAGTTCTTGGGATGCACTTTCAGCAATTAAGCCCACGTGATTTTTCCAAGAAAGGTTATTGCTGATAGTAATACCAAGCATCGAAATGGATGTCTTCAAAGGTATGGTTACTTTTCACCTAATGTTGGGCAGGGTGAGATCAGCTCTTCTATTCATAAAGAAATACTTCATCGAACTGAGAAATATTTCATCTCAATTCGAAACTCAACTATCTCCTTGAAACGATACAAGATTTCCTTAATTCAACGCAGCTTCAAATTCTGCAAACAAAATTCAAGACTGATGTATTGAAGAGAATTGCTAAATGATATTCACTGAAGAAACCAGCTATGATTATTCGAAGCTAATTCAATCTCTGCTTGAGAAAATAAATAACTCCAAGCAAATAGTCCCACATGTTTTTTTTGCCGGTGAGTGTATTCTGTTCCCAATAATTATAACTAATATCGCAATTTGAACATAGTCCCCATGGAGCGGTTATTCAATATTGTATATTCGAGTTCGACGGTTCATTGGTTGAATATTATTTCAACAATATTCGAAACATAATATTCACCTACATTGATTGATATAACTTTAACTACATCATGCGGAACATATATCGTATACATATTGTTTACAACATTCATAACCAATATCGAAATTTGAACATTCTCCCCATATCGATTCTGAGGCTCTCATGCAATATTGTATATTCAAGTTCGACGGCATATTGGTTGAATATTGTTTCAACTAAATTTGAAACACCGTATTCACCTATGATGATTGATATCATTTTAACTAAATCATGCGGAAGATATCGTATACATAATGTTTTCAAGAATAAAAAACAATATCGCAATGTGAAATCTGAGAAAAGTCATTGATAAAACGAATCACTTCATCAGTTTTACGTTATACAGAAAAGTACACCAAAATCCGCACGGTTTTGACAAAAAAATCGCATTTCGATTCACCAATACGTACCATTTGAAAAATAATTTCACATTTTCACGAGAAAACCCTCCAAGCAATATGAGTTTTGTTATTATTGTTGTTGAGAACAAGTTTTTCTTCAAACAGAAGACCTTCCAAAATGAGGCAATTCGGCACACTTCCATTGATCACCCTGTGACAACTCTGGCACAAAAAATTTTGGGGAATGAAAATGATATCTCAATACTCGATGGAAAAATCTTTATTGAATCGAAAATAGAATTGAAATCGGTTGTTTCCTCAGGAAATTATATACAGGGTGTCCTTAAAAGGTCTTTACAAAAAGCTACCACATATTCTTCAGACCAAAACAATTCGATACAAGCAAACTTACCTCAGTAAAAAGTTGCTTAGTTTGGGCGCTAGACGGCTCTGAAGTTGAAATTTTCAAATCGATTTTGCTTCATAACTTTGGAACGGCTCATGAGATTTTTTTCAAATTTGGTACGTTGGCAAAGACTCATCGGGCAATGAAACTCATATCATAATCATAATGAATATCATTCCATGGGCGTAGAACTTGATTTTTTCAGGAAATAAACATCTAAAACTTCTACGCCAATGAAAAAAAATCAGTTTCAGTATGACATCTAGATAGCCCAAATTATTCACTACAAAAAAGGTACTCATGATAAAATTCGATTACCCTGATGGTTTCGACAATATTTAAGTTTTAGTGATTTCGCGCATATTTAAATAATAAAACGATTGATATATATTGCATGAAAGTTTTCCAAAATGTTCACTATTTTCGCGTGAACAAAGATTTATACGACGCAAAAAGTTGAAATCCTCATCATAATGAATATCATTCCATGGGCGTAGAACTTGCTTTTTTCAGTAAATAAACATCTAAAACTCCTACGCCAATGGAAAAAGTTAGTTTCAATATGAAATCTAGATTGTTCAACTCATTCACTACAAAAAAGGTACTCTTGACAAATGGTCGAATGGTTTCGACAAAATTTTAATTTCAGTGATTAAGAGCATAATCAATAATAAAACGATTAACAGATATTTCATAAAAATTGTTCAAAATGTTCACCATTTTCACGTATACAAAGATCTATACAACGCAAAAAGTTGAGATGTACTTTTTGCATAGGTTATTTCTATTGAAAATAAGTAGCACTGTTTTTTTTTTCTGAAGACTATTATTATCTGCTCGAAAACAGTGATATTCACATTCTTGGTTTCCATAGTTTCATCTGTGTTGATTTGTCGAGTTTTATTGACGTTGATTGTTGATATCGGACTTTTCTGATTTATCATGGCCGTACAATACACCAATGAAGAATACACCGATTATGTTATTGGTATTCGGATATTGTCAAGGAAATGGTCGAGAGAGTGTGAGGGTGTATTCGGCAAGGTTTCCAAATCGTCGCGTACCAAGCCACCCAACCTTTGCTGCAGTTGAGAGACGTCTTCGGGAGACCGGTCATTTTGCTCCTAGACCCGGTGATTATGGAAGACAGCGTTATGTAAGGATTCCCGAAGTCGAAGTAGAAATTTTAGACCGTATTGAAGAAAATCCAGAATTGAGTACTAGACGGAAAAGTAATGAACTAGAAGTTTCTAGGAATGCCGTTCATGAAGTACTAAGAGAACAATTATTATACCCATACCACAAGACGCCAGTTCAAGATTTATTAATCCATGATTCACAAAGTCGTCTGATGTTTTGTAGGTTCATTAATTTGCAAAGAGAAATGAATCTGAACTTTGGAAAGAATATTTTGTTCACTGATGAAGCCTGTTTCACGAGAAGAGGAATAACTAATTTTCATAATGAACACGTTTATGCAATTGAAAATCCTCATTCCATTAAAATGAACCATTTTCAACACGAATTCAAAATCAACGTTTGGGCTGGAATAATAGGAAATTTTATAATTGATCCTGTCATACTTCCACAAAGATTAACAGGAGACATGTATTTACAACATCTACGAAATACGTTGCCAAATTTGTTGGAAGATTTACCACTCCAACATCGGGTAGATATGTGGTTTATGCACGATGGAGCTCCACCACATTTTTCGGTGGATGTTAGGAATTTTTTCAACCAACAGTACCCAGACAGATGGATAGGTAGAGGTAATGATGCACCCGTGAATTGGCCACCACGTTCTCCAGACTTAACACCGATGGATTATTTTGTATGGGGTTATCTCAAGTCTACGGTTTACAAGACCCCTGTGAATACTGTAGAACAATTATGGCAACGTATCCAACAGGCGACGAATAATCTTACAGGCGTCGTATAAATCTTTGTATATACGTGAAAATGGTGAACATTTTGAACAATTTTTATGAAATATCTGTTAATCGTTTTATTATTAATTATGCTCTAAATCACTAAAATTAAAATTTTGTCGAAACCATGAGAGGAATCGACTTTTGTCAAGAGTACCTTTTTTGTAGTGAATGAGTTGAATAATTTAGATTTCATATTGAAACTAATTTTTTTCCATTGGCGTAGGAGTTTTAGATGTTTATTTCCTGAAAAAATCAAGTTCTACGCCCATGGGATGATATTCATTATGATTATGATATGAGTTTCATTGCCCGATGAGTCTTTGCCAACGTACCAAATTTGAAAAAAATCTCATGAGCCGTTCAAAAGTTATGAAGCAAAATCGATTAGAAAATTTCAACTTCAGAGCCGTCTAGCGCCCAAACTAAGCAACTTTTTACTGAGGTAAGTTTGCTTGTATCGAATTGTTTTGGTCTGAAGAATATGTGGTAGCTTTTTGTAAAGACCTTTTGAGGATACCCTGTATAGTTTTGGATAAGAGTGAAATTATGCATCGTTAAGTTTATATTGAAAAACTCTCTATTCTCCTAATTTAATAGAAATTTTTATTTGGTCATTTAACACAAAGGTTTTATAGTACTTTATTGAATTCCACGAGAGGAAACAGCACCTTTCATAAATGAAAACATACGAACTGTTGTTCGAACAAAATAGTAGTTAGAACATCTGAGCGTCTGAACTAGTCTCTTGAGAAACACTTGCAGAACTCGACAAACACAGTGTAATCCAATATTGGAAATGTAATTTGAAGTTAGAGAAACAGTAGAAACATTCTCGAGACATGGAATATATTCATTTATATCATCCATGCGAATCCGTATTCTACCTCAACACATAATAATATAGTCGAAATATAATTAGAGTGTATAGGTGAAGATGTCTAGAGCCATAATTGTATTATTTCATCATTTCTCAGCACCGGTACGTATATCATTATTTCGTAACACGATTAATTTGAGTTTGTTTGTCGATTCAGTGAGTACTCGTGTAGCATATGAATTAGATGATTTCAAATTAATTGATTTAGTACTCAATTGATCAAATTTCTTACCTAAATTCATTGTCAACCAATTAGAAGGCTCCTTTATGTTTACGTTGTTTATAGCAACGGGAGATTATCGTAATAATTTTGTTAGTACCTTTTTCTGTCAGAAATAAAGCGCCTTATAGCTTTTGGCAAAAGTCAATCAATTCCATTTCAAACTTTACAGGGTGTCCCTAGACCGGTGGGACAGTTGAATATCTCCTGAACCAATAGGAATTTTCAAAATATTATAATTTCACATCATATCGCATTATGAGTGCTAACTGCAGGAATTACTATATTTTCTACAAGGGACGCGAGAAGGGCTCACGAAATCGAACATCAATTTTTTCAGATAATGGAACACCCTGCTCATTGCATTTTCATATTCTCCTTGAAGAGCTGAATTCAACGACTGCCTGAAACTGAGAATTCTACACCACCCTGTATTTGTTTCAATTAAATACGAGTAAATAGTAAATCAAAAGTTAAGATATGGACATGTAAGCCGTATCGACCAATAATGAATAGTTTTGACACCAAAAACTCCCAAAAATGAAAAATCTCGATTTTCCACACCCTATATCTCGGAAATCATTTCCGCTAGACCCCAAGTGTGCTAGGTGTGCAATGAAATACAGGGTGTTCCATTTGAAAAAATTGATGTGTTCGATTTTGTGAGCCATTATTGCGCCCCTCGTATAAAATATAGTCATTCCTGGAGTTAGCACTCATGATGCGATATAATGTGAAATTATAATATTCTGAAAATTCTTATTGGTACAGAAGATATTTAACTGTAACACTGGTCTAGGGACACCCAGTATATTATACACATGTAATATCAGATATTATTGTTGTACTGAAATTTCAGTATATATTACCTGAATCTTAGTAACTGTTGTGTTTATGGTACACAAGTAACCAGTAGGTTCTCAGAAGAAATACTATATATTATAGATAAATATGATACATGAAAATATGTAATCTGAAGTGACATTAACATTAACAAAACTGTCTAGTGCTGATTATCTTCTTTTATTACTGAGTGTTCTGTTTAATATTTTGATCGGGACATAACACTCCTTCCCCCACTTCTGTAGAATTTTCGACGATTGTGGATGACATACTATAGTCTTCCAAATATTTCGGACATCGTATAGTCCTTTGAGGTCTGGATGAATCCACAATCTGATCTCTTGGAATAGATTCTTGCATAGGCTCGTCTGGATGTCTGGTGGAAGTAATGCTCCCGGTTGACGGTTCCTCTCGAACATGTTCTTCTGTTCGCAATCCTTCGCAATCTGAATCCATTAGCCTACGGCGAATTTGGTCTGTATGTCTGTGAAGAACTACTCCATCTGTTGTCTTTAATCGATATGATACGGGACCTAGAGACGTGTCTACAATGGCTGGACACCATTTATCTCCTAGGCCATAATTTCTAGCATATACAGGAGTGCCTTCTTGATATGCTCTAGGAGCAATGTCAGTATTCGACTTATCCTCTTGTTTAATCTGGATGAATGGTATCTAGCATTGTGCGAAGTTGTCTTGACATCAATAGTTCGGCTGGGCTTTGACCTGTCGTAGAGTTTGGAGTAATGTGTTGTTGCAATAAGAATCTTCCCAGCTTCGTTTTCATGTCCCCACTTGATAACTTCTTAAGTGCTTCCTTAGTTGTTTGTACCATGCGTTCTGCCTGACCGTTGGATGCAGGATGATATGGCGCTACCCTCGCATGCATTATCAGGTTATTTTTTAGGAATTCCTGGAAATCTTGCGATGTGAATGATTTTGCATTGTCAGACACAATAACTTGCGGTATACCATGGGTAGCAAATAGTTCTCTTAATACCGCAATAGCTGCATTTGATGCAGTAGATGGCACTATGCGCACTTCCAACCATTTAGAGTAAGCGTCAACGACAATAAAGAAGATGTGGCCCAGGAATGGACCCGCATGACCTATATGAAGTCTCAACCATGGTGCTCTGGCATATTCCCAAGGGTGTAGAGGAGCTTTTGGAGGCATTGACCTGTTTTGCTGACAAGTTTGACACTTCTGGACCATGATCTCGATTTCGTTGTCTATACCTGGCCACCAAACGTGTGACCTTGCTAGCGCTTTCATCTTGACTATCCCAGGATGTAGAGTATGCAGAATATCCATTATTTGTTTCCTACCCCCTGGAGGGATAATTACTCTGTTCCCCCAAAGTAAACAGTTCCTGTACGCCGATAGTTGCATTCTTTTTTACCAAAACGACTTTTCCTCGGTTGTCAAATGTCTTGTTTCTCCTGGCCAACCTCGAAGAATCCACTGCAAAATTTTGGAAAGCACTGGGTCTTTGGAAGTTTCTTCTGCTACTTGCTCGGCCGTAAATGGTTTTTCAGGTACTGTTTCTAGCATACAAACTTCCAAAACCGGAGGAGGTTCAGTTTCATTACATTTTAGCGGTTTATTTTCACCCAGTATCCCTAAAAGTGGCTTGTGATCAGTACGTATTTCCACGAACCTGCCGTAAATGTAATCATGGAATTTCTTCAGGGAAGTGATGATAGCGAGTGCTTCTCTGTCAAGCTGAGCAAAGTTCCTTTCTGATTTCGACATTGTCCGACTATGAAATGCTATTGGTTTCTCTTCACCATTCGATTCTATGTGACTCATCACTACTCCTACACCATAGGGACTAGCGTCACAGCTAAGAATGAGTGGTTTCTTCTCGTCATAATGTGCCACAACTATATCAGATGATAAAAGCTGTTTCAGTTGAGTGAACGAATCATCTTGCTCTCTTGTCCAATTCCATGGTATATGTTGATGTAGCAATTTGTGGAGAGGCTCCGCCAATGTTGCTTTGTCTTCAAGGAACACATGGTAAAAATTAAGCATGCCCAAAAACGCTTGTAGTTCCGGTTTGCAGGTTGGAGCAGGAGCTTCTTTAATGGCTTTTACTTTTTCTTTAGTAGGCTGGATTCCACCAGATGTGATCCAAAATCCAAGAAATCTGATTTCTCTTACAAAGAATACGCATTTGTCTCTTCTCAAACGGAGGCCATCTTGGCGGAACCGCTCTAAAACGGCATGCAATCGTTCTCTCAATTCTTTCGACGATTCCCCGACCACCAGTACATCATCGAAATATGGTAAAACTCCGGTAACTCCTTGAAGGCGAGTATCCATGAATCTTTGAAATATCTGGGGAGTCACAGATACTCCAAATTGTAATCGATTCACCCTGTATGCTCCTTTATGAGTTATTATAGTCTGGGCATCAGCACTGGGTCTATCAACGGACAGTTGTTGATATGCCTGTTTGAGATCCAGTCTTGCAAAAATTTTACCGCCAGCAAGTGTGGCTAATATCTCTTGTATAGCTGGAATCGGATACACATCTTTGAGCAGCGCTTTATTGATAGTAACTCGGTAGTCACCGCATATACGCAAGCTTTTATCAGACTTCACAACCGGTACGATCGGGGTAGCCCATACTGGATGGATTACGGGTTCTAAAATGCCCTGTGCAATCAGTCTTCTTAACTCCTCTTCGACTAGTGGTTTCAATGAAAACGGAAGCTTCCTAGCTCTAAGTACTAATGGTTTCACTGCAGGATCTATATTTAAGGAAATTGGTGGGCCCCTAAAGTTTCCTAAACCCTCAGCAAAAACATCTGCAAATTCCTTCAGAATCTGATCCGATTCTGCTTGAAGGTCTGTTTCAACAGAATTTATTGAAATTCCTGTCATCGATATATTCAATGGAATAAACCAATTCCTACATAGTAAATTGGCAGTATTGTTTTTTGCAATCACTAATGGCAAGTCCTTCTGAATTTTGCCGAATACTACTGGAACTTCGCACATTCCTAGTGTTTCTATTTCATTATGCTGATAATCACGCAAAATAAAATTGTTTTTTTTCAATATTGGCTTCTCCATTCTGAAAATTTCATGAAATTGCTTCATACCAATCATTGAATATGCTGCGCCACTGTCTATATTCATGTTGACAACATGATTGTTGATGGAAACTCCGATATTGAATTCGGATGAATTTTTTGACACACTGTAGACCACCTCGTAAACGGAATCGTCATTATCACGAGATGTCATTTGCTGATTGTCATCATCTGAAATATGCACAGACCTAACATTCGAGTTTTTATTTTTGAAAGACTTCTTCTTTGACAGACATGCCCGTTCAATATGTCCCAGTTTGTGACAAAAATTGCATATGAAATTTCTGAACTCGCAGTCTGAAGAAGAATGTGCATTATTACAACGGAAACACGTGAATTTATTGCCTGCAGGTCTCTGAGGAATGGTTTGTTTGGTGTTTCGTCTCACCTGATTTGTATAACTTGTATCTGGTTCTCTCAATTCGAGAACATTTCGAACTGCTGCTTCATGAGCTAGTGCAATTTTTTCTGCGTTCTCAAATGTTAGGCAGGACTCAGCTAGTAATCTTCGTTGCAAGGTTTCATCTTTAACACCGCAAACGAGTCTATCTCTGAGCATTTCTGTGAGCAGAGTGGTGCTAAAATTACAGTCTTCTGCCAATTTACGTAGCTCACCAATGTAAGATGAAATAGTCTCGTCAGGTCCTTGTTCTCTTCTATGGAAACGAAAACGACCAACCATTTCAGACTTTTTTGGAGAAAAGTGCGCATTGAGCTTTTCGATGAGATCCTTGAAGGTCAAATCTTCCACATCTGTGGGCGATGCCAACGAATGTGCAATCTCAAAAGTTGCAGATCCACAAATGCTTAGGAAAACTGCTCTTTTCCTTGTGTCTTCTCCAACACCATTAGCTTGTAAGTAGAATTTGAAACGTTGTAAGTACAACTTCCATTTTTGAGGCTCGTTCGGATTGAAGGGTTCAATGTTTCCGATTGTTGCCATATTTGGTATTTCCTTCTCCTTTATCGACTGCGCCAATTTGTTGTGTTAATGGTACACAAGTAACCAGTAGGTTCTCAGAAGAAATACTATATATTATAGATAAATATGATACATGAAAATATGTAATATGAAGTGACATTAACATTAACAAAACTCTCTAGTGCTGATTATCTTCTTTTATTACTGAGTGTTCTGTTTAATATTTTGATCGGGACATAACAGTAACAAACAAGTGGAATCAACTTTCAATGTGAGAATATACAGGGTGTTTCCTAAGGAAATGATGAATATGTACTACTCGAGACATCCGATGGATGTCCCTAAAGGAACGTTTAAAATCATTTCTCATCAGGGACATGCCAAGAACGTTCTTGCATGGACATTCTACAATATGTACCACGTGGGACGTCTAAGGGATGCTATTTCCGGGACATTTGAAGTGATGTACCAGCTCGGACATTCCGTGGACGTCCTTGCTCGGACATTGCATGGTACGGGATGGTACGTCCCAAGGACACTTTTTTTTCATCGCATGGAGCGCACGGAAGGAAATCCCTAGGGAGGATAGGGTCAGGAGGTAGGTATTGGAATGTTTTTGAACTACTACTGGAGATTATATGTTGTTGGGAATACTTCCTCAGGCAATGAATTCCAAATAGGGACGTTCCCAGGACGTTGTGTACTATAAGGGACTCTCAAAATAATTGAATCATCAAAAGCGGAAAATGTAATTTGATGTTTCGAAATATTGATATTGTCATCTAAGTATCAGATGCTTCAAAACCCATTGAAAATGGAAATGAATCACATTGAGTATCATCTTTTTAATCAAATTGGTGATGGTCAATTCAAAAAAGGCAAATATCAATGGTGATATCAGACGAGTCCTTCAAATTGTATCTATTATTTCATTCAAACACGGCTCCACCTATCAAATTTCATGATTGAAGTCACATGATACGTGATATGAACGGCTAATCAGGTACACAAAGGAATATCAAGGACTACTCTGTTGCTATATCTCTATGATTGATCAAGGGGTTGATTTGAGCGTTCACTCCTCTCACACAAATTATACCTTTCATGCCACAGCCAGATTTTTCCAATACATCATATGGGTGATCGCCTTCACTGAAAGTTATTGGACTGCGATGAAAAGCTCATCAATTATTAGCTACTGTTTTCGAGGCCCCTTAGTCAAAGTATACGCCTAACGAACTCATAGTTGTGAGATATTTTCCCGATTGAAACGAATTTCAGTATGATATAGCGATTCAATCAGGACTCTATTCAACAGGCAGAATTACAAACACGTCATTCCACGACTTTCTTGGTGCAGGAATATTCATTATAGAAGTGTCTAAATCTTTCGAACCATCCCCATCACGTGACTCATGTTGAGATTCGTGTTTTTGATGATTATTTTTTGCAATAAAATTGTTGAGACTGAGTTGGGTCAGAGTTTTTGTGTATGTATGTTACATTAGTCTATCGTATAATAATTATTGTTGTTTCATAGAGGGAGGAGAATTATTACGTCATAATCCGATTGCTCGAATCCAATGATGGATAGCAACATGATAAAAAAAGGAAGTATATATACAGGGTGTCACCTCATGTTTTGACCTCCTCCTACAGCTTCAACTATACAAAGTGGGAGAACACTTCTGTACTCCTTGAAGAAACAGAATCAAATTAACAATTCCAAAATAGAAAAAAAAAGTCCGAATCAGTTTTCTTATATGGAACAACCTGTATATTTCTGACTGTTTATAAATATTTATATTTTCGACAAATTTCTTGCTGCACTAGTGGAATTTTTGAAATCTCTTCATAATTCAATCTTACTATCTCGTATTTTTCTCCTACGGCAGAACCCATTTTGATTGAAAAACCAACAGAGATACCAAAAAATGCATGTTTTGTTTCCATGGCATTTCTCTTGTGTCCACAGCCCTCTTGATGTTATCGACAACTTTGATTCGAATAAGTGAGAAATGGCTTGAGGTAACATTAGCACACTATAAATATTTGTGTGAAGAGGAAAAATACCATTCACTACAGTTTATTTGAAAAAACTAATTTGGACTATTTTTTCGTCATTTTGAAATCCTACAACTCTCATATTCGTTTTTCTCCACCTCGTATAGTTGAAGCTGTAGGCATAAAAATCAAAATATATACATACCTAAATGCAAAAACAGGTTCAATACGAGCTGTCAATGAAGGTGTTGAAATGACAGCCTGAGAAACGATCAACCTAAAGTGCCGCGAATATCTCATTTTGCGCTTTATTAAGAATGAGGAACCGCTTGTCATGTTAACAGCTGGACAAGAAACATCATACACGACTATATGTTCAATCAACAGTGTAAAACCAAAGACACAAAATAATCATGTTGTAGTTATATACAGTCTGTCCAAGATAAGGTTGAACAGCATAGGGATCTCGGAAACGGTAGGAGATACGAAGTCGCTTAAATGGGGAAAAAGTTGCGCATTCGGAGGCTCATATCAAGAGCCTTCGAAAATTTTGAAAATTATTTTTAGTTTTTGAGTTATATCGAAAAAAGTGAATTTTTGGAATTTCTATTTTATTTTTTTTCTCCGTTATTATCAGAGATACAAAAAAACTGAGAATACTTTTTTTTTGCAACTTTTGATGAGGTTTAACGTGGTAATACCGATTTTTTTATGCGACGTTTCGTATTCGTGGAACCATCATCAACTTTTGTTTTTTAAATACGGTCCTGATAATTTTTTCACAGATTCTGAATGGTTTTTTATTCTGAATTCAACAATGTACTATACAAGGTGATTCGAATGTGTTTCGACCTATTTCTATCCATCATCAATGTTTTTTCGAACTTCCAAAAGAAAAAAAGCCATCAGTTCCACTTATTTCTTATCATTTAGTGTCAAACTTGATGGATTAGTTATTCAATACTGAAAAGTGAATGAAAAATATTTCACTACATCATTCGATCAATGCAGCGTTTAAAATTGTTGATGAATTCTTACACGAATTACTTTAACAACTTAACTTTGACAATACCTACAGAGACATTCATAACAAATGTTCAAAATGATAACCATTATTTTCTGAACAAAGATATCCTCTTCTCACAGCTGTTTCTAAGACATTGCTAAGCATTTCTGGGGTTATTCTATTGAATGCTTCGAAAACACTGTCCCTTAGTTCTTCTTCATCCTCAAAGTTATTTGCGTTTACAAAGTTCGATATATCCCCTAAGAAAAAATCCAGCTGTGTCAAATCAGGCGACCGCGCCGGCCAAGGGATAAAAACGCACGGACTTTCCTGGAATTATGTACCGGAGCGCCATCTTGTTGAAACCAACAGAGTTCTGAACTTCCGCAATCGGTAAATCATCCAGAGCTTCCTCAAGATGATTCTCAAGCGAATTTCTATAACGTTCGGAAGTCTGTGTTTCATGGTAAATGGAAGGAACAATAATTCGTGTACCAAATATTGCAACCCACATATTAAAGCCGAAACGGTGTTGGTGTCTCGCTGTAATGTATAAATGTTCATTTTCTCGTGAACAATAATGTGTATTTTTTCTATCGAAGCTACCATGATTAGTGACCATGCTTTCATCAGTCCAGATGATTGTTCGAAAGAAATCTGCAAAATTTTAACATTTCCTGGTATACCACTCACAGAATGTCTTGCGCCTTTCGTCATCGCCTGGTTTTAGCGCTTGACATATTCTGAATTTGTATGGATGGAATTTTTGTTTCCGCAAAATGAAATGGGTTGTTGATAGAAACCAGTTGATGAGGTATTAGTGTGTTGACTAATTTTCCTTCAAAATAAGTGGAACTGATGGCATTTTTCCTTTGGAGTTTCGAAAAAACATTGATGATGATCAAAAATAGGTCGAAACACGAATGAACCACCTTGTATAATACATGGATGAATTCAAAATAAAAAAACCTTTTAGAATCTGTGAAAAAATTATCAGGACAGTATTTAAAAAACAAAAGTTGATGATGGTTCCACGAATACGAAACGTCGCCTGAAAAAATCGGTATCACCACGTTGACCGTCATCAGAAGTTGCTATGAAAAAGTATTCTCAGTTTTGCTGTATCTCTAATAATAACGGAGAAAAAAGATAAAATAGAAATTCCAAAAATTCACTTTTTTCGATATAACTCAAAAACTAAAAATAATTTTCAAAATTTTCGAAGGCTCTTGATATGAGCCTCCGAATGCGCAACTTTTTCCCCATTTAACCGATTTCGTATCTCTTACCGTTTTCGATATCCCCATGCTGTTCAACCTTATCTTGGACAGACTGTATATAAAGGGTGATTCATGTTTGAGGTATGAACTGGAATGGGTGACAGATCTCATGATTTCAAATAAAGAAGTTCATATTAACATCAGTCCGATCTCAATCAGTAGCGGATCTACATAGGGTCAAAGTATAATTATTTACGTTCACAAAAATCCTGTTTAGCTGTGACTGTTTTTTTGAAACCCGTAAAATTCACATAATATGGGGGTATGAAACCATGCAGATCAATATTTTGAAGTCAGTTTTTTTTTTCAAAATGCTCAATAAGATTTCATGAAAAAATGACCTATTATCATTTCAATAGAAACGCACGGCGCTGTCCAAAATGATATTCGTCGAAAAACTGATCGTATTGATGGTTTGTCATGCTTGCCCAAAGGTAAGAATCGCACAACTAATAGCTGAGATAAAGAGGGGGGCCATTGGAAGTGATACACGAACTTAAACAAAAGTACAAAATTAAATAATAAAAGTATGTTGATGAAGATAGAGAATCATCTTTCAATCTCATTTTTGTTTAGTTTTTCATCCAAAGAAATCTAGGAGGAAAGTTGAAATCAATTCCTAATTAGAATTGTCAATTTTCTACATGATGATTATTTTGAACACAGGGCAGAATACCTCTCAAACTAATATTATCTCAAACAACCTGTCACTGGATTGATCAAAAAATAGATTGCTCAGGTAGATTACCAGTTTGTGAAGTGGAATCATAATGTCAACATTATATCAAAACTTTCTTCAACTCATGGTATCAGAATGAATCTGTATCGCGTATTGGCAGTCCGATTCTTTCTTTTCAGGACCAAGCTTCATCACAAACTCCTTCCGCATACCAGAGTCCTTTGATGTATGCAGCGACAGTGGTAGAGGTGAGTAGGAAAAAGGCGAAAATAAAGGCTCTGCCATACCTTCAAGATCACGAAAATGTATTTGATTGCATTTTATTGCTACAAATCCGAATTTATGATGCCATTATATATGCGATTTTCTGGGTTACGACTCCCTTTTCCGTCATATAAGTAATGTGTAGAATTTACTGTGTCGTTTTCTATATTTCGATGGGATTTCGTGAATGCATCTTGAAAATTTACAATACCACCTTACTAGAATGAAGATTGAATGCTAGTGAGATCAATATTACAAGGTGAACCTATGACCTAAAGTTGAAGAGTTCAAGAAACAAAATTGGGGAAAATGCAAAAACAGGCCGATCGAGGTTTCTTATGTGTTTCATATACAGGGTGTAAATTTGAAAACTTCCAATGCGAATATCTCGCGAAAGAAAAAAGTTAGAAAAACGCCGTTTGGCAAAAATGCTAAAGAGTTAAGGGGAATTAGAACTACCATATTTCGGTCAAGGGATGAGTCACCCCGTCGGGGCGACACAACTCAACTTTGAAATGTCAAATGGCACTACCTTTTTTGTGATGCCTCAAATGAACAGTCTCAGTCAGTAGTATTCACCTGTACAAGACTTTTTTTCCACCCACTACAGGATGTACGAAAAATATAAAGTCGAATAAAATAAAATGAATTGTGTTAAAAGGATATTTTATTTGATCAGATGTTCAAAATGCATTCCATTCTGTTGTAAGCAATAGTATAATCGATGTTCAAATGCCATTCTAACATTTTGGAACACATCTCTTGGAATATATCGGCATTCTGCCTTTTATTTTATTCGACTTTAATGTTTTCCGTTCACCCTGTAGTGGGTGGAAAATAAGTCTTGTACATATGAATACTACTGACTGAGACCGTTCATTTGAGGTATCACAAAAGAGGTAGTGCCATTTGACATTTCAAAGATGGAGAGTGTCGCGCCGACGGGGTGACTCATCCCTTTACTGAAGTATGGTGGTTCTAGTTCCCCCTAACTCTGTAGCATTTGTGCCAAACGGTGTTTTCCTAACTGTTTTATTTAGCGAGATATTCGCATTGAAAGTTTTCAAATTTAGACCCTCGAATTAATGTTTTTCGTACACCCTGTAGTGGGTGGAAAAAAAGTCTTGTACAGGTGGATACTACTGACTGAGACCGTTCATTTGAGGTATCACAAAAGAGGGAGTGCCATTTGACATTTCAAAGTTGGGGTGTGTTATTCCCCTTAACTCTTTAGCATTTTTGCCAAGCAGCGTTTTTCTAACTTTATTATTTCGCGAGATATTCGCATTGGAAGTTTTCAAATTTACATTACATATTAGTAATTGAATAAAAAAACATTATTCAACCCATCAAAGGAGTTGAACATTACCGCAATTGAATACCTTGAAATGGCAGACCAAAACCAACTAATGCAGTATTTTGGTTTCCTGAAACACTTATACACAGAGAGAAATTAGTGTTAGGTCTTCACACAATTGTGTAGATTTTTTACACAGTTTGTTTCTTGAATGGTGACAGCATCAATTTGTGTATATTTCACGCAATATTTTTTTGAGAGATATTGTGTTTGAATAGCCAAACTTGGTTTTGTAATTTTCCAAACAATTTCGTTCAAAAACCAAACAGAATATGTACTTTTGTGAAACAAAATATATAAAATCATTCAATATTTTGTGATATGTGTGCACAAACTTTGTAAGTGTGTGAGCTCAGCTTTACAAAATTGTGTAAATGTTCACAATTATTCAATGGGCTGAAAATAACACAGACTTATGTATTTCTTGTACACATTTCGTAACGATACAAAAGTATGTGTATACTTTCGTAGAATGTAGAATCTTCTCATTTATAAAGTTATGGCGAGTTGGTAAATAATTGATGATCATAGGTAGTCCTTCCGCAAAATTATTCCATGTAATTGGCGTGTTTCAAATTTTTTCCATAATCCGGTTTTGACGACCCACAGAGCCTCTGTTTCGTTTTAAAAGGCCCACCTAGTATATCTCAGGTAAGTACTTTTTGTTTTTCTTGGGGCATAAAATAATCATCTGCGTTCAGTGATGTATTGTTGTCAGAATCTTTAGTGACCTACCTAACAGTTTCCCCTTATCCTTCAATATTCTTGAAGCATTTTTAAAATGGATCTCATTCAGTTTATCTATGGAAATGACATTGAGGCACCCTCTTGCCTTTACTTTGCGACCTTTGCCATTCGATCCATTATTTCTCAAATTTTCTCTCTGAGGTAGGTATAGCTCCTCAGCTCAGAAACTTCCGTTCGTGTTCATAACGAAGTCAGTGCTCGAACAGGAAAATTGAGATCGATAACATGCATCGCTCCTCTTAGTATTCAAATTTGATTATGTTCGCAAACTGTCGAACTCTGGATACCAAAATAACTACCAAACAAACTAATAGTATAGATTGTCAACGATTGTATTACTCACTATCTGACCCGACAAACGTTGTTTTGCTAAGTATACAGGGTGGGCCACCAGTAACGCCTCGGTCTCTAGAAGGCTAACCACTTAGCTTCTTGGAATTCTTCCTCTCTAGGAAGTTGTATGTCAACATAGGCTACCATTTGAAATTGTTTTGAAACATACAGGATGTCCCCAAAAATCACAAAACACTGAAGTTGAACTTTTTTCAATCGAACACCCTATATATCATTTCATTTTGAAATTCTCCCTGGTGAGCTGATTTCAACAATCCATCATACTTGGGGTCTAGCAGTTATAATTACTGAGATATCGGGTGTGAGAAATCGAGATTTTCCAAGTTCAAATTTTTTTGTGTCTAAACCATTCATAATTGGTCAAAACGGCTCACATGTCCCTATCTCAACTTTTGATCAACTATCTACTGACATTTAATTGAAACAAATACAGGGTGGTGCAGAATTCAGAATCTTGATCACCCGGTATATGTCCCAATTAAATATCAGTAGATAGTTAATCGAGAGTTGAGATAGGGACATGTAAGCCGTTTTGACCAATTATGAATAGTTTCGACACAAAAAATTCTTGAACTTGGAAAATCTCGATTTTTCACACCCTATATTTTGCAGTTATTATAACTGCTAGACCCCAAGTATGATGGGTCGTTGAAATCAGCTCATCAGGGAGAATCTCAAAATGAAATAATATAGGTATAGGGTGTTCGATAGACAAAAGTTTAACTTCAGTGTTTTATGGTTTTTGGGGACACCCTGTATGTTTCGAAACAATTTTAAATGGTAGCCTATGTTGACATGCAACTTCCTAGAGAGAAAGAATTCCAAGAAGATAAGTGGTTAGCCTTCTAGAGACCGAGGCGTTACTGGTGGCCCACCCTGTATATTTATACAGGGTGATTCATAACTATTGGGACATAGGCTAAGGGCGGATTGTTTGGACAAGAATATGGCGATAGGACTGAATATGCCTCTATAGAATATTGCTATGGAAAAAGATACAGGGCGTTGAAGTTGACATATTATTTTCGTTTTTTGCTAATGATTTCACTGTTTATTTATCAATTGGTATCAAAATTGGCACAGTGGCATAATTTTATACAGGGAATATTATTTTATGTACTATTCAACAGTTTGATACAGGGGGCGCCACGTGAATGATTCCTGATGATGAAATCGCCTGGTTACTTTTTTCGACGAAATCTTTCAGTGATTTCGATTAAAAAAATATGACCTAAACATCATTTCTACGTGATATTGGTACTCTTGTTTGAACACGATTTTTCCATCCGTTTTCGAGAAAAACGCAAAAACAGTTCAGAGTCTCAGAAGTTAATTACAAATATTATTTCATTCATGAAGAGTGTGCTTTGAACTGTCAGATAATGTTGCTGGTAATGGCAGTTCTTGTCAGAGAATAAATTTTGGAGCGAGTATATAGTCAAAATTTTTTCGATTGAAATGCCTCGTCACAATCATTTTACGAATGAAGAAATGCGGAATGCAGCCAGAAGATATGAATTGTAATATCTCTAATATCTAGGCAGATGGCAACCTGATCACAAAACTTTTTCAAATATATTTCATATACAGTGGAGTTATTAGCAAAAAACCGACAAAAAACGAAAAAAATCAAATTCAACGCCCTGTATCTTTTTCCACAGCAATATTTCATTGAGGCATGTTTGGTCCAATCGCCATATTTTGGTTCAAACAATCCGCCCTTAGCCTATGTCCCAATAGTTATGACTCACTCTGTATACACGACTCGATTTCTAGAAAATATTTCTTCAGTAAAATATACCCATATTATACCACTAGACATCGAAAATACCTATCGGACATCTATGAACATCGATGAACAGATTTTCTTGATTCAATGGGGATTAGCATTGATTCAAGCATATGGATCTCTTGAAATGGTTCAACCAAATATTTTTTTTATTTTCTACGAAACTTTCTTGAAAGAAAATCTTGATTCGGCTGAATATGCATTTATTCACAGTACGTATTGGTTGAAGAAGGTATTAATCAGTTAGAAACAAGAAAATTCTTCTATTGTCAAGTCAATCCCACATCATATTTGACCAATTTAATTTGTTATTGAATCAAGAATTTTCGAGTTTGTTACAAAGAGATGATGTCTCATTGAAAATGAGTGAATATTTTTTCAGAAGATCTTTATTTTGTTGTGTCAGGAGAATATCATTTTGAAGGAAATCAAAATGCAGCTCACTATAATAGTATTGATTATCTCACCATGAAAGGAATATATTCACTATTACACAAAATCGAATAGTAAATTACGTTATATATATGTGTTGTAAAAAGCATATTACGCACGAATGGAAAAGGTACGAACGCATCCGCGACATGATACAACATTTTCAGTTGAGCCGAATTCAATATATGTTTCAACTTTTTGAATTTGAAAAGGGAATATTGTAGTTTTTTATTTATTGAATGTATCTCACTTTCTCATTCAAGGTGGTAATCTACTATCACTCCTAGATGCAAGCTGAATAATCCATTTATATACAGTGAGAACAGAATCGGTCCGAGAACTGTACCTTGTGGTATTCCAAATTTCACGTCCATTTGTTCACTTAGAGTTTTATTGTTCAGTTTTACACGTTTTGTGTCGTATTTTAAAGATAGTTCTGCAACAGTGTCAGGCAGGTTCCACGAATACCTACCATATTTCTTCTATAGGGTTTGTGAAAGCAGTGTGTGGCTGACTGTTTCGAAAGCTTTCAATAAATCCAGGAATATACATATACAAGGTGACCCATTATTTAATGAAGATTCAACAGCATTTGTGAGTGATAGAATAGCATCTTGTGTTGAGACCTTTTGTTTGAAGCCTAATTGATTTTTTTTCATTATTTTGAAATCTGGAAAAAGTTAATAATCCTTGTTCAATATTTATTTCTGAAATTTCAGAGATATGTGTTATCAGAATAATCGGCCTATAATTACCTATGAAACCAAGAATGAATATAGAGAATTTGTTGAGGATGATACCAGACCAGATCATCGATATGAATAAGTAGGAACAATGTTGGGGCCAAAATTGATCCTTCTGGAACGCCGAAATTGATGACAATGGTATCAGACGATACCCCGTAGACTACCACATGTAGCGTTTTTCCTGATAGAAATCTGGATGGAATATGGTGATAAGCCGTATGGAGAAGTCCTTGGTGCTAAACATGGTCGAATTTGCTTCTGTTATACATGGGTGTAATCCATTTCACAGTATGTCTTGAGTCGATGTGGTATCACACCAAGCAATGGTGTTAGCCATCTTCCACCTATTGGCTTCCCTTCAGTCGCCTTGCACGATAGGCAGGACCTAGTCCTAGTCCAACCGCCATACTTTGATGGATGGATCCACCAAAAAGTTTATCGTTTTTTACTGAAAACTTTTGATTTTTCCCTATGTAGACTTTTAGTATTGATGATTTCTTCATTACAAACACGAATTCCAAATCTACCTTGTATACAACAGGGCTGCCTTATGTAGAGCTATTTGAAACATTAATTGTAAATTATCACCTTGGCATAATTTATTCTATCAAGAATGATGAACGTGAGTGGTCTGGATACAGTACAGTAATTTCAGGACCAATTTCAAGCTACACCGTTTTATCCTATACTGCAATCTGAATTTTGATGATGAAGCTGATGTATCTTCCAGTAGGTATAATAGAATATCTAATTCTGTTGAATGATCTATGGACAGTCCTCCATACTTTATTGCCAGTTCATGAAACCAATTAATTGAGTCTCTCAATTTTAGGAGGGTGCTTCCTTTCTTTAATAATTTTCGATCTTTTTGATGATTGCAGTTTGTCACAAACAACCTGACCCAACTTTCTGTAATTTTTTAATCAAAATCTCAACTTCTAGAAGTGGTGCTCTGCGAAGTATCCCATATTTCCATTTATAAACAAGACACACAAAGTCATCTCCCATATTTGTTTGTGAAAATGTTGACCAAAAGCTCGCGTGCGAAATGGTCGAAGCATTCGAAGTGAATATTCCAAAGGTTGATGCTTTTGATTGAAGTACTTCACAATAGTGAGTACAGAGATTATACACTGTGTGTAATCTCTGGTAAGTATAACGACATCCTTCTGCCACCTTCAAGTGGGGACATTATTTCAGGGGTCGTTAATCTATGCTTCGAGTTTCTCTATGAGATGTTTTGTGATTAGGTACGGCAAGTCAAAAATGAATTGTGAGAATTGTATCATGTTCATGTTTGCACGATTCCTACATGAATAGATATCAGAGATCGGTGGTAGAAATTATAGGCAATGATTTCAATTATCATTACAACATTGTATTCAATCCCGTCTACAAATAGTCGATAACGTCGAGTTTGACGTACCCAGTACATCGGAATCGTACGTACGCAGTACGTCTAGAAATGGACGTTTTCAGTATGTTTCTAAAAGGTACAAGACGTTCAGATCTGAATCGGACCTAAAATAGACGTCCCCAGGACGGAATGACATTAAAACTCATGCTGAGTTTCACAATCATGAAAGTAGATTCGGAACTCATATCTATCCAGATTACTACAAATAAACTAGCTATAGGGGATAAATAGGAATCAATCACCATGATATTAAGCTGTACAATCTTTCAACTGACAATATAAGTGCCCAAACAACTTTTCAAAAATGAAGTCAAGAAATTGTTGAACACATTTTTCTCTACAGAATGGTCTCCTTACCATGGGACAACAAAAAATAGTCTATTTCAGTCGGATTGGAAGTGTTCTTGTCTGAATTGGCTTCGTTTGGGAACACACAAATCACCAGAATGTAAAATCGCAGATCCGTAATCCATCAGAATATACATTTTCAAACCAGTAACTTAACAGAACAATATTTTATAGGAATCGTATTTATCTCTACTGTAGATGCACAGAACCGCAATCCCTCAAACCGTATTTTGTATACTGTACATGAGCATACCAGACAATAACAGATTGCAAATGCGCAGATGTGTATTTTTCTATAATAGCAATATCGCAGATCCGCAAATATACAGAATCGAAAACTAACAAACCAACATCACAGCGGAATGATATTTCGTCAGAATCATAACAACACAGACCGTAATTCGTCAGAATCGCAGAATGACAGACCGCACATTAGCAGACCGTACTTTGTCAAAATCGAAATACAACAGACCGTTTATCGACAGAATAGTAAAATGTCAGAACCGTACATTGACAGAATAGCAAAAAATCAGAACAGCATATTCACAGAATCTCAAAATATCAGAACTGTAAATTGAAAGAATCGTAAAATGCTAAAACCGTACATCGACAGACTCGTAATACAACAGACCGTATTCCATCAGAATCATATTATATCAGAACGTACAATGACAGAATGTACTTCATCAGACTGTAATGTCATATACTGTATTGTGATAGAATCGTAAACTATCAGAACCGTAATTCAGCAGAATAGTAAAATGTTAGATCCGTAAAATAACAGAATCGTAAAAATTCAGAACCGTACATCGACAGAATCGTGAAATATAGGAACTGTACGTCAGCAGAACCGTAAAAAATCAAAACCGTACATTGGCAGAATCGGAATTCATCAGAATGTAATGCAGCAGAACCGTAAAATGACAGACTGCAGAGAGGCCTACCAGCCACGTGCAGAGCGAACGCCGGTCACAGTGTTGCCTGCTCTCACGTCATGTGGGGATTCTACGTATACTTTCAGTTCGACCTGCTTTTATGTTCCTATTGCTCTTGTACACTCGAGAATAAGATCGTTCATATGATATGAAGTGATGAATGACCACATTTCAATATGAAATATATGAACGTCACCCAACTTTTTTGCTATATGGAGAAGAAAGTGTTTATTTGAAGTATTTTCTTAAAAACTACAATTCCTTGAAGTCAGTTGAGAGAAGGGTTCGAGAAATAGGTGTTTGGCATGTTACAAGTGTTTGGGATCACACGTTAAAAGGTAAGGCCCCCGTCATTCCTTGCTCGCACAAGACTTTCGAAGACTTCTGAGGGTTGCTCGTAAGGGGGCAACCGAATGACGGATAGAATAATTTTACAATTTTTTTTTTACAACAAACTTTGGAGTTTTCAAAGTTTGATTATAGATACAAGATATTGGATGTTCTTTATATGAATCTATGTCATACCAAAATTCATTCATTTTGTATTTTGTACCCATACTTCTAGAAAAAGGAAGAAGGTGATACGAAACTAGATTGAAATCGAAGTTCAGCTACGGAATTTAGTTTCGAGAATTCTTTATTAACGATAATTAGTGCGGTGCTGTAGATAGGGATTGATGAAAAAATGCTTATACATACATACATACATATGGAAGCCATTGAATAAACGTTCTTGTAAAACTCACTATGGAAGCTATTAAATAAACGTTCTTGTCTATCTGATTCTGATTCTGATCTATATCAGGTGACCTTGGACCATAGGCTCCACCAGATAAAAATAGGATATAGGGCGGACAAAATTCGAAGATGAAATCGGGTAACCTACGAATGAAAACTGAGTGTGAATACTCAAAGCTAATATTAATCTGTGTAATTCTCGAAATGTCATCTCCAACCATTCAGAACTTGAAGACTAATTTTCCATGATATTGACCATATCCACTCGTCAAAACTGAACCCATCACTAGTTCCTAAGCAGTTTTTTGAACAGCCTCTGTGAATCTGAGATAGAACAATCAATAAAACAATAATTGATCTTGGCATTGTCGAGTTTAGACGAAAATGTAGTTTACCTAACAAATGCCGAAAGTCATACTTTTCCGCACCTGTTTATTTAGATATAAAGAAATACATAGAGAATTCGCATTCGGTATGTAATGAAATTATCAATTCTTTCTCAGTATATTCAACAGAAAACAACTACTTTCCTGGCTGCGATTTTACTAAATATACTGTACGCTAGCACAAACCACGCCGACCGTAATATCTCATCTTCGAAGTAGGTACTTAGGCAAAACTCAGAAACTATTTATCCTTAACGAACTAACCTATCCCTGATTGCAATATTTTTGTGGAAGGAAAACCGAATGGAGTGTAGGAACACATTGATTAATAATATATTTCAAAAGTTGAGTTCTTCAACAAAATTGAATAAAATGAGACTGTTTATCCTGAACGCACTAACCTATTTGACCTCAAATAACTTATGAAAAAGGAAAACCAGAATAAAGTAAAAAAACAAAAAAGTTGCAGTTCACAGCGATTCGAACCATGGACCTTCAGACTGAAAGTCGACAGCGCTAACCAGTATACCATTTGGGTGTATGAATTTACTGTGTACAGAAAAAACATGTTCAACACAGAAGTGCATTTGCAAAACATAGGATGTATTTTGTTGTACTGAATGTAATTGTTACGCTCATTGTAAGAATATTGAAAAATCCGATGACGAAGACCATCAATAAATGTACATTGTTTACTTTTCTGTAAGATGTTTCTTGTAAAAACCGCCTAATTTGCATTTGTGACAATCAACTATACATTCGAAGATATCTAGTTAAATATAAATTGCTCACCATATCTTCCATTTCGACAAAATGAGCATATTTTGAAGAAGAATACGGTCTAAGCGCGCGACGAGTGAAAGTTTCATCGATGGTTACGCTTAGAATGGTTTATTGACTTTACATTTTTGCTCCGACGAAACACCTCGACTGTGGTGCGCTGTCCTAAAAATTTAATTGCAGAACAAAAACTGTTAGGAATATCCATACCATTGATCGAGATGAAATGTTCCTCATAAAATTACGCAGTTTTTGATGGGAAAATATGATGTAGTTCATTTGGAAAATAATCGAGTTCTTGCTTGTTGAAGATTAATGAAATATTGAAAAATTATATAGGATAGTTTTTGAAAGTGGTGAAATTTTTAGATATTCGGATGATGAAATATGAATTGTCAATACACCATTCGATTGGTTATACTTCAGGCTAAAAAATGATCCCTCATATGTTTTTTTAGCTTCATCCCCATTATTGTTAGACTGCTATTTTTCAGACATATTGAACATCGTACATTTTTCCCTGTAGAAAATCTCTCGACCATAGGGCGATGTCGTAATTTCTCATTATATATGTGGATGATGATGACAAAAAATGTCCTTGATGTTCAATTAAGTTATACCCCATGATTGGGGTTATTGAACGATAGACCGCACCGTCTGCCGTACTAAAACATGTTCCATTTTTATGTTGAATACGGAAGCAAATTCGCTCCGGAAACGTCAATGTGAAAATGTACCTAATATTTTTATGGTATTCTTCCTTTTTCAAACATTCTTCAAAACAAGGTGTCACTCGTTTTTTCAACAGAATTGAAAAAGGATTTCGAGAAATTGGATGAAACCAAAATTTTAGTACTTTTGATCCCGATGCGAAAAGTTGGTAGCTCGACCGGAGTAGGCCGGCTAGATTTCGAAAATGAAAAAAGATTACATTCAGTATTGAGTGATATAATAAATAAGGAGAGTGCCGTAGGCGATTTTTTTCCTTATTCAAGGTCAAATGAGAATTTGATTTTCTCCTACCCTTCGAATAAGTGATTATTTTCACCAAAATCATGAGTCAAAAAATTTAAATGGAAAACATATTCATTGATTTCAGAAACTGAACAGGTACAAATCTAGTACACCTACCTTCATTCATACACGTATTGAAAGAACCAGAGAATATCGAATGACATCGGTCTACGAATGATGAAACAAATTTCTTTCCTTCCTGATCTTCTTTCAGTTTGTTCGTATTCCTTATTATCCTAATATCAGTCCCGTGGTATATATACTATTTTTTCCACCACTATCTATAAAACCTACCATTATTTACTCCTTCCCGAGGCGTGAAGTTTACTTTTACTGCCAAGGCAGTTTTCGTCATTTTATAACCACTAGTCAATAAATAGCCACCCACCTCTGATATAATAACCCGAACTCACTGTTCTGATGGCATTTGAATCTGTTATAGGTATTTACTACTAGATTTTTTTTAAATTGAAAAGAAGTGCTACATAGCAGCAATAGGTTCATATCTCAGTTCCACAAAGATGTAATGATTGTAATGTATTGCTGTTCCTGGGTAATACTAATATTCTTCACTACCTTGGTGTATTAATAACTATTATGCACCTGAGGAGTGGAAAAATTGATTAAATATGCAAGAAAATAATGAAAGGCCGCGTGGTTATCATATTGCTTCGAAAGCATTATTGCTATAGCGTTTGAGAAAAAACGCCAGTATTTACTTTTGATCCCTCAAATATTGAAAGTGCTACCAAGTTCCTCAAATGAAAGATTGAAATTAGGTACCCTGCTCTTATGTGCATAACAGTGCATAAAAAAATTATGGGAGGAAAACTTAGCCCCTGTAGCGCTGAGGCGCAACACTGAATAATACTTATATATGTCCGAAATGATTTTCTGATCAAAAGATGACCTATGTGAGCATGACACCATTATGTACAGGGTGATTCAAACTTTCCGCCCTTGGCTCGGCTCGGAAGGAAAAGGAAAACTGCAAATGCAAATACGGCAGAGAGGATTAGAATGGAAGTGTCGTGTATAGTATATGTTCTCGTATTAAAATATATTTCAACTTTTCCCGAGATAGCGTCAGATAATTTTTTTTTCACGAAGCCACTATTTTTTCCTCATATTCCGAAAGGACATATTTTTTTAACAACTTTCATCATGACAAGTTTCTCCTATCTCCATTTGGTTAAAAGCCGCGGGACTCTGGATTTAGTATTTCCATTTCAATAATCTTTGGTATTTTCAAATAAATCTCAACTGACCCCGCCGTAACAAGTCGCCAGGTTTACGTTTCAATCGGTTCAAATATGAATGCAAAATGTATCCCATTCCATATTGCTTGCAAAACGATTTGCCTTGATTTTCATTACAACGGGGTCAGTTAAGATTTATTCAAAACTGCTAACATCAAAGTCCCGATAGCTATCAACCAAATGATGATAGGAGAAAATTTCCTTTCTGAAAGTTGTTGAATGAAATATTTTCTTTCAGAACATGAGAAAAAAATTGTGACTTTATGCAAAGAATATTTTCGAATGAATATCAACTGACCCTGCCGTAATCAAAAATCGAGTCAGCTGGTTTCAGCTTCAATCGGTTCTAAATGATGAATGCAAAATATATCAAATTACTTACTATTTGTTTTCCGGTCGACTTGATTTTTATCACTGCGGGGTCAGTTGGAGTTTATTTGAAAATGCCAATCATATATCACATCATAGCTATCAACTTAATGAAGAAAAAAAAATGAGTGCGCCACTAGTTTCTGAGTGACATTCTCTATGAGTTAAAATTTCAATTAGTCATTATCGCATTTTTCATCACTGAGGAACTTCGTTGATATGGAGATGGTCGACAAAGTGTGAAATGTACAGTGCTTTATACGAAACCAGTTAGGAAACGCGTCATTTTGTTTGACGACGGGATTATGCGAGACGAACGAACGTATTACGTGTAATTGTTTTTCTAATTTTGCTAGAAATTTTCGCTCGAACAGATGATATAATGACCATCATTCCTACATGAATTCTACCGATTATGTACAAAAATTGAGTATAGGCAAGTCGACTCCGCCCGTCACTTCGAAGTATCCGTCATAAAATAATATGGTGACCAAATTCACGAAAAAGACTCGTTCGATACTTCCATCAGTGGAAAATGGCTGATTCAAGTTCAGTTCTTCCAACTGATATTGAGAAAGCAGCTTGAAATACATTATTCTTTTCGTCCAACCACATATTCAATAACGTAACTGGTGCTGTAGTGAATAATATTTCATCACCAGTTAAACCAGTTATGTTATATTTCACTTTACACCACAGGTTATACGAAAAGTGAGAAGTTTAAATATTTCCGTAGTTTTGAAAATTTCCACATCACATGTCAAATTGAATAAAAAAGAATTTCGAGCCAAACTCAATATTTTCAAGGGATATCCTGAAACAGGTTGATTTTCATTCTAAATTTCCACATTTATAATAGACAATTTCTCGAATGGAACATCCTATCAACTATTGAATTCTCGAAATCTTCATGGAAAGCTGAATTCAGGGTGTTCCATTGAAAAAAAAACACAAAGCTATTAGCCTACCCGAAAAAACGAATGACACTGTATATAAAACAACTACACAAAATAAAAGTTTGGGTGGTTTCAAACAACTTTTTCATTTAACATTCCTCAATATTCCTATAAAAACAACATAATGACCTCTTTATAGTGAACTTTCCTTGAATAAAGTACCATTCCTATTTCACATTCTTGGGGGAATTTAAGACTAAGAAAATTGTTTGAAATGATGACTTAATAAAAACAAATTTTCATAGGGATTTCCTTTCGTGCGCTTCAAGCGTTGAAAAATATGTTCCATCAATAACTAATCCAAGTGCTTCGTAAATTCTTTATTTTATAAGGATGCTTGCCAAAAATTCGACGGATGACGTCACAATGTGTCCTTGATGATTGCAGACAAAAAGGTTCCTGCAAATTAAGCTTTCGGGCCACGAGAAACTATTTTTAAAAAGCCAAAATTTTAGTTTCGAACAAATAACTTTATTTGTACAGAGAGATGTGGACGGTACGACGTCGCTAACAGAACTGAAAACTAACTATCTAGCATGGTCAATCGTATTCGTATAAACCTAAGTCAGCACTACATGGAAGTTACAATCTAAGGGTTTTCTGGGGGTTGGAGCATATAACTCCTCCATCCCTAAGATGAAAATAATACGGTAGTATTATGTTCAGAATTCAAGTCTTTAGGTTTTGTCTCGTCACTTTTGAAGTGTTTTAAAATATCATTCTTGTATTTCATAGAGAAATAGTAAATAGTTAGAGCGATAATGATTATGCTCAGAATAATACAAATATAAAACGTAGTATATGGGGTGTTGTTTTCTTCCAAGGCCTGGAGTCGGTGGAGTTGCGTATTCTCGGCTAGCTTTTGGAGCTTCGTCAGCTCGTCCAGGTTAATCTTGTCCAAGATCTTCAGGGGGTGGTCCGCATGGTCGGGTTCGATGATTTCAACCCTGGGTAGTTGCAGAGGGGTTTCTCGTATCGAAGAGACGTCGTTGCTGTATTCTTCTCCATTAATGATAAGGCTGCATTTCTGAGGGACGTAGATCAGCTGTGGTTTGTGGATTTCTTCATATCCGCTTTCTTTACACTTCTTCTCGACGGTGGTGTGTCCGGCGGGAATGACAATGACATAGGTATCACTGACAGGTTCTACTACATCCTGGTCTAGATGGACTCGTAATGATTGGCATGGCTGGCTGCTCTTTCCTTTCAGTAGTTCGGGTAGGCAATCTTCCTTGGATATTTGATTTTCCGGGCGGAAAATACAGGTTGTCTCGACTTCATGGCATGGGCTGTCCTCGTAGTGATGGTAAGTCGAGTTGAGGATGATGTATGGTTTCGAGGGGATTATGGCATTATTGGAAATCGGGATAGGAAATAAATGATAATAATCGTAAAGATTTTCTCGCAGTATCGGGACGTGAATCGTGAATAGAATTAAATCGTTTTTGTATAGCGTTTCAATTTTCAGAAGTTTGTAATATGATTGAATGTTATCGAAATCTGGTAGACTTCCTCTGTACGTTTTGAGCATGATTTCGATTAATTCTTTGAGCTCGGATATTGGTAATATTATGTTATGAATGATATTCAGTTCGCTGAATAATATCGCTTCTTCGATATTGTTCAGTGTTGACAGTATATTTTGACAATCAATTATCATTGTATCGAGAGAGTTTTGAAGCCGTAAGAATAGCGTATATTTATTCAGACTGTTCACAATAGTCTCTATTTGTTCGCCGATAAGTCGTTGGTTTTTGACAATTTGTTGCAAATTATTTGTTGTTTCGTTCAGGAATCTTTTTGTGATAGTTATGTAATTTTCCAAATCGTGATGTAGCAATTTTTGATTGTTTGTTAATGTAGAAATAGCCTGGTCATATTTTTGTTCGTCTTCATCGTCTAAGGTGCCAAAAAACCATTTGTTCGTTCTGCCTACGAAATTGATTAGTCCTCGTTTTGGTCGGCTGAATTTTTGAGGTTTGATGTTTGTTAATTTCGCAGAGATTTGTTTGAGAAGTTGTAACAGATGGTTATGCATATGATGTAGTTGTGGGTATAAGACGTCTTTTATTGAAATGAGATCAGTTATGTATTTCGAATTGTTTGTTATACTATTTATTGGGTCGTCAAATTGTTTCAAGTCGATAGGTTTCAAAAATGTATGTTTTTGGGTAGTGATTCTCGCTTTTCCAAGAGAGAAGGGAAGGATGGGGTTAGATATTTCTGTCATAGTTATCTTTTGTCCATTAGCAGTTAGGATCCCGAGGATTAGAAGGTGCAGCGTCGTCATCTGGAAAAATTTGTTTCTGAGCTAGTTTTCTCTGAGGTTTCAGTTTATTTTTATGATATTTCGATTTTTTCGTTTTTACTTTGGTGCCACAATCTTCGATAGGAGATATTTTTCTATAAAGGGGAGATAATTTATTTCGGGGCGATTCTTTGAGAAACGTGTTTTCGTCGATTTTTATCTCTGGTGGATCATCTCTTTTGGAATTAATTTCGGTAAGATTCTTTGATTTTTCATTATTCTGTTTGATTATTTCGTTGATGATTTTTTGATTTCTTGCGTGTTTTTCAATGTAGTCAGAAGTTATTTTTGAAAATGTTATATCGAATGGATTTTGGTGTTCAACGTTTCCTTTGATAATTTGAAAAGGGGTGAATTTAGTTGCGGAGTGAATAGTGTTGTTGTATCCTAATATTGCGTACAGCATTTGTGTAGTTATTAGTCTGTCAGGGTGTTCGAGTTTTAGTGTTCTGATTTCTTCAATGAGCGTAGAATGTAGGCGTTCTATAGGGCTGTTGCTGTTAGGATTTTTTGGGGTTATATAATGTAAAATTATTTTGTGTAATTTACAAAAGTCTTCAATTAGATTATTTTTGAACTCTGTGCCGGAGTCGCAAGTAATTTTATTTGGGATACCGTAATGGGAAAAAAATTTCAATAAACCATCTAATATGTTGGGTGCATTCAAGTGAATCGGGTATGCTTGGGCAAAGCGTGAGAAGCTATCAATAACTGTCAAAAATTTTTGTTTATCCGCTGAAAATGCATCAATATAAATATGCTCGAAGGGGTGTTCTCCAATAGGTGTAGGATTGAATTTGATAACATTGGGGTGGCGTTCATATTTGGACTTCTGGCAGGTGACACAAGTGTTAATATAATTCGTCACGTCTTGAATCATGTATGGCCAATAATATGTTCTAGATAGAGAGTCTTTCGTTTCATTTATACCCCTATGAATGGTTTTTGTTTCGTGATGATGCTGGATTTTTTGCGTTTGTTCATCTTTATCTGTGATGTCAGTTAAAAGGAAATTACTCTGGACCAACTTGAAGGCTGAATGTTTGAAATGTTTTTGAATTATTGGGATTGCTTTATTTTTCACACGTTCTTCAAAAAGTATGCCATAGACTATTTTTGGATCTAGATATTCTAAGAAGATTCTCACTAGGTCATCTTCGAAGTTTCTGTTTGACAGTACTACCTTTAGACGGGTTTTATCAAATGGTTTTGTAAGTCTTACCCGGGAGGAAATAGAGTCTAAACTTTCGGAAAGTATAATTTGGTTCTTAAATTTATTCAATGGTTGCTCAGAAATCCGGATTTCGAGAATTGGATTTTCTTGAGAAGAGTGTTGAGTCTCATTACTGTCGTCGGGTTCTTGAAGCTCTTGTCGCGCTGGGGTTAAAACTACGTCCGATAAAATATTTATTCCTTCTTCTTTTTCTGGTGGTTTTTCTTTTTCCTGTTCTGGTGGTTTTTTGCAGGCTGCAAGTTTCCGTATTGCTTCGTCTAAGCGGTGGTCAAGGTCTTGAAGGTCTTCATCGGAAATTTCTGGGATTTCTTTTTTGTTCGCCAAGTCCGCGAAGATTTCGGGAAAGTCCTCTTCGAGTCGGTTGCTTGGTAAATCGATGTTTGCAATCATTGATTGATTTTCCAGGGGATGGAGTTCTATCCTGGATAAGGCATCTGCGACGGAATTATTTTTCCCTTTCCTGTACACGATGTCATAATCATACTCTTCCAGCTTTAGGCGCCATCTAACCAACCTTGAGCTAGGATCTTCGAGATTGAAAAGCCATTGTAAGGGTTTATGATCAGTCAGGATTGTAAATTTGTTTCCGAATAAATATGGCCTAAAGTATTTGGTGAAATTTACTATCGATAATAATTCCTTTTCTATCGTCGAGTAGTTTTGTTCAGAGGGGTTTAGCGTTCTGGACGCGTACGCGATAGGTTTGTCTTTTCCTATAACACCCTGTGACAAGACTGCGCCGATGGCTACGTTAGATGCATCGGTGGTTAGTATAAAGGGTTTATTAAAGTCGGGATACTGGAGTAGGGGTTCGTTTGTGAGTACTTGTTTACAGGTCTCGAAAGTTTCTAAAAATTCCGAAGTATGAATTATTTTTTCGCCTTTTTTTAAACATCGCGTGAATGGTTTGGTGAGCTCGGCAAAATTTTTTATGAATTTTCGGTAATACCCTAATAGGCCAAGAAAAGATTTAATTTCTCTAGCAGTAGTTGGTATGGGAAAATTTCGAATGGCTTTTATTTTATTGGGGTTAGGTTTGATGCCATCAGGAGTGACAACATGGCCTAGAAATTCGACGTTTTGTTTTAAGAACTCACACTTGTCTAATTGGATTTTCAACTTAGCTTCGCGTAGCGTCTTGAAGACTTGTTTTAAGTTGGCTATATGCTCTTGCAAAGAAGTTGAGAAAACGATGATATCATCCATGTAAACTAGACAAATTTTATTCCGCAAATTTTTGAGGATATGGTCCATTATTCTTTGGAAGGTTGCTGGCGCGTTCTTTAGGCCGAATGGCATACGGACATACTCGTAGTGCCCGTGCTCCACGTTGAAGGCCGTTTTTTCGATGGACTTTTCTTCCATTTCAATCTGGTGGAACCCGGATGCCAGGTCAAGGGTAGTGAAATAGTTGCATTTCCCCAATTTGTCTAGGATGTCTTCTATGTTCGGAATCGGGTATCGGTCGTCGATTGTTTTTTCATTCAACTTCCGGTAGTCTACTACGATGCGCCATTTCTTCTTTCCTGATGCGTCGGTCTTCTTTGGCACAATCCATATCGGGCTACTCCAAGCAGAAGATGATGGTCGAATGATTCCGTCGGTGAGCATCTTCTGAATTTGCTTCTGGACTTCCTCCTTGTGGCAATGGGGGAAGCGATAGGATTTTGTATGTACCGGTATCTCATCCTTGGTCTTTATTTCGTGTTTAATTTTATTAGTGAATGAAAGTTTGTCATTTTCGGTGTGGAATATGTCCGCGAATTCTTTATAGAGTTTTAAAATGGCATGTTTTTCTTCTGGATTCATGTGGTCTGTTTTAATTTTTTTTGAAATGTCTTTTGTCGAATCATAATATTCGATGTTCGGTAAAGCGCTCTCGATATGGTAAAATTCAAAATATTCTTTTTCAATTCGGATAGCTTGAAAGGGTTCGTTCATCGTGACAGAGATTGTCCTATCAGTATTGTTGAAAATTTCGAAAGTAGCGCGATAGTTTGAAGCGCAAGTCAAAGTTTCCGGTATAAATAATCCATTGAAATTTTTATTAGTAATTATGATTTCGCCTTCATTAATAGTGACGGGATATTTTCGAACCAAACTTTCGAAAGGCGGTATTTCGAAAGTGAAGGAAGTTTCGTGAGGTTGTCTATAGAAGAATGGTATTTGTACGTGGTCGTTGCGAAGTAGCTGATTTGTAAAATCGATATTCAAACCTAGGTTTTTCAGTTCTTTCAATCCTAGAATACCGTCAAAAAATTCGTGAAATTGAAATAACACATACTCGGTCTCATAACAACTCTGGAATTCTTCAAAAGCGGGGATAAGGGCTCTAAACTGAATTTCTTTTTCGCCTAAGGAAGTTTTTAGTTGGGACGGTTGCCTAAAAATTCTATCAGGATAATATTTTTCGATGATCGATGGCTTGAGAATTGAGGTGTGACATCCTGTATCAATCAATAATTTAATCGGGGGATTACGAATTTTTATGTATGGGAGTCCGTTGACTGTGGCAGAATGAAGTTCTATCACATTGTCTGGTTCTTTGGAGGCGATTTGTAAAAATTTTCATTTTCAGATTCGTGGGCGTAATTGTTCGGTTCATCTGATTGTTCAGGGCATTGGTCGGTATAAGAATTATCTTGATAGTGTTCAGGATAGAGTTCTTGCATAGTGTCAATTTGGTCATAGGTGTGATAGTCGTTCTGGTAATTATTCGGGTAATAGTCATGCGCGGAATCAAATTGATCGTAGCTGTGATTGTACATTTCCTCGTCGATGGGTGTCCATCTTCGTGGTTGCGATTGGGCCGGATTGGTGAATGAATGGGACATGGGTCTGCTAACCGTTGGGTTTCTAGATGTAGTGGACATCGGTTCGAAAGTCCTTTGATCGGGTTGGCCTGTCGGTTTAAAAACATTTCGTGGCGGGCCAAACACTTGTCTGTTGGTTGGGAATGTTTGCCTCACTGGTCTCGGTTGGACATTTATAGGTTGGCTGGGAAATGATGGTCTAAAATTATTTTGGCTGTAATTTGGGAACTGATTTTGCGTTCTAGCGATGTTGGAAGGTTGGTTTCGGAAACCCTGGGTTTGATTTTGGTTCCTTGTCATTTGAGTTGGGGCCATTGGCTGAGAGTTTGGAAAGCTATAGTTTGAATGAAAGTTATTTCGAGTTTGTTCAATTTGTCTATTAGGTGGTTTGGGCGCATTAGCGTTCGGGCGGTTTTGGAATACTAGATTCTGAGTGTGTCTGAAGTTCTCGTCCTCCAGGACGAAGTTCATCGCTGCTTCTAGGGAATCAGGATTCTGGACGATAACTTTGTCTTGTAGTCGTACATTCAGATTTCTCAAGAATACTTTGAGGGATTGGGATTCGTATTGTCGAATATGTATCAGTTTAACATCTTGGCCCATGTCGGCGTCAGAGTTTATTTTAAATGCTAATTTACTACGTAGTACTTGGATTCTCTTTGCAAAGTCTAGGGGATGTTCGCCCCTGTTTGGTGTGAGAGTAAACAGTTGTTGTTCGAGGTTGTCAAGGCTTTGGCGGTCGCCAAAAGTATTTCTTAATTCTAATTTTACTTGAGTCCATGTCTTCAATTCGGTTCTTGCTCCGATTAAAAGCTGGGCTCTATCCTTCAGCTTACTCAATAGTATACTCAAAATGCATTGATTTAATGTGGTGTCCGCGCCATGATATTTTTTGTGGAATTGGTCGGCAGCGTTTATGAATATTTCGAGGGTCTCTGACGACCCATCGTATGTTGGAATGGTGTCCGAATAAATTTTGAACAGCGTATAGTTTACCTCCGTCATATTCGAAACTCGCAATGAACTTAAAGTATTTGCTAAACTTTCAATAACGGGATCGGTCATCAAATGTTATTTCGTATGCTTGAATTTTGATGAATTCACTGAAATATCTCACAAAAATATTCTTTGAACGAATAAAACAATTTCTTTCGAGAATTACAAGATAACACCGTGTAATACAAGCTATTCTTTTTCTTATCACCGTCGGTTTTTAAACCGTGTAATATTTCACTCGAACAAACGTCGTCGCCTTCTGAGAATGCAACGAACTCTGACAGTGTCTAGTTTCGAAATGCGATTATATATATTTATTTAATTATCAAGAAATTCGGGTGAGAAATAAAAATTCTTTGGATCAGATCGATAGTTACTAATCTAGTTGACTTCTAAAGTCAGTCCACCGATTTCGATTGCGATAAAAGAAAAATGATGGATAAATCGATATTGATAATCGATATTTGGCAAATTCAAGCGAAAATCTTTACGATAAAGTTTTCGGAGAAAATTTGAAAGCAGAAAGGAATACTCGACTTACCACGGTGGTGAATCAGGCTATCCTTAGCTGGAGTCTGCAGCAACTGGGTATGCCGGTCTCTGGTGGGCGATCGAAGCTGTTCTTTCGATAACGGATTAACAGTTGAAACTGACGAATTTCGCGATCGATATTCTCCCGTTATCCTACCGACTGCGCCAATTAAGCTTTCGGGCCACGAGAAACTATTTTTAAAAAGCCAAAATTTTAGTTTCGAACAAATAACTTTATTTGTACAGAGAGATGTGGACGGTACGACGTCGCTAACAGAACTGAAAACTAACTATCTAGCATGGTCAATCGTATTCGTATAAACCTAAGTCAGCACTACATGGAAGTTACAATCTAAGGGTTTTCTGGGGGTTGGAGCATATAACTTGCATGATCCGCCATTTTGAAAACAAATGTCATTTGAAAGGTATGTTTTCGCTCTATCGACTTACGTAAAATTATTCATACAGAGTGCCATTTGAATTTCAGTAAAATTTTGGGGCAAATCCTCTGTACTTGTACAGTGTGCAGCATATGGATATTTTTTTGATGAATTGCACAACCAAAATACAGATAGTGTCAAAGGTTCGTGCATGTTCGGTAATCATTTAAGGTGCACTTAGAATCGTTGCAGGTCAAAAAATATAAAAAATGCTCAGGAGTAAAGTACCCTTATTTCAGAAAATTCAGCAAACTGTTATGGAAAAAAGTTCTTTACAATTGAAAGTTTTTCCTGAATACCAAAACATGGCCTCCTAAGACATATTTTAGTGTTTCGATTTGTTCCATTAATAACTTCCCAATTTGTATTTTTTTTTATATTCACCCCAAACACTTTCATAATTTGATCATGACAAAATCAGTTGATTATACTTTTGTTGAAATTAATGCACTTTTGTGCAATCAACTTGGATTTCATTTTTTTAGGGAATCACAAACTTGATGTTTGTTGCAACGATATACAGCTTAATTTTGAGATTTCACAAACCATATTTTCAACAAGGTAAAACATCATTAGATAAGGAGAATGTCACCAAACTGCCTCAATATTTACTGTAGGGTGTCCGTGATTTTTCAAAAGATATCATGGTTGTCGATCAATTTGTTCAGCTTTTTCATGAACATCTCAAGTACAAAATGTTCACATTAAATGAAGGTTTTTGAATATGCATATTATCATTAATGATGTTTCACCTTGTTGAAAATAGGGTTCGCAAAATTTCAAAGTTGAGCTGAATATCGTTGCAACAAACATGAAGTTTGTGATTTCTCAAAAAAATTGAAATCCAAGTTGAATGCAAAAATATGCTCGAATTTGAAAAAAAAAGGGAATTTATTAACGAAAGGAATTAAAGAACTAAAGCCATGTTCTGGTATTTAGGTATGAATTTTAATTGTGAACAATTTTTCTCAATAACATTCTGCTGAATTTTTTGAAATACGGGTACTTTACTCCTGAGCACTTTTTATATCTTTTTACCTACCCTGTATGCTGTTTCCCATATGTTGCACACTTAAATGACCACACTGTATATTGAAATTATGCTCATATTATTATTTTGTTGAAGCGAGGAGGGAAAATCCCAAATAATCAAGTAAAATGTATGTAACACCTCCTCGATCAACCAACAGGCGGTATTTCGAGCCGCCATTGCTTGAGATTTGACATTTCATGGAAGATGAATGAAGTCATTATGATATCCGAAACGCAAATGAAATTGATCACATACAAAGTACCTCATTGATCACATACAAAGTACCCCATTGACGAACATAACATTTTGGTATATAAACGAATTGGGTCCAATCAACTTATTTTGACCTCTACTTCAAGTAGAGCAATTTTGGGACACCCTATATATAATCTATAACTGAAGTCATGTGAGGGATTTAAGCACAATTGACAATAAGAAATCACTGGATTCTAAAACTCTTGGGGAGTAGGTTTCCAGAAACGAAATCGCGATATACAAATGCTACAAGTTCTTTATTTATATTATCTACTATTTAATTGGAGAATCAAATTGAAAGGTATACACTCTGATCCGAATCTCAGACCATTGGACTATAGAAAAATTTGAAAGTTTGATGTTTTTCTCCAATATTTATATGTTCAGAAATGGACATACAATGATTCCATTTCTGCCTTATAGAATCTCCGAGAATAGATTCACCTATTATACATAGGAAACATCGTTATATTCACATGTATGATGTTTTGTTATATAATTTTCCAACAAAAAGAATGATATATACTTCTTTATCTTGATACAATCAAATTATCATGTCAATATCTTCCTGATTCGGATCAAACAGATTATCAAACACAAATACTACAATGTACGAACCTTTCTCAGCCCTCTAGAATTCTTCATAAAACAGTTTGAATCAGATTTGAGTAGGTATAGCAAGGAATTTCTATCGATTCAACTTGGCAACAATGCGCTACCGCTTGTTCCGAGTCTCCACGCGTCTCACACATTCTGGTATATTGACGGTCTGTCGATGTACGGTTCTGATGTTTTACGGGTCTGTCAATGTACGGTTCTGCCATTTTACGGTTCTGCTATTTCACGGGTCTTAATCCAAAAAATTCTGACAATTTACGGATTTGGTAGCTGCACGATTCTGCCATTGTACGAGTCTGTCATTTTACGATTCTGCTGTTTTACGGGTCTGTCGTTTTACGGTTTTGATGAATTATGGATCGGAAATTCCGGTGGTCCGATGGATTATGAGTCTGTCGATGTACGGTTCTTGCATTTTACGGATCTAGAGTATTGGCAGTCTGTGCTTTTACGAGTCTGTCATTGTACGGATCTTTCATTTTACGGGTATCAAAAATCGACAGTCTGTCTTTTTACGGGTATGAACTTTTCGCATTCTGCCATTTTCAGATTCTGTACATCACAATTCTGCCAGTTTGCTGGTCGGGAATGTTCATTCTGATGAAATGGTGGTCTACAGAGTACGGGTCGCTGAATTACAGTCTGTGCTTTTACGGTTCTATGACTTTACGATTATATATTTTTATGATTCTGACGACATGAAGAGTATTTTATTTACTGGTTTGGCAAAGTACACTTCTGAATATATGGCAGTCTTTCGATATACTATTGTGATTTATGCATTCTGACATAATGCAGTCTGTCAAAGTACGGTTCGACAAATTACGGGTTGTACATATTGCAGTCGCTGAAATATGGTTCTGATGATTTGCTATTCTGATTTCTTACTATTCTAGTCAAATAAATTCCTACTAATCGACGGTCTGTGTCGATACGTTCTGATGATGTATATGGACCCGCTTCGTTTCACTTCGCCTCGTTAATATAAAATTCTTTCCTCAAATAACTGGTATCATTATTAGACCTGTTGCAGGTTTCAACATTCGTTTGGTTGTTCGTGAACTGCCAGCTCGAGCAATTTCCATTTCACAAATAATTATATAATCAAAATACATACATTTCTATCTGACAAACAAGCAAACCGATATCGCAATCTGATTATTATTTCTGTGAGGCATCATAGCTATCAGTATTCAGTTTCATTGCTGATGCAGGGATTTCAAATTCCACTAATATCTGGTCGTTTCGCGTATTTTGTTCATGGAAAGCGCTATTCGTTTGCCATTCTTGTCAACAAAACGTGCAAGCTGCCTGGATCAAATCAGTTTAAGCGATATATATCTACGGAATTCAGCTTGCATTATCAGATAGAATACCCACTGGAATGGAAACGAGATTTATAGGCGCTTCTATTAATTCAGGATTGTATCGATTTAGGATTATTCATAACGTGAAAATGAATTTATGTATTAGGAATAATAATAGTTCTCCTCGTATGATACTGTCAGGTCATTAGATACTTTTCGCATCATATCGTACAAATCACAAATACAATCATGTTCTTTCATCTGTTTCACATCAATAACACGCTCGAATTATCAGTGAGGTGATCAGCATTGTCAAAGTTTGAAGCGTGGCAAAAGGAAGTAATATCCCAACAGCCACTACGATATGTCATCAATCATTCGAAGAAACCCTGTATTTCTAGCTGAAATTTTGGTCAATTGAATTTGTCATACTGTTATCCAGATACAAATGAGATATTGGTAACAACTTACTAACTAACTAACTAACTAACTAACTAACTAACTAACTAACTAACTAACTAACTAACTAACTAACTAACTAACTAACTAACTAACTAACTAACTAGCTAACTAACTAACTAACTAACTAACTAACTAACTAACTAACTAACTAACTAACTAACTAACTAACTAACTAACTAACTAACTAACTAACTAACTAACTAACTAACTAACTAACTAACTAACTAACTAACTAACTAACTAACTAACTAACTAACTAACTAACTAACTGACTAACTAACTAACTAACTAACTAACTAACTAACTAACTAACTAACTAACTAACTAACGAACTGCAGTTCACCCAGGTTCAGCAACCAGTAAACGGAAGTAACTGTCATATGAATCGCTTAATGATCAAAATGAATCAGTACATTGAAAGATTTGTTGGGCCCTATGCTTCATAATGTTCGAGAGCCCTACTAAGTACTAATTTTTTCTATGTTCTGGTCCTCACGAAAAGGTATATCCTGAAATGTTCAGAGAACATCGTGTGAACCAAGGGAAATAAGGTAGGAATTGGTGTTCTTCTTGAATTTCTGGAGGTTATATGCCTCAGGCAACATCTCCCGTGGCAATGTGTTCCAGAGCCTCGCTTTCCGTTGAATGAACGAGTCTTTGGGAAGAGATGTTCTGCAGGTCTCCAAAGTGACCACGAAGGGATGCGAAGCCTCAACTCCACGACTTAATCTCGCGGGGACTGCCAAGAGAGAAACAATTGTTGATATTTCAGAAGAGCAATTCCTATGAATTTTCCTTTTCCTTATTGTATAAGTGAACATTCGTAGAAACATACCTTTTCTATACATAATACGTACCTATTCACCAAGTTAGGTTCCATGTCAGGCCCTCCACTGCGGCCTTTCGTGGCTCACCCTATGGTTATATTTTCTCCCAGTATATCTAATCTCTTAGTGAAATTAAGGAGTACGTTGGGAGAATGATTCATCAGGTTCTCTGGCCCTACTGTGGTATTGCCAAATGTTGAAAATCTGATTCTGGCCGCTGCAGGGCATGTACATAACCTGTGTTCAGCCGTTTCATCCTCCTCCATGCATAGACGACACTCTGCATGTTGTGCAAGTCCGATTTTGTTTATGTAGTGTTTGAGTTTGCAGTATGTTCCTTGTACAAGCAAACCGACTCACATAGTCTGGTGGGAAAGATTGAGAAGGCACAGGTAGATAAAGAATTTGCTCTGTGTGCCTTCATCGACATAGAAGGAGCGTTCGATAACACTTCCTATGAATCGATAGAGCGAGCCACAACCATCAAGGGGCTCGAGGCCCCAACAACAGGCTGGATACAATCCATGCTAAGGAGTAGAAGAATAAAAGCTACACTGGGAAGCAGCTCGTTAACTGCACAGGCCACTAGAGGTTGCCCCCAAGGAGGGGTACTATCTCCTCTTTTATGGTCCATAGTTGTCGATAACCTACTCAACAAACTAAGCACCGCTGGCTTCGATATTCAAGGCTATGCGGATGACATTGTCATAATAATAAGAGGCAAGCATGATAGGATTTTATCAAACCTAATGCAGACTGCACTCAACTTGCTGAAAGACTGGTGCTTTCAGGAGTGCTTGAATGTCAACCCAAGCAAAACGGTCATCATTCCATTCACCAAAAGAAGGAAGATCAAGTTAAAGGAACCCATTATGGATGGGACGCCTATCAATTTCTCCGAAGAGGTCAAATATCTAGGAGTAATCCTAGACAAGAAACTTGGAACCAACATTTGACCAAAATCGTCAATAGGGCAATTTCAGCTCTCTGGATATGCCGAACGATGTTTGGCCAAACGTGGGGTCTTGAACCAAATATGATCTACTGGTCTTATCTCACGGTGGTCAGACCCATGGTCACATACGCTTCTCTAGTGTGGTAGACCAAAAGTAAGGAAAAATCCAGAGACCCGCGTGTCTTGGGATTACAGGGGCTATGCGTACGTGCCCTACTGCAGCAATGGAAGCTATGCTTGACCTACTACCCTTGCATATTTTCATCAAGAGAACTGCAGCTCTCAGTGCATGCAGACTGAACTCCACTGAATTGGCCAGACCAGGTGATGTCACTGGTCACATGGTCATTCTACGAAAAGTAGAAATGGAATTTGCAACCAAATCATCAGACATAATGCCAGTCAGTTTCGATCATACCTTTGAAGTGGTTATAAAAAGCCGCCCTAGGTACGGTTCCGCTGAGCCTCAACTGGACATATAGGGTCCCTTGTTTGGTACACCGATGGTTCGAAAATGGAAGAAGGGGTAGGAGCGGGTGTATATGGACCCGGATGTAGATTGAAGCCTTAGGTCACTCCCCCACTATCTTCCAAGCTAAAATACATGCCATCAACCTTTGCGCCCAAAGGTGCCTGAGCAAAGGTCTGAGGGGTGCCAACATATATATCTGCTCAGACAGCCAAGCCGCACTAAAAGCCCTGAAATAATTCGTTTTCACATCAAAGATTACATGGGACTGCTTTGAAACACTCATGCAACTGGGAAAGTGCAACAAAGTCACACTTATGTGGGTTCCAGGGCATGAAGGAATCAAAGAAAATGAGGCAGCTGATCGCCTTGCAAAAAAAGGTGCAGCATATGCACTTTTTGGTCCTGAGCCTTTTCGTGGGATAAGCAGATGTCACCTGAAGGGAAAACTCGGGAAACGAAAAGGAATTGAAAAGTCCTCCTACTGGAGAGCAACTCCAGGTCAACGACAAGCGAAAGAGTTCATCAACCATTCGCAGAACCAAGCCAAAGAGCTACTCAGCCTCAGCAAACCAGAGCTAAAGCTTATCACAGGCTTTCTCACAGGACACGGCCCTCTGAGGTACCACCTCAAAAAGATGGGTCTGGCGGAGACTGACACTTGCCGCTTTTGTAACAATGCGACCGAAACCGCGGAACACATACTCTGCTCATGTGAAGTATTAGTCCGCCAAAGGCTGAACCACCTAGAACAGGTCTATCTCACCCCTGCTGAAGTGGAAAAGTCAACCGTCAGGAAAATCGTAGGCTTCATCAGAAGTCTAGGGTCAGAGGACCAAAACTAGATAGGGGTAATCACAATAGATCTTCTAGGTCGCAGGGATCGAGAGGTCTCTCAGCCTATAAGACCCATCTACAATCTACAATCTACAATCTTGTACAAGCAATGAATGCTTTGGAATGGGATAGAGGCCCGGTAGACTACGCTAATACTCGAGTCTTCTGTTGTCGGCCCAGGATGTTACAATATTCTTGGCAGTACTATGTGCAATACCGATAACCGGTTCTTGCCCAGTGAACGACCTGGTTAACGTTATTGCGTTGTGCCAGTCGGTTTAAGGTATCTCTGCAGTTCCATACTGCTCTGGAGTTAATGCAGTTGGATTTAAGTTCTTTCAGTGAATATGTTCATTGGTTTTCGTGTGTGGTGTCGATTTTTCAGCTTCCTTGCACACATCTCAATGGCGTATACCTCTCCTGGAATACCGTAGCTAGTTTCAGGCTCATTCATTCATTGCCTTACATAGTATTTACCAGGACTAGTCAGTATGCTGATGGCTCTACTGATGCAGGAGACACCTGCAAAATGCATCCAGCTGACGAGTGCATTCTGCTAGACCACAGCAATGCTCACAATTGTGAATCCACGAGACCACGAGGTTGAACTTTGCAGGTCGCATAGCGTGAACTCGAATTACAAACATTGTATAGGAACAGTTTTTCTGGAATCTAGAATTGCATGATTTATCCACAACCTTAGAGTCATTCTTGTATTGCAAAATCGATTTCAAACAGATATAGTTATTGTTGTGGTGATTCGAGTAAGTACGTGCGATCGAGTAATAATGTGACATGTTGCAATCGAAAACTGCCTAAATGATTTTCTAGTTGTGGATAAAATCTCCATGGGTGATAGCCATCATTATGCGATCATTCAATAATATACACTGAAAGAGGTCACTACAATCATCTAATAATACCACCACGAAATCATATAATACTATACTTAGTATATCAAATATAACCACAACGGAGGCCTGGAGAAGAAATTTCGAAGAGGAAAAAATGTTTCTTTTTTTCCTAAAAACATCAGTACATCCTAGGGACTTCCCAGGGACATCCGCTGGCCGCCAAAAAAAAACATCCAAGGGATGTCCTTGTAGCATGTAAATTTTCATTACTGTATATTTTGTTTGATTCTATAATATTTTGTACTGCTGAGCACATCTGACAGGATATTTTGTCACAATAACATGGTTAACATTTTTCAATAACATAAATTGAACTCAATCTGCTTCATATTATTTAATTATTCTCAAACCTGATATGTGGATACACACCTGAGATTTCACACTGTACATATGATAAAAATACAATTTCTATAAATACATTGATATCTCTTGCTATATCTGCTTTGTTGTGATCCAAGTAGAAGGATGATTCAGATGGTTTTTACAGGAACATATCTGAAAGAGATAAATAATATAAAGTGATATGAAATACCATTTCAGAGACATTGTCATACTCACTTTTCACACTGCTATTTCCACTTGAAACTTCATCACAGTAGGACAATAGGTATTGGATTTTCCAGGAACGCTGATGCGGATGGTTTCACTAGGAATCGACCATGGTGAATCAATTAACTTCGTTTGGCATTATTTTCTTGATTGATGCATTTGAAAAGTTCAGGTTGATGTTTTGATCTTGTTGAGTTGATCTGTTATTTCGCTTTACGTCAATTAGCTGTCGGTCATGACACCATGTCAACAGTGTCAAACTTGTCATGCGCCAAACGCCGATTCGGATTGATATGTCCTTAGATCATCATCGTCGAACCAACAAGCCGAGTATGCGTGAAGAAAGGTGTGACGTCATTTTGGTCATCAATTCTGATTGGTTCAGATAGACATCTGGGAAGAATCAAGTCTCTGGAGGGAGTAGCGATAACGTCTTTTATTTTGGATATTCAAATTTTCCGCCAATTTGAAAAGCGGAAACTGTTAGGTTGTTCTCGAAGTTTCTGGAAATTTGGAGAAGGGATTTCCTTTCTGGTCGTGAGACGAGAGCTCACTTCAGAAATTTCTTCGTGGTGGTCAAGTGCCATTTTTGTGGTGTGAACCGGCTTCTGAAGTCCTGTACCGCCTGGCGTTCTGGATCACATCAGGATATCCTGGATTTGCTGCTGATCTACAAGGACTGCTGGACTCTACAGATTTTTCTGGTTTTGGTTTAAGAGGCAGGATCTTCATGGTTCATCACCCAGGCAGCCACGTGCCTACCTGCATCGTCATTACGGCCATTTCAATCCCCAACCCTTCATAGAAGGGTTTTTTTACCGGGAGTTTTCTACCGGGAGTTTCACCAGGAGCTTTACTGGAAGTTCTACAACGGGAGTTATCCTACCAGGAGCACTATTCTTCCCAGGAGTCATTGCTCGACCAGGATCTGTTAATTCTACAAGGCCTTTGGTGGCTATATAGTAGTCTGGAATCTGGAATCTGGATATCGTCCCCTGTTTCTTCCTGATGATGGTTTTTCAAGGTGGAAATACGACAACTCTGTCAATGTCATCTGACATCCAGGGATGTGAAGTCAGCACCCCGCTCTCCGCCAACCTTCCCCTCAGCAGCTTCATTTGGTAGCACTGAAGAAATTTATTGCTACTCTGGATAACTGGTGTAGGACACACCATACAGGTTTTTGACATAAAAATATATTTTTATTTTTCATTTTTATTCACTCATAATGCCTATTGCTAGTGTGTATAATGGACCATTTTTAAATCATAGCTAGGTCATAAATTGATGAAATCACACATGAAAGGTACATATACTTCCCCTCCACATAGTATACTATGCGCTGGTAGAGTTCTTCCATTTTCAATATTTTTTAAAATCTGCTATGAATATAAAACGTCCTTACAGCAGCTCTTGATTTTTCAAGTACAATATAAGGTTGGTTTATACATATTTTCATCCACATAATAGCAGGCAACAGTGTATTTTCTGAACAGGAAATAGGTATCTAATATTTTTTTGATTATGCATATTTGTCAAAACCTGTGATGTGATATATGATCCTATCATCATAATTAAATGTTTTGGGTATTGTATATGACTGTTTTATTTGTTTATTGACATGACACTCCAACTCACAACATCTCTATAAGGTAAATTTAGGTCTTTCAGTCTGGGATAACAACTAATATTATTCATTATCTGGTTGCTCAACTTTCCAGGTAACTTTTCTTTTGAATTAAAAGTTGCAGTGGCGCCCCATCTTTTTTTGTTTAACCTTATGATTGCTAGATAACTGAAATTTTGCTATTTTAACTCATTTTGATAACTCGAACCCATAGTGCCTACTGACGAAGAGCTGCCGTTCGCAAATGCACCTATTTTTTCATAAAAGTAGGGCTGCAAAGATGACGTCCGAACGTGGGAGCCCGAGTTTTTAGTTAGGTTAGGTTAGGTTAGGTTAGGTTAAATTTCAAGAATGAAGCTTATGCTACAGCCCTGCAATTTGATGCTGAATTAAATGAGAATGTTCAGGATGATGATGTTAATGTCACTATTTTAACACCACAAGCAAGTGCTTCTACTACTGCTAACACCTTTAGTAATACAATTGTGAATTCTCATAAGTCAGTTCCTGTCTATAAATTGAATATTCAATTTGATGGTGAACCAAAAAATCTCCTTTCATTTATTGAACGCATAGAAGAAGTAGCTCAGGCAAGGCATGTTAGTAAAGCTGAACTTTTTGAATCTGCTAGTGACTTATTCAGTGGTAAGGCTACATTTTGGTTCAGACAAATCAGAACACAAGTTAATAGTTGGGAAACTTTGGTTATAAAATTGAAGAAGGATTTTTTGATGTCAGACTTTGATGATGAAGTGTGGAACCAAATAAAATCACGAAAACAAGGAAGAAATGAACCTGTAGTAATTTTCATAGCTTGTATGGAAACTTTATTCAGTAGACTCAGTCGTGGAGCCGCAGAGCTCACTAAAGTTAAATATATTAAAATGGGACTACAGGGTGAATACCTTAAAAGACTTGCACTTAGTGATATTGATAGTGTTTCTACCTTGAGTACACTTTGTAAAAGGCTTGAAGAAGCTGATATTTTTAGCTTGGCATCTGGTTCACATTCACAGTATCAGAAACCTTTTCAATATATGATTGATCCTGAGTTGACACATTTTTCAGATACCCTTTCAAGTTCTACAACTGATAATCAGAATTTTCGGAGGAATTTCCAACCACGGAAGCGAAATTTCAACAATAAGAAATTGAATAAAAATGTCAGTACAAATAAACAAGTTAATGTTACTAGTTCAAATGCAAACTCATCAAGTTCATCGGTATTATGTTGGAGGTGTTTACAACCAAACCATACCTTCAGGAACTGTAGAGCTACTGACAATATCATCAAGAAATTTTGTTTTAAATGCGGTTGTGCAGATGTAACTTCAAGGGAATGTACAAAATGTCAGGGAAACTAGTAAGGGAGGTGAACCTGCCTATCCCAAATTCTAATCTCACGAAGCATTCGATCATCTACAATAGCAGAAAGATGAAAAACCATTTACCATTAGCCATAAGAACTATTCCTCTACTCAGTAAATTTAGACAGGCTGTGAAAGAAATATTAATGAAAAAAGCATATTATAGTCTCCAGGAATTCTTCAACGATAACGATCTTAACTGAGAGTACGCGATAGTTTTTAATTTGATGAGACATCTTGATTCAAGTCTTGATTTTATGTATATATAGATATAGATAGATATATTATAATTATACATATGTTTTATTTGACCATATACATTGTTGTGATATATTATTTTAATTATGTTTGTATTAATTTTATGTTTATATGTGTGTTTCTTTACTTCACACTGTTTTTATCTTTCGTGACGTGTCTTATTTATTATAAGACTCTAAATGAATATGTATGAATTATCTTTGTCGATAAGAAATTTTTTCTTTGACAATAAAGTATATTTTTGATTGATTGATTGAAGTATTACGACTCTTGTTTCCCTCCATTATTTAAAAGAGTCAACCCAATTTCAAGATCAAATTTTTTCAATCCCAAGGAATGGAATGATTGGAAAAATACTGTTAGAGATTTTTATAAAAATTATGTTTTCCATAACAATTTAAATGTCGCACCCCTTTTTGTACAGAAGTCACGTGATAACAGACCATATATTTCTGTAAAAATTTTTGATCAGAAAGTAGTTTGTCTTTTGGACAGTGGTGCCAATGTTTCGGTTTGTGGTCAAAAATCAGTAGATTTACTGAAAAAACTTAATCTGAAATGGAATAAATCTTTTTTGAAACATGTGACAACAGTTGATGGAACTGAACGGGAAGTCAAGGGTGTTGTTGATCTACCAGTTTGTGTAGATAACATTGTTCAGGTTGTTCCTACTATAGTAGTGCCGTCACTGCCCCACTCAATTATTTTTGGAAGCGATTTTTGCAATCAGTTCAAGATCAAGATCGACTTCAAAAATAGGATTTGGAATGTGCATAGTGCAGTAACGCATAATTCTATACAGGTTGTCTCTAGTCATGTTGATGAGATTGAAAATTCAGATTCAAGTAATTTGTCAGATTTATCTCCTTCAGAGAGTGTTCAAGCAGAACAAATTATAGAGCATTTTAGAGAAATTAGCAGTGAAAGTCGTATTGGTCTTACAGATAAAATTAAAATGACAATTGACACTGGTGATTCAAAGCCATTTCGAGTTAAGCAGTACCTTATGTCACCATTTATGTTGAAAATTTTAAATAGAGAACTTGATGACATGCTGAAATTAAAGGTGGTTGAACCATCTCAGAGTCCCTATAATAGTCCAGTCCTTTTAGTAAAAAAGTCATCCGGTGAGTACAGGTTTTGTTTTGACGGGAGAAAACTCAATGAAGTAACTAAGCACGATAGCTATCCACTACCCCGCATAGAAAGAATTTTGAATTTGCTCAGAGATGCAAAATACATCTCGAGTATTGATCTACGTAAAGCTTTTTGGCAGATCCCTTTGGATGTGTCGTCACGTGAGAAAACTTCATTCAGTGTGCCTGGTAGAGCATCTTTTCAATTCACAGTCATGCCATTTGGCTTATGTAATAGTGCTCAGACTCAGCAGAGGCTCTGTGACGCTCTATTTGGACCTAAGTTTGAACCACATATTTTCACATATCTGGATGATATAATTATTACTTCAAAAACTTTTGATGAACATGTATCACTTCTTGCTGGGGTAAAGAATATTTTAGAAAATGCAAATTTAACAGTGAACATTAAAAAATGCGAATTTTTTAAAACATCCCTCAAGTATCTTGGTTATGTTATTGATAGAGAAGGACTTCGCACAGATACTGATAAAGTAGCCGTCATGGTCAATTATTCTCGCCCTACCACCAGTACTGAAATCAAACGTTTTATCGGAATGTGTTCATGGTATAGAAGATTCATTGCAAATTTTTCAAGTTTGATAGCACCTATCTCAGGCCTCCTTAAAGGGAAAAAGAAGGGGCAACCAATAACTTGGTCTCCAGAGGCGGAAGATGCTTTCATCCGTGTTAAAAATGCTTTGATATCGTCTCCTTTACTAAGTTCACCAGACTTTGATCAACCTTTTGTAATACAGTGTGATGCCAGTGATTATGGTATTGGAGGTGTTTTGACTCAGAATATTGATTCACAAGAAAGAGTTATAGCTTATGCTTCTCGTTCCTTATCTCGTGCAGAACGTAATTATACTGTGACGGAAAGAGAACTTCTCAGTTTGATATTTTTGATAGATAAATTTCGACCTTATGTAGAAGGCACAAAATTCAAAGTGATCACTGACCACAGTAGCCTTTTGTGGATCAACAATCTCAAGGATCCTTGTGGAAGACTTGCTAGGTGGGCTGTAAAACTCAGACAACATAATTTTGAACTAATACACAAGCCCGGAGCTTCAAATGTCTTACCTGATTTTCTGTCCAGAATTCCTCCAAGTGATTTGCCTGATGATAACCAAGAAATTTTGTTGATAGACATAAAGGCCGAAATATCTGATTCATGGGACACTTCACTTAAGAGGAGAATTTTAGAGAAACCTGAACTGTTTCCACAATGGAAAGTTTCAGGAAATTTGCTTTTCAAATTTATTCCCTCAAAGGGCATAATTCAAACTAATGAAAAAGAATGGAAGACCGTTGTTCCTAAGTCCCAAAGGAATGATGTTATTAGAAACCCTCATGATCCACCTACATGTTCACATTTTGGTTTTTACAAAACTTTTAGTAGAATTCAGGGGAATTATTATTGGCCAAAGATGCGCCCTGATATTTTGAGATACATTCGTCAATGTAAAGTTTGTCAATCACAAAAATTAACTAACACCTCACGTTTAGGTTTAATGGGCTGTGAAAAGCAAGTGAACTTTCCTTTTTAAGTCCTAGCTGTCGATCTTATGGGACCATTTCCTCGATCACCCCGTGGATTTACACATTTACTCGTAATTGGAGACTGGTTTTCGAAATATACCATTCTATGTCCCCTAAGAGACGCGACAGCACCAAACATAGTTAAATTTCTAGAAAATCAAGTGTTTTTAGTATACGGTGTACCTCAGATTATCATTGCGGACAATGGTACCCAATTTGCAGGAAAAATCTTTAAAAAGTTAACAGATACGTATAAAGTAAAAATTTGGTTTACGCCTCGCTATTCAGCGCAGTGCAACTTTGTTGAACGTAATAACAAGACAGTTGGACAAGCAATACGTAGCTATATAGTTGAACATAAGGATTGGGACAAAGAGTTATCTAAGATACAATTTGCTATTAATACATCTGTACATGAAGTGCATAATTATGCCCCAGCATTTTTGAATTTTGCTAGAAATATTCCTCACTCAGGTAACTATTATAGTAATATATCTGATACAGTAGGGATAGAGTTAAATCCTCAAAGTAGATCTGAGTTTGTGGAAAATATTTCTAATTTAGATACAGTTTTCAAAGAAGTAAAGAATAAATTGCATCAGGCTTACCAACGAAATTCACGAGCATACAATTTGAGAAAGAAAGATTATTCTTTTAATATTGGAGATAAAGTTTGGCGTCGAAACAAGGTACTTTCAGAAGCTGCAGTAAAGTTTAGTTCAAAACTAGCACCCAAATATGTTTTGTGTGTAGTTAAAAGGAAGGTTTCACGTTTAGTTTATTCTCTGGAATATGAGAATGGTAGTCCAGCAGGAGACTGGCATATTAAGGATTTGAAACCTTATTTTGGGTCTAACTCGGACATATCTGTCGGTTAGTTTTTTTGAGATTTTTTGAGATATATTTTCGAAATTTTTTGAAAATTTTTGAACTTTTTTGGAAGTTTTTAGGAACTTTTTGGTAGCTACCGTGAATGTGAAAGTTCACAAAAACACCCTTGGAATGTTCTACATTGTGACATTCAGTATTTTGTATTTAGCATTTCGAATTTTTTGAAATTTGAAAATTTAGCCCTTGAATTGAAACTGTCAGATTGCAACAGTTTTCAATTTTTTTCATTGCTGACGAGTAATGAGATTTTCCTTTTTGTACAGTATTTAGATTTAGGTGTGAGTTATGTAAATATTATGTAAATATCTCTGTTCCGGATAATTTTGGATAGACTTTCCCGATTTTGAAAATTTACTCGATTATGAATTCTACCGACTTAGACTTCCCGATAGTGATCTCCCTTAGGATGTTTAGTACGCATAGCTACTACCCCAAGTTAATCCCTGAATAGAGGTATGCATTTGATCTTCATGGTCATATTTTTTTGGGGTAAAGGTTGGTTATCCCTGGATTATTCCTAAAGCTACCTGAACTTGGACATGTTCCCAACTAGTGTTATCACGGCAGTAACACCGCTGTTATTTATTTCCACTGCGTTATGTGGACAGACATAACCAGTGATGGTCCAAATACTGTTCCATTTCTTTTTCGGTCGGGCTAAGAGCTGGTTATCCCTGGAATTGTTCCTAAAGCTACCTGAACTTGGACATGTTCCCAGCTAGTGATTTTATCACGGCAGTAACATCGCTGTTTTTTATTTTTGCCACTGGTTATGTGGACAGTCATAACCTGTGATGGTCCATGCACTGCTCCACCCTAACTTTTTGGAAGTGATCAGCACTTTTGATGCTGATACTTCATATTTGCTGTGGGATATTATTCAATTTTTGATACTTACATTTCCCACAGTATTTTTGAGTAAATTTTGAAAAGCCAAGAGCTATTTTTTGTCTGTAGGGACCTTGGAAGCGTAGGGGTCGTGGACAACAACGTGATGTGGGTCGTCATAGTTGTCTCATGACAGGTTGGGCTGACGAGATATATTATGTCTTGTTGAATTTTTGTTTAGGCGGGTTCAATGGGCATATTTCTCGAAAGTACCGCTCTTTTGCTTCTGCACTTGAGTAGTCTCTAGGGACGACCTAACTCTACGTGAATGGGAATACTCCCGAACGTTTTTTGTTTAATCTTTTTGTTTCAGGTTTGGCCTGTTTAAGGTTGGTGGCCGTATGTCACCCCAGTTGAACGGTGGACAGCTGGTTAAATCAAAATTTTAAATTTTAAACTTTCTTTTTTGTTTCCACCTCGGGATTTTTTTAGTGAGTTGCCTTCGTTCTTTTAGGAGTTGACATCTCACTGATTGATTCAGAATGCAATTTCAATATTTGGATACTGATATTCGTCTCGGTGATCTGAAGTACTTATCCCTCTGTATCCATTGTTGATATTGTAATTTTTTTGAAAATTTAAATCAATCCAGATTCAAATTTTTTCTTGGGAGAGAGGTGATGTAGCATGTAAATTTTCATTACTGTATATTTTGTTTGATTCTATAATATTTTGTACTGCTGAGCACATCTGACAGGATATTTTGTCACAATAACATGGTTAACATTTTTCAATAACATAAATTGAACTCAATCTGCTTCATATTATTTAATTATTCTCAAACCTGATATGTGGATACACACCTGAGATTTCACACTGTACATATAATAAAAATACAATTTCTATAAATACATTGATATCTCTTGCTATATCTGCTTTGTTGTGATCCAAGTAGAAGGATGATTCAGATGGTTTTTACAGGAACATATCTGAAAGAGATAAATAATATAAAGTGATATGAAATACCATTTCAGAGACATTGTCATACTCACTTTTCACACTGCTATTTCCACTTGAAACTTCATCACAGTAGGACAATAGGTATTGGATTTTCCAGGAACGCTGATGCGGATGGTTTCACTAGGAATCGACCATGGTGAATCAATTAACTTCGTTTGGCATTATTTTCTTGATTGATGCATTTGAAAAGTTCAGGTTGATGTTTTGATCTTGTTGAGTTGATCTGTTATTTCGCTTTACGTCAATTAGCTGTCGGTCATGACACCATGTCAACAGTGTCAAACTTGTCATGCGCCAAACGCCGATTCGGATTGATATGTCCTTAGATCATCATCGTCGAACCAACAAGCCGAGTATGCGTGAAGAAAGGTGTGACGTCATTTTGGTCATCAATTCTGATTGGTTCAGATAGACATCTGGGAAGAATCAAGTCTCTGGAGGGAGTAGCGATAACGTCTTTTATTTTGGATATTCAAATTTTCCGCCAATTTGAAAAGCGGAAACTGTTAGGTTGTTCTCGAAGTTTCTGGAAATTTGGAGAAGGGATTTCCTTTCTGGTCGTGAGACGAGAGCTCACTTCAGAAATTTCTTCGTGGTGGTCAAGTGCCATTTTTGTGGTGTGAACCGGCTTCTGAAGTCCTGTACCGCCTGGCGTTCTGGATCACATCAGGATATCCTGGATTTGCTGCTGATCTACAAGGACTGCTGGACTCTACAGATTTTTCTGGTTTTGGTTTAAGAGGCAGGATCTTCATGGTTCATCACCCAGGCAGCCACGTGCCTACCTGCATCGTCATTACGGCCATTTCAATCCCCAACCCTTCATAGAAGGGTTTTTTTACCGGGAGTTTTCTACCGGGAGTTTCACCGGGAGCTTTACTGGAAGTTCTACAACGGGAGTTATCCTACCAGGAGCACTATTCTTCCCAGGAGTCATTGCTCGACCAGGATCTGTTAATTCCACAAGGCCTTTGGTGGCTATATAGTAGTCTGGAATCTGGAATCTGGATATCGTCCCCTGTTTCTTCCTGATGATGGTTTTTCAAGGTGGAAATACGACAACTCTGTCAATGTCATCTGACATCCAGGGATGTGAAGTCAGCACCCCGCTCTCCGCCAACCTTCCCCTCAGCAGCTTCATTTGGTAGCACTGAAGGAATTTATTGCTACTCTGGATAACTGGTGTAGGACACACCATACAGGTTTTTGACATAAAAATATATTTTTATTTTTCATTTTTATTCACTCATAATGCCTATTGCTAGTGTGTATAATGGACCATTTTTAAATCATAGCTAGGTCATAAATTGATGAAATCACACATGAAAGGTACATATACTTCCCCTCCACATAGTATACTATGCGCTGGTAGAATTCTTCCATTTTCAATATTTTTTAAAATCTGCTATGAATATAAAACATCCTTACAGCAGCTCTTGATTTTTCAAGTACAATATAAGGTTGGTTTATACATATTTTCATCCACATAATAGCAGGCAACAGTGTATTTTCTGAACAGGAAATAGGTATCTAATATTTTTTTGATTATGCATATTTGTCAAAATCTGTGATGTGATATATGGTCCTATCATCATAATTAAATGTTTTGGGTATTGTATATGACTGTTTTATTTGTTTATTGACATGACACTCCAACTCACAACATCTCTATAAGGTAAATTTAGGTCTTTCAGTCTGGGATAACAACTAATATTATTCATTATCTGGTTGCTCAACTTTCCAGGTAACTTTTCTTTTGAATTAAAAGTTGCAGTGGCGCCCCATCTTTTTTTGTTCAACCTTATGATTGCTAGATAACTGAAATTTTGCTATTTTAACTCATTTTGATAACTCGAACCCATAGTGCCTACTGACGAAGAGCTGCCGTTCGCAAATGCACCTATTTTTTCATAAAAGTAGGGCTGCATCCTTCTGGTACGTCTCTGAAATGTACCAAGTACGAAGAAAGGATATCCCTAGGACCTCCCAAGGATGTGTCAGGGACGTCCCTTCGACAAAAGAAAGAAAATGTAGGTCGAGTAGGGATTGAACACGGGACCTTTAGCTTATCAGGCACGCAACTTACTCCATTGGCTATTATGCCTCCTGAAGATTTATGTACTAAACAGATTCATAAACAGGATTCAACTTCAGAAACCTGGATAAATACAACTTTGTTAGGATTTGGGTACGATTATTATCATTCTTGGGTGTTTGAAAATTAGGGGCATTATACATGTACGATTTCTGTTTGCGAAAAATGGTCATTTCTTAAGAAGTTCTGATACTTCATTCTTTATTTTCATTTCAATTATTTTCCGGAAGAAAACAAACATTTTCAAAAAAATGCAACTCAATAGTTTGATGAAATTCAATGACTCTGATGTGAATGGATATCAGATATTCCAGGGACAGAAATAGGATGTCCACTGGACAACCACTGCGGGACATCCCCTGGATGCCCCAATCGTGTCCTTGTACCGCGGAACGAAAAAGGGACGTACCTAGGACATCCCTGTGTTGTTAGGGTTCATGAGGAATCTACAGTTTTTCGTTGTGACACTTATTTGTCAACACCCTGTATATAAAATGGAATGAGCAAACGAGAAATTCAATATACAGGTTGAAAAATGCATAATAATTTAGATCTGAAATATAAACGACATTACTTCAAAATGAAAGATTCGATGTTCGTCACTCGATATTTGCTGTTGCATGCTTCCAGATCCAATTCCTCGTTAAAGCATGTCACGAACCGTCATTAAAAACCAATTTGCGATTTAATTAGAGGATCCTGTTCTCGATATCGATAGTGGCAATTTCGAATTTATTACTCATGCTCTGGCAGTGATATGATTTGCTCACCACGTGTTTGATTTTTATTTCATTTTGTTTGGGTATTTTGAATTTCTCCTTGAATGGTTGAGAATATCTTATATCATGGTAAAATAATTGCAATCCCTACTTTATCTTCCTGTCCTTCCTAGATCCACACAATGTTCTTCGAACATTATAATTAAAAGAAGTACACAGAGTATATAGTAGTAGTAGACCCGAATAACCTATGAATTCTAAATATTCATTGAGGATTTTGTTGTTCTGTTATTTCATGAACTTTCCAATACGTCGAACTTTTCAATTTCATAATATGTCATTATTGGTTAGCGATATGCTCATAAATTAATCTGTCATTTGTTTTTTGATTCTGCACCATTTTCGCTGCAATCATTCATAGTCATGAAAAAGGTATGCATTCAAACAAGCTTTTGCCACGATATCAACGTTCTGCGCTGAATCTCTCTTTGGTAGCTGACTTTCCATGCTTTTCCCTGAAGACTGAAACATAGGCTTGTATATTAATCATACTTATTTCTCCGGAGACTGTAGTTGTTAATGTCTGTATACTCTCATTTGACGCATAAAAGGTGACCCATTCCATTAAAATATCCTCTGGTGTCATCAAAGTATTTTCGATGCATAATAAATTCGTGGTCTTCTCTAAAAATGTTCGATGTTGAATGATAGTTACTACTATAATTATGTATAATGATACCATGAGTCTATGATAAAGATAAGATTAGGAATCCTCAATTTCGGTTCACGTCCAATTGAGTTGGAAATTCACCTTTTTTGGCTGAGTGAAATGATAATTCAATGAATGAAAATTAGAATTCAGTCAATGCTCCAGTTCAAATTCGAATGAATTTCATTCTACTTCTCACGCTTTGTTGATACACGTTGATATTTCATAGTATTATACAAGGTGGAGACCTCAACAGAAAACTCTTCAAGGATAGTTGAAATTAACCCCAACATGATCTTTGTCAAATGCATACCTAAAAGCTGATTGAGAGAGGAGTTCAGAGTACTGATCAATTTTCAGATTGTAGTACGTTTGATGGTTGCATTAGATCAGTACATGATTTTATAGTTCAATAATTCTCGAGGCATCTCCATCGATTCCGATTCTGAGTGAAACAGCTAACAGTTGATTGATGCATCTTTACCAGTTGCGAAAACACATCGCCACACAAATGGCAAACAGACAGAATTTCTTCTAGCGACTGTGTGGCAACACTGGCATTAATTGGCTGATATCAGTCGTGGCAGAAATTTGATATGAATAATTGTTCAGCACACATTCTATACAACCCTCAAACAAACTGAAATTTGATTAGTACGCTGGATTCCTCTTTCCGTCAGCTTTCCAAGAAGAAGTTCAAAAAAGCCATTGGTTTGCATTTGAAAAATCATGCTGAGAGTGATTTCAGCTACCCCTGAAGAGGAATGTAGGTACATGTATCTTCACATTGGTATGTCGCGAAATTCAAGAAAACATATGGTCCGCTAAAGAATTATTCCAGTTGAAGTATTCACCCTATATACCCTCCATCTTGTGATATGAACTTCAAAATGAGAATTCTCCATTCCCTTTCCGACAGATTTCATGTACTATTGAATGAATATGACATGAAGTTCATGATTTGAATGATAACAATTCACAATCACACTGTTTTGAGAAAAAAACGGTGAACTGATATAACCAACCAATCCTCAAAAGAGTAAACAAAAACCTCTCGAATTCATTGCATAAGGAAGTATTTCCAAGAACCTACAATCCTCAAATGTCCAAAACAAATTCAAACACCTACCTCCTCTCCCTATTCTTCCTAGGTACCCTAACAACACCAGTACATCCTAGGGACTTCCCAGGGACGTCCCTGATTTCATACTAGGACATCCCAGTTATGTCCTTTGTCGGGACAACGTACATACTAGGAATGTTCCAGGGATATCCACTGGCCACAAAGAAAGGCATCCAAGGGATGTCCTTCTGGTACGTCCCCGGGATGTACCAAGTACTATGAAAGGATATCCCTAGGACGTGCCAATGATATCCCAGGGACATCCTTTCGACAAAAGAAAAGAAGTAGTAGGTCGAGTAGGGATTGAACCCGGGACCTTTGGCTTATCATGCACGCACCTTGCTTCATTGGCTATCATGCCTCCTGAAGATTTATGTACTAAACAGTTGCATAAACAGGACTCAACTACAGAAACCTATGGATGTACCGGGCGGGATGTCCACTGGACAACCACTGCAGGATACCCCCTGAATGTCCCAATCATGTCCTTGTACCGCTGGACAAAAAAGGGACGTACCTAGGACATCCCTGTGTTGTTAGGGTACGCACGATGTTCTTCGAATATTCTAGGGATATCCTTCCGTGCGCACAAAGCGATAAAAACAAACTCTCTATGTTATCAGTATAATATGAAATGTTTCACCAGTTGATCTGTACTTGCTCTCCGAAGTATCAACTCATTCCATCTATATTATAAATGTATCCATATTCATCCTAGCAAATTTTCACCTGTAGTTTACATAATTTCTGATCCTTGAATTTCATTCTTGGGAATGCATCCCCGGGAAATGAGTTCTAGCAGTAGACAAAATTTTTCTAGATTTTGGTATAGGTCTCATTGAGTTGGAAATTGACTCTATACTTGAATGTACAAAGTAGTCATTAATGGACTTATGATCGAATGGAATTTGTTACGAAAATTTTCGTTATTGGGTTATTGAAACATTCAATATCATTGAGAAGGAATATTCTCAGATATAACTATGAACATAAAAAAATATATAAATATATATACATAAAGAAATACATTGAGAATTCGCATTCTCTATGTGATGGAAATATCAATTCTTTCTCGGTTTATTCAACAGAAAACAACTACTTTTCTGGCTATATGCCACGACGAACATCGATTTATTTTTATGTTAATTATTATATGAGTTATCCCAGACAGCACCAGATATTCCATGAATCTCCCTATCATATTCATTTTGGAATATTGGAATATTCTAGAAATAATCTGGAATATTCCGGAATATCTGTGGAATATTCTCCAAATATGCGAATGGGAATTCCTCAGAACATATTCTAAAATAAAAAAAAGTGACCCAAGTAGGGATCGAACTCGTGACCTCAAGACTACCAGAGCAACGCCTTGACCACTAGGCCAGTAATCGAATTGAATGATGATATACATATCAAACTCTTGTGACAGCATTGTTCGAAATCGGATCATAAACACTTTTTGTTTCAAAATCCCCTTACATCTAATTGATGTTCGATACTCACATCTCTGAAATAATAAATGGTATTTATGTGTTGAGAAACATAGGAATATTCATGGAATATTTCATGAATATACACCACAGAATATTCAGTTGAGAATATTTCATGAATATACCGCACAGAATATTCAGTTGGGTATATTTCATGAATATACCGCACAGAATATTCAGTTGGGTATATTTCATGAATATACAACAGAGAATATTCAGTTGGGAATATTCCTGGAAGATTCATACCTGAATATTCCCTGAACATGTCCGACTATTCACTTTGGAATATTTCTTTTAGATGTTCCAGAGGCATGTATATATTCTAGGAATAATCGATGAATATTCGGAATATACTCCTCCTTTTTAGCATATTTAGAGAATATTCTATGAATATCCAGTGCTGTCTGGGATAATTATAAAGATATGCACATAATATCATTCTGAATATTCAATCGCAGATTCGTGATTAGGTTTTCTCAATTCAGAATTTCTTTCCAATACCTGTATGATGAATATCAATTTATCATACATCCATAAACAAATTCAATCTCAATTGAGAATTCATCAAGGATTCCACTCAGTGGATCAACGCACAACCAGGTGTGCAGTCATTCAGAAGGATTATTTAAAAATTGAAAATGTTGCAACATCTAACTTCTGGCCTGCCAGCTGGCTTGCTGTCTAACTTCGAAATAATTGTAACATTCCAAATTCCATTATAAACTTTCTACAAAACTCCATTATCGCAATCTGAAAAATACATCTGTTACATCTTTTGCTGAATTCATTAAAATGTTCATTCAGTGGGATTTCAGTGAAACCATTAACTGTTGAAACAATAGTTCACTACGTATATTTCCTCAAATTGAAGCTCCTTCAATTAAACGACTCCTAGTGAGACTTAATCGAATCTCCAACCTAATTCAATTTCAGCACCTCTCTCCTCCTTTGTTGTTTCAACACTTTGGCTCCTTCGTGCAAAACTGCTATGATTATTAGTTGTCAATAGGGCAAACCCGTCTTCCGTAATAGATAATTAGGATATACAGAGACAATCAATGGGGTTGCGTGAGTTGAAACGAATTCATCGAAAATCAAGGAGTTTGAAGAGGAATATACTCATATAAATTATGAACATAAAAAAATGGATATATCTTATATGAAGAAATACATTGAGGATTCGCATTATCTATGTGATGAAAATATCAATGCTCCCTCGGTTTATTCAACAGAAAACAACTACTTTCCTGGCTATATGCCACGACGGTAAACGTTTTACACTTATAGCACACAACGTCCTAGGGACGTCCCTATTTGGTACAATTCAAGTCCGGATGTCCTGGACCAAAAATAAGTGTCCTTGGGACGTCCCATCCCGTACATCTCATGCAATGTCCGAGCAAGGACGTCCACGGAATGTCCCAGCTGGTACATCATTTCAAAAGTCCTAGAAAAAGCATCCCTTAGACGTCCCACGTGGTACATATTGTAGAATGTCCATGCAAGGACGTCCTTGGTATGTCCCTGATGGGATATGATCTCAAACGTTTCTTCAGGGACATCCATCGGATGTCCCGAGTAGTACATATTCTGGCTTGACTTCAGATCCTATATAATGTCCTTTCTTGACAACCATGAAATGTCCCTGATAGTACATTCCTTCAAATATCTCTGCACAGACGCCCTTAATATTTCCAGGATCGCATAAAAATCGAAATGTCCCTCAGGGGCATTCTTCGAATGTCCCTTAGGGATATTCGTCGGATGTCCAAATTGGTACATGAGCTGTACTTATCCAATGTCCTAGAAATAACGTCCTATGGACGTCCCAGTCGGTACTTTCAATATGTTGTCCCTGCGAGGACATTAACTTACATCTCGTTCTCGAATGATTGCTCGCAGGCTATAAATACTCCCCGTAAATGTCCTTCACGTAAGTCCATTGGACATCCTTGGGAAACTTTTTCAGGATCTATTGGGGACCTTCTACGGAGCATCAAGCCAACTGGTTGTCGTCATCAGTTATGCAAGATCTGGTCCTAGAGGGACTCTGAAAAATTCAAATGCAAGAATAATTCGTACGCCCCTGGGACATCCTATGGACATCCAATCGATATCTCTTAGCGTTGCTGAAAGGTTGTCCTCGATAGTTGTCCCTGGGACATCCCCCAAGGACGTCCCTAGTTGGTCCTCAAGTGGGACATTCGTGCGTCCCACAGAAGTCCAATGGACGTCCACGGTACCAAATTCGAACGTCCTATGGACGTCCTGAATGTCCCGACAGGACGTCCCAAGGATATCCATGGGACATAATTGTGTTATTAGGGTATATCTATTGAACACACGATAAGGAATTGAAAACAAAATCTTCTGAAGCTGAGAATTTGCATCCTCCTCCTGATGGAAAAATGTAAATATGCAGATGATATTATTCTAAATTTCTGGCTATGTGCCACGTCAACAATTGAATTATATCTGTTGAACATCCAAAAGGAGACCATGGAAAATATGTTCAGTATTGGAATGGAAATTGAAAAGTATAGGAGTAGTATACTTGTATATAATCTCTGATCTTCGTGAGCTCGAAACTCGAAAAAATCATTTGTATTATAGTGATATGGGAATATTTCTCACAAACAGGTTCTACAGGGTGTTTGGTGCATCGTGTGCCAAATTGAAATGGTCGAATGAAGGGGTTATCTGCTATTCTTTAAGACTAGTTCACACCTTTCATGCCCTGTGGATTATTTTTAATCGTCTTTTCATCTGTTAATCAAAAAAAGACCCAAATTCCATATTCAAATTGAAATGTTGAAAAAAGTATAAGGCGTAAACTCTGGATTTTGATTTTATTCAGATGTGTCTCGAAAACGAGACAAGACCATGCGAGACTCTCGAAAACGAGACTCTCGCGGGCACCACTATATGATACCTGTCTTCCTTGAAAGGATCATGAACTTGTGAATCCCACGATTAAAATATCCTCAGTTTCTTCTACTTTCGAAAAGTTTCATTCTTAGTCAATCTAATTCCATTTCTTAACAACTGCTAACAGTCATTCCACGTCATTCCTTTCAGTTTGACGTAATGGAAAGTAGCAACCGGAATCGGTGAAGTTGCACATGAAACGACACATTGAAGTGATTCCGGTGGCGAAATCGAATAAATAAAACGATTTAACTTTCAATCTATGCCAGGAGTCAGGATGTTTTATCGTGGTTTTTAATGTCATCGTAACGTCACCTAAAGACATTGGCGACCGCGAATAGACTTCACACGAAATGACGACTGAAACTTTGATATTCAATATGTACTATACAGGGTGTAACATAAGTATGATTAGATATTCAAGTGACTTGGTCCTGAGAACATTTCAAGTAAAAAGTCTTTATGAACTTGTGTTCCGAAATGCTTTGTATCGGAGATCATAATTTCGTATTAATCTTCATGTAATATCTTGAGGGCACTGCGTACGCTGTCATTATTCATTTCAAATTGCACTTGATAGTGAACTTTTGGCCTTTTTCATCAAAAAACCTTAATATCAACTATTTTCCAAGTAATGAATAGTATTTGAAAAATTAAAGAAACATTCTCTTCTATAGATAGTCGAACTGACAAGAAGTAGAAGATAAAATAATGAAAGTGTGTTGATAAATACACACATAAAAAATATCAACATCTCCGTGATCAGTACATTCATTGTTGTGTATTTATCAACACACTTTGATTATTTTATTTGAAACTCCTTATTTGTTTGGTTATCTATAATTTCTTCTCATTTTTTATTTTCTAGTTCGGCTAACTACAAAAGCGTGTTTTGAAGTGTTTTCATATTTTTGTAAGTACTTTGACAAAACAATCATTAACTTCGACCTCTTTCACCCCCAGATATACCAACTTTGAATAGAATCGGATCATATATAATCACAAAACCCGTCCAGGATATTGAATTTGCCATCTTGAATTCCCCAATTTTGACGAAAGAATCATAATCTCCATTTCCAAAAACCTCCAAATACAAATTTTGAGTGGAATCGGGTTATAATTACAAAACTCGTCCGCCGTATTGGATTCGCCATTATGAATTCCCAAATTTCAACGAGTGAATCATAATCTCCGATCTCAAAAACCTCCAGATACAAATTTTTAGTAGAATCGGATCATAATTACAAATCTCGTTTGCCATATTGGATCGGTCGTCTTGAATTTAACAACTTCGACGAATGAATCATCAAGAATCAGAGATCAAGAAATCAATCCGACCTCTTGAACCCCCTGATACTAATTCTGAATATAATCGGATCATAATTATATAACTCTTGCGCCATATTGGATCCTTCAATCTGATTTTCGAAATTTTGCCGAAAAAATCATAACCTCTGATTCCGAAAACCTGCAATAGGCCACGAGCACGATGACCGACCCTGGAGGTGAAATATTGAAACAAAATCTCACTCTCCTGTGAATTATTGACACAACCTCACTTTTTTTATTTTATGGTCTTCCACGGTACCAAATTCGAACGTCCAATGAACGTCCTGAATGTCCCGAGAGGACATCCTAAGGATATCCATGGGACATAAGTGTGTTATTAGGGAAAGAATTGAAATAGTTTTTCACAATTTTATGGAAAACAAATCGTGTATTTAGCGCTATTAATTGATTCAAGCATGCCTTCCCATTGTGCTGTTGTATATGATGCATAAAAAATTCAGCGAGAGACGAATGAATATGATTTTGCAGGTACCCATACAGCACATGACATCCATTGGACGTCCATTTTAGTTTCATTTCAATTCCAAACGTCCATGAACATTGAATGGACATCCAAATGTACGTACAAATATGGATTATCATTGGATGCTTCAAATTGTATGTATGTACAGTGGGCGTCCTCTCAATGTCCAACCACGCATCTATACGTAGAATGTACATTCATTGTAATGATAAAGGTGGACGTACAATGTATGTTTCAAAATTAACGTCCGTTGGACATCCATTTTATGTCAACTCAAGGACTAAAACTCTCGTGGGCGTTTGATCAACATCCATTGTACGTACAGAGACGGACGTACATTGGATGATACAAATTATTCTTACATTGGATGTCCATTTAACGGCCATTCTAAGTCGGAATTTATTTGGCAACTTCATTCTTCGAAGCTTACATTATGCAATGCAAAGTTGATCATGAGGCAATCAAAAACTCCCGATACCATTGAAATAAAGCAGAATCGAAAATGAATATATTAAGGAAGAGAGAGATGGGTCAGTAGTGTATTTTCAACTTATTATTTCCTCGATACTTCGTTTCCGAGAGTATTTTGAAAGTTTCTCACATGTATGTAATTTTCTCTGACAAACCTATTTCATATTGATCATTCCGTGCGTATATGAATAGTATTTAATGCAATCATTCGTCACTTGAATTCATCGCAAATATATTTTATTCAATAATTGAATTCGGCGACTTCGGAAAACGCCAGGTTCAATGTCTTCATGAACCGAATTCTGGCTCTTGCGTGAAAAGTAGGACCACATATTTCGACGCTGCCGCTAACTAGTAATAACCTTACGAGATTCAATATGACCAATGACAATAGTAATCACATTCATATAGGAGACAATACTTCGAGCTGGTCCCTAATAATCACTCATTGAATACTTATACAGAGTGGGCCTTTGAAAACGAAACAGAGGCTCTGTAGGTCGCCAAAACCGGATTATCAAAAAAAACTGAAACAGGTCAACTACATTTTCGAGGGGGACATCTTTCTAAAATATTTTCAGCCCTGCGGCGTTGCCGCTTCTAACGAAAAGAAGCAACAACTTTATTATTTCAAATGGAACACCTTGTATTTTATTGCATTTTTAGATTCTCCCCGAAAATCTGATTTCATCAATGCATCACACTTGGGGTCTAGCTGTAATGATTTCAGGGATATAAAGTGTTCAAAATCGAGATTTTTCAACTTTAACATTTTTTTGTGTCGAAACTAATCATTATTGGTCAAAACAACTCCCATGTCCCTATCTCAACTTGTGATTCACTATCTACTAACATTTAATTGGAACAGATAAAGGGTGATCAGAATTCTGAATCTTGAACCACCCTGTATTTGTTTCAAATAAATGTCAGTAGATAGTGAATCACAAGTTGAGATAGGGACATGAGAGCCGTTTTGACCAATAATGAATAGTTTCGACACAAAAAAATTTTAAAGTTGAAAAATCTCGATTTTGAACACTTTATATCCCTGAAACCGTTACAGCTAGACCCCAAGTGTGATGCATTGATGAATTCAGCTCTTCGGAGAGAATCTAAGAATGCAATAAAATACAAGGTGTTCCATTGGAAATAACAAAGTTGTTGCTTCTTTTCGTTAGAAGCGGCAACGCCGCAGGGCTGAAAATATTTTAGAAAGATGTTTCCCTCGAAAATGTAGTTGACCTGTTTCAGTTTTTTTTGATAATCTGGTTTTGGCGACCTACAGAGTCTCTGTTTCGTTTTCAAAGGCCCACTCTGTATACTTGCAAGATGCTTCAGTACCAATGAAAATATCCGAGCATTTATTCCTTATAATGATCGAGATTTCATTCAATACCAAATTATTTAGGGGCACAGACATACTAAAAAAAAATGGAAGACAAACTACTTTGTCAACCTTACTTCCTGACGTTAATATAATCTGTCACCTTCATCGTCAAAACCTTGTTTCATCTTGTCAAGATGCGAATATTCAAAGATAAATATCTTAAACTGATTCTTCAGTTGTGTGTTGTGTTCTCTGTTATCTGCAGTGAGTATTCAGTCCAGGAAATTCATTCCATATTCTGATTGAAATTAACATCAAAAATATTCTTGCACTTGTCTATCAGAAATAGAGAATTGAAAAGTGAGCCGAATCTTATATGGCCCTAACAACACGAGTACGTCCCAGGGACGTCCTTCATTCTCTACGAGGACGTCCCTGGGATATCCTGTGTCGAGACATGATACATACTAGGGACGTCCCAGGGACATCCGAATTCCACAAAAAGAGGCATGCTAGGGATGTCCTTCTGGTACGTCCCTGGGATGTACCAAGTACGAAGAAAGGATATCACTAGGACGTCCCAAGGATGTCCCAGGGACATCCCTTCGACAAAAGGAAAAAAAATTCAGGTCGAGTACGGATTGAACTCATGACCTTTGGCTTATCAGGCACGCATCTTACTCCATTGGCTATTGAGCCTCCTGCAGATTTATGTACTCAACAGATTTATAAACAGGACTTAACTACAGAAACCTGAATGAATACAACTTTTTTAGGATTTGGGTATAATTATTATATCATTCTTGGATGTTTAAAAATGAGGGGCATTATGCATGTACGATTTTTGTTTGCGAAAAATGGTAATTTCTTAAAAAGTTCCGAAACTTTATCTCTTATTTTCATTACCATTATTTTCCGGAAGAAAATCAAACATTTTCAAAAAAATGCAACTTAATACTTTGATGAAATTCAATGACTCTGATGTGAATGGATATCATATATTCCAGGGACACGAATCGGATGACCTAGGGATGTACCAGACGGGATGTCCACTGGACAACTACTGCGCGACATCCCCTGGATGCCCCAATCATGTCCTTGTACCGCGGGACAAAAAAGGGACGTACCTAGGACATCCCTGTGTTGTTAGGGGGTGTTCTCGGATGATAACGTCACGCGTTTTTCCTCGTTTTTCATATTATGAAATATCGCGAATTCCAATAATTATTTAAGTTTGTTACAGAGGTATAAGGATGAAACGGTTTACGACAGTGAACTAGTAAGGGTTAGTTCTTCGAGATAAAGAAATAACATTTTTCTCTGAAACACACCTATTGGAAATGTGCTGTGAAGTTGTCCATCATTACGAAACATAAATCAATGTCGTGATGTTCAATATTACATATTGTTGGTAGGTAAAAAATATTTTTCTACAAGCGTGCGTGATTCACCCTATACCCGCACGCAATTTAGTTTGGGAAGTGTCATTTTCCCGCAACAGTGCGGGAAAATTTTCCCACACTAGTGCGGGAAAAAATTTCCCGCACTAGTGCGGGAAAACAAAGATATGATAAAATCGCTAGTAATATAAGTGGTTGGTGATGGAATATAAAAGTTTAAGTTTGTTTGTTGCAGTATCAAGTATGTATGTTCAGAATCATCCATCAAATTGCACTATTTATTGTAAAAATTAAGAAATATTGAGAAATAAAAATTGATTATTATAAAAATCCCCCTATAGATTTGGATTGATCTGACGGGAAACGTCAATTTGTCATGCCAATCAAACCTCAAATAAGTTTGAAATTGTCGAAGTGACAGACACAGCGTTACTGTCATTTTCGATTCAGTGGAAATGCCACAATGTGATCAAAAACTTCTAGCTATAGGAATTTGATACAAATGCGTTATCACCAACGAAGTCTTAAGAAAGGTATGAGAAGCTATACACGCGTTTTATTGAATGGTGCAACAATAAAGAAATGAAAAAACCGAATGAAGAATAGGTATTTTTGGCTCATTTCATAGAAGTGTCTAGAACCTATAGACCAAACTCCTAATGGGCCTGCTGGCTTCCGCAATGAACCAACATAATGCGTCAAACTGTAAGTTCACAGTAGCTATTACTGATAATTAATAGATAGAGAATATATATCTCTTGTTAGTTGTTCCTATTTGCTTGAATAATTAATTGAACGATTCAATCAATTTCCTACGCTTGTAGAAAAAATATTGTTCCTAACTCATGCGGAAAGTTTCTTTCCCGCACTCGACTGCTTGCCCGAACTCCGCTTCGCGTCGTTCGTGTCAACGGCAGTCACGTGCGGGAAAGAATTACTTTCCGCACTTGTTAGGAAAATTACTATTACGATACAATAAGTATGGTACAGATTCGTATAATGATATGAGATGGGAAATTTGTCCAACGACGCCGATGGACGAGTTTGATAACTTACCGGTCATCGTGATAGGAATTCACGATACGAATGAAGTTCAATATTTCACCAAATACCAAAGTGCATATACTTAAGCTTGTCTTGAATACTGCACTCGGCTGTCTATCATTCGGCGAACTGTATAGACGAATGAATTCGGATCACGGATAGATTGGGCCATAGAAATTGCGACAATCCAAACTTCAGTACCTGCTATATGAATGTTCAATTAGTTTCATTTTTTTTTCTATTAAAAAAATCCAATTTTGAATTGTCTTTATGCACTTTAACGCACTAGTGCTGTAAGGTAACACTTCATCGCACTAGTGCAGTATATCTCCCGCTCCTACAAATTTCAGAATCCTAACCCAACAAATTCGTATACTAGGGTGCTTCCATCAGAAGTGAGACATACTGTACATATATGGTTTCATCATAGATGTATAGAAAACTGGTGGGCTCACTCTTCAATTGTTTCGTCAGACTAACTCTCGATATGGAACAATTGCAAGCGAGTTTTGGACGTGGGGTTCAGGTATTTGCGATAGAGGCGCCATAATCGGAAAATCGTTCAAAACTTTGGTTCTGTGAGGGATGAATCTATTTCCATCATTGTTCTGCGGTCGAATAAATACTGTGCTCAACATTTTCATTCAAATTTCAATTTGAAATAGAAGCAAGAAATCCTTTTTGTAGCCGATTTTAATAAGCTTCACTTCTTTCATGACATGAACCTATTTAAAGCATGAAATTTAATCTGATGAACTTCCTCTTTGAAGAACCAGAACAAAGAATGTATCAACTATTGAAAAAGACCGATATCGAGAATCACAATAGGCAGATATGGTAACTGGTACTCACCTTAGAATTTATTCATACCAGTTCACGCTAATATTTCAAATCACTGAAATAAAACTGTCGATCCTTCGATCAGGAATCAGTTCACTGGTCTGATCCAAATCATATACGTATCCAAATATTTATCGGTCGGTAATATGTTTCCTGTATATATGGATTGTAACCAGGATGAGCTTAGCGAGATTTACTCACGTCATGTATGTTTATCAAAGGTTTATCAGAGTAGGCGCCATCGAGAAACTTGCAAACGACCTTCAATAGGGAGCAAGCGCACCAGTTAAATTTCTATACATCTCTGTTTCATCCTCCATAATAATTTCAAAAATTATTTTATTCCTGACAGTGACATTATAAGCTTATATCGTCATAGTTACGATATCTATAATGAGGGTCATAACTCCCTTGGGATGTTATAGATGCTATAATTCCCTCTAGCTAAAACTAAATAAGAAATGCATAGCAACAACCACGCAATAACATAGCAATAAGGAATCTCCTATTCGCGGTAGTCAAGATCATCATCTGACGTTCTATCTATCTATCTGTCTATCTATCTATCTGATGACATTGGAACTATACGGAAAAACATGTCTAACTTCCAATCGGGAAGGTATCTAATGAATGAAATCAGTCAGAAATAAAATTATCTATGTATCACGGGAATTACTGAGCCTCAATAACCTCTGGCAATTGCTGTCCCTCGGGCCAGAGGTCCTCGGGACGCAAACTTTGCCATCGGTAATTAAGGCCCATATAATTCCCTTAATACATAAATAACTATTATAATTGTCCGTTATAAAAATATGGTACTTATATCAAAAAATCATCTATTATTATAGTTGAACTCAATTCCACACCAGCGTAATAATAGTTCTAAAGTTGAAACCAACCGATCCTGAAAATTGCATCGGCGCAAATGGGCTTGAAATATATGCATGAAGTTTTCACAAGTTCCTTGCATAATCAGATATCGCTTTCATTGAACTATCTCAAACTTGCTCGGTCTGTCAGATTCATTAGTTGATATCAAACTTATGTAGCTGACAGATTCGAGAGGGAAATCAATATAAAATATCGATGAAGTGAAGCTCTGGAGAGAATTCGTTATTTTGTATATATACCGGGTGTTATTCCAGTGCCGTTGTTCAGAATTTAAACTTCCAATGGGAATAATGTCACTCACTTCTCTGGAACACCGTAGAAAAGTTGTCGATCTGGCTCTATTTTATAGATATTCTCATGGACGATGCTCTTCAGAAATATCAACAATTGTTCCTCCCTTGGCAGTCCTCGCGAGATCAACCCGTCGAGTTGAGGCTTCGCACCTCTTCGTTGTCACTCAGGAGACCTGCAGAACATCTCAAAGACTCGTTCATATAACGAACAGCTAGGCTCTGGAACACATTGCCAAGGGAGGTGGTCCCCGAGGCATATAATCTTCAGAAATTTAAGAACACCAATTCCTACCTTATTTCCCTTGGTACAGGATATCCCTTTCCGTGAGAACCAGAACTTAAAAAAAAACATTCAAGTGTTGAAAAAAAATATTCTCAGATGAATTATGAACGTACTAATAATGGATATATATTTATATGAGGCAATGCATTGAGAATTCGCATTCTCTATGTGATGAGAATATCAACTCTTTTTCAGTTTATTTAATAGAAAACAATTACTTACCCGGCTATATGCCACGACGAACATTGAATTATATCTATTGAACACACAATTGGATAAACACATATATGGTTAGTTTGATTGGGAATGACCCCCCTACCACCCCTCTTCTTCTGAACAATGAAATGACTTATGAGACATTCTGTATAATATTATTAATAAAAATCAGGCTGATCGACTGGTGGCAATACATCTGAACAAAATTTATTTCCATTGTTGATTGAAGAATATCATCATCAGTTGACCATAATGGCATATCCATGAATGAGTCCTATTCAAGAGGAAGTGATAACATTATTCGTTTCATTTTTCTCGAAGAATTTGGTCAACCTCGAAATATGTCGAGCAGCACTATATCAAAACTCGTTTGTTCATAGAACGGCAAAGCTCTGGAATCCATTGCCTATGAGGAAGTATTCCCAAGACCTCATAATCCCAATAATTTTTAAAAATCCAATACCCACCTTCTTTCTCCATTCTCCGTGTGTACGCACGCAATGTGTTCGAACATTATAGGGATTCCCTTTGCCATTGGAGCGCTCCAAGCGGTGAAAAAAACCGTTATTTCACGCAGTTCGAATGAAACAGGCACTATGAGCATTTCAGAACGACAAGCCATCAACTGAATGGATAAAAAAGTTTCAAGAAACGCGGCAATAAAGAAAAGATTGTGTTCCACCATAAAAACAGCAACTGCGAACGTCTCAACATCAACCATCAAGGATTATTTTGTCAGCCTCAACAGATGTGCCTTCCAATCGTAGAGTGAATTATGACAGAACAAGTCCTCGTAAAATGAAGTTGTAAATATCCGACCCGAGTTATGGACTCTATCGGATCCGCGAACTATGTGATGGAAAATATTCGCCCAATAAATTTATTTTTCTACTCACATAACTAAAATGGCATTTAGGGTACGGATATGTACCAAGCTAAATGATCTATCAATCACGGATTAAACACGTTACCATGGCAACACGATTTCTTAAACACATTACCATGGCAACACAGTTCATTAAACACAGCTTCAGTAATTTGAAACATGTCTGGTCTGTCAATTGTATTAACTGTCAACTGTTATTTCTTTAACAATATTCGTTTGTATCAGAATTCTTCATTGAAAATATATGCGAAATATCGATAAAAGTGAAATCGAAGAGAATGTACTGGTACTTGCATATCTCCAAGAATTGTAAAAATGAAGCATCCATATTTGAGAACAATTTATTCATTCTGCGCTAAGCATGACGGTGAACGTGACACAAAGGTTACTGGAATACTCAATGACTGGACACATCTACAACCAATATCACTTATACGTGTCTCGCTGGTTGCATGCAGTTGCATGTATTATGTTCTCAATTCCCATTCCTTTCGAATTATTTTGTAGGTTAGCAGGAATTAATAGCAGGTATGTTAATGTAATTTTCGAAGTTCGTAGAAAAATCATAGATGTAACGCGTTTATAATCTCTTCTAGACACTCGTTTATTAAACACTCGTTACTAAAAGGACGTTTATGACACTTGTTACATAATATACTATTTTCTATTCGTTATGTGAGTAGAAAAAGAAAATGGTATTGAGCGTACGGATATGTACCACGTTAAATGATTTATCACGGGTTGACGATCTGTGATTTTTACAGAAAATTGAACACTTTACCATAGCAACACAATTTCTTATACACATCACTATGCCAACACAGTTTCTCAAGCACACCTCACAGTCGTTTGACTCCTGTCTGACCTGTAAACTGTAGGAACTGTCAACTGTCAACTGTCATTCTCGAATTCTGTTGCAATTTGCAATCGGTGACAATCAAAATTATTGAAACAATTTTTGTTTGTATCAGGATTCCCCATTATAGTAGAGTGCCAATCGAATCCTATCGTTCACCCCGTGGGAAATCAAAGGTAAAAAGTTGCGACATAGCTAGAATTGCTACCCACCTTCTTCAAATCATGGCTCCACTTGCCGTCAAAAATTCGTCCTGTGCGTTTAGGGGGGTAGGGGGTAATTTATAAAGAAATATGGATTATTTTATTCGTGGAAAATAATGATGGGTTTCAGTACCTACTCCCACCCTGTTGAATCTTGATTTCGTGTGACAAGTAGGAAAAATTATAGAACATTTTGAAATCCACTACTTACATTACGATTTATGAGAAGATCATATTCCAAACGACCATAACTCGGAATTTGTGAATTTTCGTTAAATTGTTTTTTATATACCTCCCATTATCTCATCAACGTTAAGCAAAAAAATACCTCAAATAATGTCGATGCGCCTATGTTTCAAGATGCGAATGGTTCTCTGAATGTGAAAATCGAAGTGAAAATAGGAAGATATTAGGAAAATTATAATCCAATGCAGGTACTACGAAGGACCGCGATCCGCCGCTTTCATATTCTGTGTAAAAATTGAGCTCTTATCTTTGTGGGCAATGCATGCTATGGCTCAGCATGACAATATACAGGATATCTGTAAAAGGTTGGGACATGGCTTGGTTGTGGACTCCTGGGATAAAAACAAGTTGATTTAGGCCAACTCACCTATATCCAAAATCGTCTCCTTGAGTTGGTACAAGGCGTTTTTTTGGAAAGAATAATATTGCTCATGAAAAGAGTAGGCTGAGATCGATTTTATCAATTTTTGGCATAGCATGTTCTGTGACTGTAAGTCACGTTTTGAGATGTTTTTGATCATCATCAGTGACCTGCGAGTGTTTCAAATAACCATGTTGCCGTACCAATTTGGTGATAACTTTTCAGAGGTCAGACTGGAAACTGGAATTCGAATTCCTTTTAGCATTCTGAACATCAACAATTCCGAATAACATTATACAGTATTTTCTTAAAATTCCTCATATTCAAGTTTTTCCAGTTTAACCTGTTGTATTTCATGATCTGTCAGCTAAGTTAATTAGTATGTTTCACCTTTTTCGGTTCCATTGGGTTGAGATTTGGAGGATTACTAACACTAGTAGGTACCAATAAGAGGGTTAAGAATTCTGACTCACGACCTTATCATGTTAACCTGAGGAAAAGAAGAAGAAGCATTCTAACCTATATCTTTCAGATTCGTCAAATCGTTTCAACCACGTTGGATTTGAAAATTCAAACTTATTCATGAGGTAATAAGTAGCCTCTTATATAACCATGATTATAACTGAATAAGTTTTTTACTTCTTTTTCGTCTCATCAGTATGTTATTTTCAACAATTTTACAAATTTTACAAAGGAGTAACCATTCTCAATAAGTGTAAGTGACGAAGTTTTTTTATCATTGTGAATTAATTATACACTGAGAAAACTCGGCCAAGTAAATTGTTTTCTTGAAAAATAGTCGATTGTGACAAGAACATTTTCACCAACGGTAGGAAAATATGGTACTTGCAGTAGGCAAAACTATATTTCTGGAACGGAGTTTCTGCTGTAAGTGATCAAAACACTTGTTGGTATCAACCAAGTCGATATGTACTTAGAGTTCGCTAATTCTAAGTGAACACTAAACTAGTGCTAGGTTAAAAAATATTCACTATTTTTAAATTATTTTTCTGACATAAGATCACTCGCTCTGAGCGAACTCATCAATAAAGACAATCTATCAAGTCGATTGTTGCAGGTGACAGCTCACCTGTAGTTATAGATCTCTTTTCCGTTCGGACATCTCCGATATTATTCGAGTATCCACACCCAACGCGATCACTGTCCAGTGTCCACGGGTCCACGGCGTCATTTCGATCTTAGCATTCGTGAAGTTAGTATACTTGTGTTCCCGCTAGTAACATTGAAATTCCAAGTCATGCAAGTGCCCTTCCGAACAACTAATATATCGTATGAGAATTCTCTGTTTGTGTGCCGTGCTCTGAGCTGTGGGGTGTTGAGTTCTTGATCTGTTCTCTTGAAGGAGATAATGAAAAACAAAACTCTTCTAGAACAGTACATAATTGTTTCTACATATATACAGGATTTTTTTCCACTTTCTACTATACTCGAAGAGGAAGGAAGTGACGTTCAAAAAGTATGAAAGTTGGTTCATCTTCAATGCTGGAAGGAAAAAGATAGTGAACCAGAGTGCAGTGCATTGAGTGAGAGTACCGTTTTTCACGGTGCATGATGCTGATATACGCGCCGGTATCTAGTATCTCAATATTTGTCGTCAGCCTTACCTTTTTTGTATTTTCATTCCTATATAATGAAATATTTTGAATGCATGTGTTTTTGTCTAATTGTTCAGAGAACAATGGAGGTATTTTCTCATACTAGCTAATGACAAGTGAATAAGTCACTATTGACAAGTAAATAAGTAACTGATGACTAGTAGATCAGTCACTAATGACATGTAATTAGGCCACTAATGACTAGTGAAAAAGTCACTAATGAAAAGTGAATGAGTTACTAATGATGACAATTGAATAGGTCACTGATGACAATTGATGTGTTCACTAACCGTTGTCACTCTGAAATTTAATGAAATACATCAATAGTGGTAGGTGTACATTTTCAGGAACACAAAATATTCTTGTGGTTATTAACTTGTTTCCTTGTCCCATATAGTATGCAAGTTTTTACTTGCCACTATTAAATATTCACTCAGGGTAAGTGATTTTTTTTCTCCTTGTAATACTTTCAATTTTTGTAGTCTACCCTGATGATGGAAATATACATTTCCGAAAGCTCGGACAAACTTGAATGAGTATATAGGTACACATTTACTATTGCTGCATCCCCACTAGACTACTAGTTTTATCTCTAACTGGTCAGCAAAGACTTTCCTTCCTTATATATGTGTATATATATAATATATTCATAAAAGCTCGTCGCGATGATCAATAATAATTGATTAAATTGAGAATTAAAATATTCGAAGTTACACAATTACATAGTTTATTCACACAAGTAAATCGCGCGACAAGCTTTTATGATCATGAAAATTGAAAATTGTGGATAATGAGGTTATAAGTTGATGGTTGAAATTATAAAGGAACATTTCATTTCATTCTCTTTAGAGCGTTCAAATAAAAGCTTTTTTTTTTTCAATTTTGAGTTATTCTTAATGAATTCCGAGTCTTCACGTTTGATCAAAGTTTGACCAAAAGTCTCTCAAAGCACAACAATATCCCTATAATACAGTCATACTAGGGAAACTACTGATTTGACGTAGAGAAGGGAGCATATAGGACGGTAATTTATAATGCAGATTGTGTATGTTCTCATTAGTCATATCAGGATTTGAGAGATGCGAACATCATACTAATGAACACAATTATTAATTGAGTTCCCAATATTCGACGTGCATTTCACGAATTTCCATTTTATACCATTGCCAGCATTATTATATAAAATATCAAGTATAGATATAACCAATTGAATATACTTCCACGTGTTTCGATTCTCTTCATCCTGTACTTTCAACTACTTTGTGTAAAAAATTTGAAGGTGTCAATCTTTTCGATTTATACTCATAGGTCATAGGAAAGTATAACGAACCTGGAAGATAGGAAATAGATCTCTTAAAAAACCATGAGGTATCATTTAGGTTCACGGGGGCGGATTATAGTACAAGCCCGCAAAGCCAGGGCTTGTAGCGCCAAATCCCAGAGGGCACAAGAAAATTTTAAATGCCAAAAAAAAAAATTAATTACTTCGATCGATAGTCAATCAAATATCCATTTATTTTCAATTGTAGTTCTACTTCACATACATTATACATTGATTGAATACATTTCTGAATTTATTTTTTTCCTCTGATAAGTAGGTATTCAGCAATGGAGCTGACAATAGTAAATATCAGGGTGATCCAACATAAATGTTCCCTCTTGTAAATTTGGTCATTTCTGGACCGATCGCAGAATTCAAAAACTATTTGGTATACTTTTCAGCCAGAAAATATATACTGGGTGTTTCAAAATAAATGGAACGCACATCAAGATGTGATAGGTCAGCTCGAAACAATAATAAATGAGCCTTCAAAGAATTGACCAGAACTCTTTTGTTTCCAAGTTGTTGAAAATACCTACCATTTTTTATTTCTTTTGATACATTTGAGATGACTAAACCAAGTTTGCTTTATTATACCTATTTATCGTTCTCTGTAGTGGGAGAAATGAGAAGACGCGTCCCACATATTATAAAAATCCAGTGTGATGAAATCTAGCTATGTGATTATACCAGTAATAGTCTTCAGAATTCCCGAATATTGGTCTAGAAATTACCAAGTTACAAGGGTGGACATTTTTGGAGTGTCACCCTGTATATTTCGAAAGATCCTAGTAATGTCACAAGAGAGTCGACAATAATGAAACAGGAATGTTATGAAATCGTCCAGGGATATGTACTTTCTACATTCCGAAATGAAGACATGGTAGGTACGTAAAAGCGTTATCGCAAATACTATTTGAAAATGTACTTTCACTGTAACAAAGCTGTTTCATGACTCGTATCAGTTTCGACTCTTACTCAACGTTCTTGCGACGTCCTGCGATATTGTACTGTTGGTGGACATATAACGACTCAAAGATAATCTTTGAGATGTCAATAGCACCAAATTCACAACGTAACAACGTATCTTGGTTACAATGAAATAACGTTAATAGTATGAGTTCTTGCACAGTGGGTCAGAAATCAAATAATATTCTTCCTTATGTGGGTACTTTGTACTATGGTACCAATCTTATAACTGTAAAATATATAAATCGTGAAAATCATCCATTTCTCAAAGTGGTCCAATACAATTTCAAAAGAAAAACAAAAGACTCAAAGTCAGTCGACCACACATTTATATAACACTAATCGTCAAATACATGTTACCGGTTTCGGCACAACGGCCATCATCAGACAAAAAGTACCTGTAAATATAAATTAGATAAAACAATATGAAGAAGGAAGGAATACAAAACCTACCGACAAAATTATGGGCACACTATAACATTATTAAAAATTAAATTGAGAAAGGCAAAATCATGTTGTATGGCAGGAGATTCATCGCCGGGTTTTCAGGCTCAGACACAAATGACTAATTTTTTAAATTTACTGAAGAGCCAGAAAAAACTGGCTCTGATAAGGTTGAACATCTTATCCGAAAAATTATTTTTTATAAACTTGAAACATGCTAAGCTAAAAGCAATAACAGAATAAGACAAATTTGATGGTCAACATAAAATATATTTTTAAAATAGCACTGATTGCGAAAAATTATCCGAAGAAGCAACTCTCTAACAGCCTCCGTAGTTCTCCTCCTGAAAGTCAATACGCATGGATGGCAACATTGGCAACGGTACTCTGTAGTTCGAGACATTTATTCGGGGACTACCAGGACGCAGAAATATGGCAATTTGCACTTCGCGCTATTATATTTTTGCAGATATCAATAATATCATTGAGTTAGACTTGATGTGATATTATTGTGTTTTTCTTCGTGTTCTCGTCATGAGCGGCTTGAATAAAAAATTAAATGGCGCTGAATATCGAAAAAAAGCTAAAAATAAGGCTACACGAGCATTTACTTCAAAAATTGCCAAAATCAGATCGTTTTTCATTGCCCTCGACTTCAAATTCGAATGATTCAACCGCCGACATTGTTTGTACCTGACTTTTGTTTTGTTATTTTTTCTTTACTGAGAACTAAGTACATTTCTGTCAATTGTTGAACAATAATTTGTTAATGCTGTTTTACTATTTTTTAGTGTTTTATATAATTTCAAATGAAATATCTATGACACTGTGACCAGTTTTGTATGTCGTTTTGACAAGTTTCCTCATATACAGGGTGAGTCACGGTAGATGGCACCTTAGACGTATACGGAGAACGTTACATAAGATCATTCTGAAAATTCGGTTACTCAAGTAATTGTTCTTGATCTATCGATCTGAAATATTTTCAGCTCTGCGGCGTTGCCGCTTCTATCGAAAAGTAGCAACAACTTTGTTATTTTGAATGGAACACCCTGTATTTTATCGCATTTTCAGATTTTCTCTGGAGAGCTAATTCCATCGATATATCATACTTGGGGTCTAGCGGAAATGATTACAGAGATATAGGGTGTGAAAAATCGACATTTTTCAACTTAAGGAATTCTTTTTGTCGAAACTATTCATTATTGGTCAAAACGGCTTACATGTCCCTATCTCAACTTTTGATTAACTATCTAGTGATATTTAATTTGGACATATACCGGGTGATCAAGAATCTGAATTCTGCACCACCCTGTATTTTAGGAAGGAAACACTTGCGATTTTATTCGTTTATACGAACTATCGCATAGGTTTCGGGAGGATGTAATGCAATGTTCTGCGTGGCATATAGCCAGGAAAGTAGTTGTTTTTCTTTCGTTATCTACCATTTTTTCGTTCATTTTATGAACTAGTTGTGGTAATGACTTTGAGTTTCTCTCTTCGTGAAGTGACATTCAAGTAGAATCAGTCTCGGGTTACTTAGATATTCATCAAAACCAGTCTAGTAATGAAGCTGGTCAAAAACATTTCATTACAGAACATCCCTGAAAATTTGATGATCCTGATCTGTGAATGCAGGTAGAATCTTCCCACCACACGGATTATTTGTTGTATTACATACATATGGCACGACATCCACATTTCGGGTATAGTATTGAATTCGAGCCTGTAGTATCTGATGATGCATGTCAACACAAATTGTAACAAAGTAAAGTCATCGTCCATCAATGTTCTATTGTGAAGTATAAACTGATTCAGTTAAACTCTAGTGAAATAGTTCAGTTAGTTCAGATTGAAAGAATATCACTATAAAAATACTACATTCATCAGAATACCAATTTTTCTCCAGCAGATCTACTCCAACACACTTATTTGCTTTTTTATTTAATTGACGGCCGTAACTTGATGGAAATCCATGACCAATGTAAAAACTTATTTGCTGTTTTGTTGCAATTATTTTCAAACCTCATTCCTAACGAAGAGATAATTTATATTGTATCGTTTTTATTCCACTCAATCTTAGTCTGTTGCGTTTCTCGTAATCAAGACTGAGGGCCAATTCCACACGTCAAGCTTAGAGTTTGAGTTACACTTTAAGTGGTACTCAAATGCTTAGTGCAGCTTAACGCATTTCTACAACCTCCGAACGTTTATTAAGCTCGTTTAACTTCAGCCGCTCAAGATTCATGGAACAGTTCATGAAGAGTAATCTCAACTCGTTTTCGTTGATAGGGTGTGATATTATGAAAAATCGCATATATTCTTCTTCCGTTCCAATAGGTATAGAAGGAATTCTATATGCCTAGTAAGACGAAACGATATATTCGAGAATAACGTTAGTTATCAATATAACATTTATGAATTATGCAACTACATTTTTAAGAACAAAACTAAATTTCCTCTGAATAAAAACATTCATGACGCGAATACACGACAGAAAGAAAATTTTCATATTCCACATTATAGATACAGGGTATCACAAAACTCACCTGCATATTATATGGGTTTGATGATTTACAACAAATTGCCACAAGAAATAAAGAATACTAATGAAAGCAGGAAGTTTATCACAGCCCTTAAAAAATTCCTAATTGAAAATTGCTTTTATTCATTGAATGCATATCTCAAGATGTGATTATCATGTATACTACTAATTATTACTTATTGTTCTATTATTGACCATTCATATACATATACATTTATGTTATGTTATGTTTATGTAATTATATTGTACCCTTGTTCTCTTATACTCTTTTTTGTTTTTGATGTTGTTATTTGTTGTTACTTATGTATACAATACTGTGACGTATTATTATTATTATTATTATTATTATTATTATTATTATTATTTAGTTCATATAATTCCAGTCACGACCCTGCGGCCTCCGACGTCACGCAGAGTCGTGCTGGATAAAATCCAGTGACTACTCCTCACAGCCTGTGAGGTGAGTAATCACTGGGACCAAGTACCGTGTGCCCTAAGTAGACGCAATGATCCCAGTATGACGGCCTTCTGCATTCCACCAGCCAGGATGTGTGCCTTATCACGGCACGCTGGGATTTTCTGGATCTCCGAGAGCAGCGTGTGTCGTGTGCCTCCTAGGGAGCCGATTATCAGGATGACCAATTCCACAGAATGGTCTGGATAGAGCCGGCGGAGTTCGAAGAGAAGATCTCGATATTTAGTCAGTTTTTCCTCCTCCTTCAAAACGATGTTCGGTTCGGCTGGCGCCGAAAACTCGATCACGAACATCGCTTTGGTTTGATGGTCGAGGAGGACTACATCAGGCTTGTTAGCTTGTATCTGCCTGAGGGTGGGGAATGAAAAGTTCCAATAAATTCGGCACCTCTCATTCTCCACAACGGACTCAATATCTCCCGGAGCATAGGGCAGCACTGGGGTCTCGTCTATTCCGTACGAGTGCCTCAAGTGATAGTAAAGCACTCGCAATGCCGTATTGTGTCTATGGATATAGGCCGAGACTGCATACACCGTGCAAGAAGACAGCAGGTGCATAATTGTCTCGGGCGCCCTGCGGCAGGCCCTGCAATTTGTGTCAGGGACCTCCATACCCATGACACGGCTACGGTAGACGAGAGTGTTGAAAACCCCATCCTGGCATGCCATGATGAACCCCTCTGTTTCCGATTTAAGCCCGCCTGACTTAAGAAAAGCGAAAGTCAGTTCTTTGGATAAGCCCCGGTCTTCAATGGTCTTGAAGTAGACCGAATGCATGGGCTTATCCATGTGAAGCTGCAGAAGCTTTTTCACTTCTGCAGCTCTGATGCGTGCTTTTCTCCGAGCGGGTTCTAGCTCAGTAATTGAGTCCTGAGCCTCGCGCTCGGAGTCGAAAATCAGAGACAATTCATCGGCTGCTCGACGTGCTGCCCTGAAAAGAAAAGCTCCTACTCCTGCCTCTTCATGGGTTTTAACCATTTGCAGAAGGGGATCCGAACTCCTGATGACTTTGCAGGCGCCATCCAGAACCATTCTGTTATGGAGATACTCCAAGCTCAAGAGTCCACGGCCACCCTGGTCTCTAGGTATGTACAACCGTGGAACGGACGAATTTGGATGCAGACTCCTATGGAGATGCATCATCTTGCGAGTACTTACGTCAAGTTGTCGCAGCTCGACTTGAGTCCACTTTATCACTCCAAATGAGTAAAGTAGGATCGGAACAGCAAGCATGTTAGTCGCAGCGACTTTGTTCTTCCCCGACAGTTCTGACGACCAGATCTGTCGGAGCCGCTGCCGATACTTGCTGCGGAGAGCGTCTTTTACCCGTTGTGCCTCCTGGATGTGAGTTTCCTCTACACCCAGGTAGGTGTACGTCTCTCCGGCATCCAGGTGGTGTAGGATGCTTCCGTCCACGAGCTGCGCGTCCTTGTCGTAGTTCTCGCATCGTCCTCTCTTGAGATGAACCAGTGCACATTTGTCCATCCCGAATTCCATTCCAATTGCCTGCGTGTACTCCTGCACCACCCTGAGGGATTGGTCCATAAGGCATAAAGTTTGAGGTCATCCACATAGAATAAGTGGGTTACTTTATGCCTCCGGTAACTGGGTGGGCCGCAGTTGTATCCTCTGGTTTTGCGGAGCTCAACGGATAGTGGCAGAAGTGAGATGCAGAATAGGAGAGGGCTAAGGGAGTCCCCTTGAAATACTCCTCTCCTTATGATGACTGGCTCTGTCTGAACTCTCGCATTACCTGATGTTATAGTAAAGCGGGTCTTCCAGACCAGCATCAGTTGTTCTATGCATCTCACTATAGAATCGGGTACCGAAAGACATTTGAGCAAGTACACGAGTAACTCATGTGACGTTGTGTCAAATGCTTTTCGGTAATCGATCCAGGCCACAGAAAGATTCCGCTTGTACTGCACAGAGTCCTGTGTAATAGATCTATCTATCAACAGGTTCTCCTTGCAGCCAGCGACACCTCTCTTCGACCCACGCTGCTCAGAAATCCGTTGGTAAACCGGATCAACTACTAGGAGTACTCGCATGTACAAGATGCGTGTAAACAACTTGTAACATGCATTCAGGCAGGTAATTGGTCTGTAATTCTTCGGATTGGACAAATCTCCAGTCTTAGGGAGAAGCACGGTTCGCCCCTCGATAAACCACTCAGGGATTTGCTGCTCCCCATTCAGCCAGCTATTGAATATCCTGGCTAAATGGTGGTGGGTAGAGGGAAACTTTTTCCACCAGAAGTTATTGATCCCGTCGGGACCAGGAGCAGCAAAGTTCTTGGAGCCTTTGAGGGCTTCTCGAACCTCCTCAGTGGTTATCGGTTGGCGCAGTAATTCGGGCTCAGGCTCTCGGTATCTTCCGCAGAAGGTACCAAACTGCGCCAGGGCTGGAGTATCTCTGTTGAATGGATGCCTCACTTCGTAAATACTTATTATTATTATTATTATTATTATTATTATTATTATTATTATTTAAGTTCATATAATTCCAGTCACGACCCTGCGGCCTCCGACGTCACGCAGAGTCGTGCTGGATAAAATCCAGTGACTACTCCTCACAGCCTGTGAGGTGAGTAATCACTGGGACCAAGTACCGTGTGCCCTGAGTAGACGCAATGATCCAAGTATGACGGCCTTCTGCATACCACCAGCCAGGATGTGTGCCTTATCACGGCACGCTGGGATTTTCTGGATCTCCGAGAGTAGCGTGTGTCGTGTGCCTCCTAGGGAGCCGATAATCAGGATGACCAATTCCACAGAATGGTCTGGATAGAGCCGGCGGAGTTCGAAGAGAAGATCTCGATATTTAGTCCGTTTCTCCTCCTCCTTCAAAACGATGTTCGGTTCGGCTGGCGCCGAAAACTCGATCACGAACATCGCTTTGGTCTGATGGTCGAGGAGGACTACATCAGGCTTGTTAGCTTGTATTTGCCTGAGGGTGGGGAATGAGAAGTTCCAATAAATTCGGCATCTCTCATTCTCCACAACGGACTCAATATCCCCCGGAGCATAGGGCAGCACTGGGGTCTCGTCTATTCCGTAGGAGTGCCTCAGGTGATAATAGAGCACTCGCAATGCCGCATTGTGTCTATGGATATAGGCCGAGACTGCATACACCGTGCAAGAAGACAGCAGGTGCATAATTGTCTCGGGCGCCCTGCGGCAGGCCCTGCAATTTGTGTCAGGGACCTCCATACCCATGACACGGCTACGGTAGACGAGAGTGTTGAAAACCCCATCCTGGCATGCCATGATGAACCCCTCTGTTTCCGATTTAAGCCCGCCTGACTTGAGAAAAGCGAAAGTCAGTTCTTTGGATAAGCCCCGGTCTTCAATGGTCTTGAAGTAGACCGAATGCATGGGCTTATCCATGTGAAGCTGCAGGAGCTTTTTCACTTCTGCAGCTTTGATGCGGGCTTTTCTCCGAGCGGGTTCTAGCTCAGTAACTGAGTCCTGAGCCTCGCGCTCGGAGTCGAAAATCAGAGACAATTCATCGGCTGCTCGACGTGCTGCCCTAAAAAGAAAAGCTCCTACTCCTGCATCTTCATGGGTTTTAACCATTTGCAGAAGGGGGTCCGAACTCCTGATGACTTTGCAGGCGCCATCCAGAACCATTCTGTTATGGAGATACTCCAAGCTCAAGAGTCCACGGCCACCCTGGTCTCTAGGTATGTATAACCGTGGAACGGACGAATTTGGATGCAGACTCCTATGGAGATGCATCATCTTGCGAGTACTTACGTCAAGTTGTCGCAGCTCGACTTGAGTCCACTTTATCACTCCAAATGAGTAAAGTAGGATCGGAACAGCAAGCATGTTAGTCGCAGCGACTTTGTTTATTATTATTATTATTATTATTATTATTATTATTATTATTATTATAAAAAATAGCCACAAGTTGTTCGAGAAACATGGAATATGTTATATGTTTTGAAATCGATATTATCAAAAAGAAGGTGATAGTTATTTATGTAAGAAACTTCTCAAACGATAATGTTTCCACAATTTTCTTGATATCATGACACAGTATAGCTTTATCAAGGGAAATACTCGTACAATAAACTATTGAGTTGAAGTTCTGAAATCTTGATTATTATTCTCGATGGTATGAGATAAACTTGGTGATTTGTTTTTTCGACAGAATATTGTCACTTAAAATTACACGATAGCTTTTTTCTTGTCGAAGTAAATTTGACATGTATCAATAAGTATTTTTTCTATTACTGCTATGAAAAGAAGCGCACTTCTCATAGCTAACCTAGTTTCAAAACCATGTATTGCTCATACTGTGAGAAATATTTTTTCTCATATATAATACCACAAGTGATAATATTTTGCCGGAAATATTCGGTGATTGTTACGACAGCTTGTTGACTAGTAATTTCGTGAATGACATTGTGATCAAAACTACGAGCCGTAGGCGAGTAGTTTTGGATCAATGTCATGAGCGAATAAATCAGAGCAGCAAGCTGGAGTGTGTCAATCGACGAATATTTCCAGGAAAAATAGTATCAGGAGTTGTATTCCTATGACTATTCTATGATTGAATGAGAAAATATATTATATAAGAAATAGGAAACATAATTTGAGTATATTCCAACTCAAACTGCGAAGAAGAACATAATGATAGTAATGAAATACAGAATTTACTTTTTCAGAAATTAACTACCTACTTAGTTATTCACAAAGTGGAATGTACAATTTTGATAAACAGTATTTTTTTTATTATCTTGGAGATAGTTGCTCTCAAAAGAGTGTATACAATTACTATCCAATTCAAACAAAATAAATTGAATTTATGTGTCATGGCATAATTGAAAAAAATACATATTGTCGATCGCCGAGGGCTCGAACCATCGACCTTCGTATCCTCGCGCAACAACCCTAACAGTTGCGCTACATCAGCTAGTAATTATATCAGTCATCAGTCACAATGACTTGAGTAATTGAAAAAGATTACTTCAAAAAGGAATTTGAATTCTATTATTGTTGTGTCAGACCATCAACAAATATGCAAACTTTTTAAATTACACATGAAACGTCCAGCCAGAATAAAATTGTCTCGCCTTTCTTACAAAATATCTCACTAACGCGGATTATAAGTAAATAAAATAAAGTAGGAACTTAGGTTATTGTCTCAGATTTGAATCCAAAGCAATCTTGACCAGACACGATGTCAAAATTTTATTGCTGATAAACGAGGTTAGTTGGTCACGTGTGGGTCAATTCGGCTGCTGTATTGGTAGAGCAAGTCCGATAAAATTCAATAAACAAAAAATATCGCTAGAATACAGAAGAAACCATGAAAATGGTCGATTCTGATTGGTTCTCGAGATCAAAAGTGGAATAGTCACGGCTCTTTTTCAACTCCACATACATTTCCATGGAGAATCAACAAGAATCGACGGACTTGGCTGCTGTTCAGATTCGAATAGTTGTCACAACTGTCAGAGGTAGTTTTTAAAATTCTTTAGGGTAGGTCTCATTAGTGCTTCATCGCATTTTCTATCAAATATTATTTCAACAATTCATAATAGATGATATGATGTATATACCGAGATGTGACGATTTTGCTGAATACACCGCCAGAGACAGAGATATTGGAAGAAGCTGCGAAATTTGGATTTGATTCCGAAAATTTCAAGAAAAAAGTATGATGGCAAGAATTGTGGTTCAAGGAATCGTGAGCGAGGGCGATAAAAGAAAGAAGAATAATCAGTTTGAACAGAGAAATATGTGAGGTTAGGTTGACCATGTTCATTGTTAACCACTGGTATCATTTTGAGTGGTATTTTTGTGACTTCTTGTGAAGAAGTCTTCTGAAATAGTCTGATATTGTCTAATCTTTTGATTGATTGTATGTAGTTTTTGCAGTTACCTTTTATATAATAGTCGTTGTGCTATTCATTATAGTTATCATCATGAGAGAAATGTGAGGTTAAATCTATAATGATGACTGCTGCCTGTTGAATACATTCCTTTAGTTTCGTTCTATCATCGAGGGTGAGATGAATACACTCTCTATACTCCTGGTGAATATGAGTTCAATAAATCTCTTGTTGGAAATATCAGAAGAGAGTGCGACTGATGCATGATGGTGAATCTGATTCATGATATTCATATGGAGATGAAGATAACAAGTGCCACTAGAGCCCACTTAGATCGAAGAGCTTTTGTAGAAAAGACAGCAGTGTTTCATTTTTCATCTCGCTTCCTGTTGCACTTCAATCAAATTTTTGTATTATTTCTTCAAGTGGCGAACTCTGTGGTGAAACACCCTGAATATAGAAATAACTTCTTAAACCAGTTTTTTCATTAATTGCAAATTCCTCCAAAGTTTTACACATTATTTGCATTGTATCTGATTCAGTTGGATTCATTCAGATGTATAATGGATGTACATTGGACGTTCAGAAAATACCTAGAGTGGTTGTTATTTGGATGATTTCTGGACATTCATTTCACTAAATATGGACATACAATGGACGCCGAATGTACGCACAATGAACGTCCATTGGACCTTTTCTGGGCTTGGGATGTACGTCCAAAGTGGTATCCTGGACGTCCATTGAACGTACATTGAATGTACATTGAACAATTTCTGGACATTCATTGGATGTCCGGAATATCCATATCCAACGGCCATTGTACATCCATTGTACGTATATACATGTGCTGTGTGGGCACTTGAAGCACAATTTTCAGAACGACGCTCTCAAATATATGCGTTCGTGGATAAAATCATACACAGGGTGATCCACGGTGGATAGCCTATTAGAAGTATCTGGAGAACGAAAAGACAAAATATTCTGAAAATTGGTATGCTTTGATAATTGAACATTCTCTATCCGTCTGAGATATTTTCATCGATACAGTGTTGCCACTTCTATCAGAAACAACTAGCAACTCCCTCATTCTAAATGGAGCACAAAAAATCCTAAAATTGAAGAATCTCGATTTTGAACCCCCCTTTATCTCTGTAATCATTCCTGCTAGACTCCAAGTGTGATACATTGATGGAATGAGCTCTTCAGGAAGAATCTGAGGATGCAATAAGATACAGGATGTTCTTCAAACTTCACTGGCGAGAGGAGATGAATATCTTTGCTCACTTGATATAAAAATAGCTATCAACTAATAATATGTTCAATATTTCAATAGTGATGATGAATCTATCACTGAAATTTTGTTGGTACACTAGGAACACCGGTATGTGTAAATAGACGGTCTTTAAACTTCGATCGACATACAAGGTGGAACATATTTTTTCAAAAAGAAGTTTTGATATTTGATACATAATCAACAAAAAAACGTGGAGTAGTTTCGTCAAGTTTCTTATCAATTTTGTATATAGATATAGAGAGAAATACAACAGTAAAGTTCCTTATTGATTGAAAAGTCGGAAAGATAGTCACCTAAATTTTGCGTATTTTTATCACCTCTCTGAATCAAGGTACAACGATCTGGAGTAACAGTAACTGTATAACAATATTTTTGTATTCTCAATAATTGTGACACCATCGCTCTAGATATTGAATGATATAATATTATGAGGTATTATAGTACTTTTGAGACAGATCGACCATTAATTCATCCGATCGTGAATAAAATACAACCAATCTCCCAAATAACTATCTACTTAGTGGTAGTTCTAGAAAAATTGAATAGAGCCCTCGTTACATCTTACTCATAAACTCATGTATGAGTTCTTCAAACTCGTCTATGTGAAACCCTTTGAGACACCCAGTATATTGACATGTTTTCTTCCTAAAAATGCTGTCCATAACCCAATGATATATTTTATCATAATGCATGAAAATAATTGAAGCATTTTAAATACGTAAACAACAACAAAATACAGGAGGTACTGAATGAATGATAGGTGTAAGTGTAAAAATAACGGGAAAATATGTACCTACTGTGGACACACGCATAGTTCAAAGCGACTGTAAAAAATTGTTTTTTTTTTAGTACACCAACAGTGCGAAGCCAGGCCAGACATCAACAATGAATATATATTTATTTCGATCTTCAACACATTCATCAACTTGCTCTGCCTTGTTCGTTTCTTCGACAGATTTATCACCTCCTCCACAGCATTTCATCACCATTAATCAGATATTCAAATGTATGTACAAAACGTTCCATCTCAAAGTACGTTCAACATCAACAAGTTTTTATCCGCAAAAGAGTCAATCTGACATTCTGAATTGATGGATCTGAGAGAAATGTACAATCTAGTAAGAGCCATGAATGGAAATGAAATCGAACCAACAAGAAGTTACTTGATTGTGAATAAATATTTCTTTTCGGTAATCGTAAGTACGTACTCCTCAGACTAGGCCGAGAAGTATCACTTCGTTGTTGTCACTGTTACTATGAAAATCTTGGTAGAAATATGGTTTTGATAAATGATCTTAAGTTTGGTTACAATTATCGTAATGAACTATCGAATCAGCAGCGATAGTAAGTTCAAAAATGATTATACAAAATTTTGAATAAGCTTTTAGTAGGTATAGGTATTTTGTTCAAATCTCAGTATACAAATAAGGATTTAAAATGTCGAATTTTTATCAAACAAAGATATATAATATGTCATTGCTTTGTTATTCTACATGGTTGGATTTGCCAGAGAAGCGGTTAGAAAACAAATTTCCAAAAATGTAATCAATCATAAACATAACTCCCAACAGAAAACTCAAAATATTATCAAAGGATTGAAAGAAAAAGAATGCTTTTACTTGAAAGCCGATAAAGGTAATAAGGTTGTTATTTTGGATAAACAGGATTATTTTCAAAGGGTTGACAATCTCATTGAAGATGGTCCTTATAGGAAACTAACAAGAAATCCATTACCTAAAATGGTCAGTCAAGTCAAATCAATTTTGAATAAATGCCCAAACCTTATTACTTCACATAACAAATTTAAATTGCAAATATCTAACCCAAGTGTACCAAGACTATATTGTTTACCAAAAATACACAAACCCGGTAAAAAAATGAGGCCAATTGTATCCGCAATTGGGTCTCCTACTTACAATATTTCGAAGTGGTTGGTTGAAGTTTTCAAAACTTTGTATAATCCTTATAACAATCATTCTGATTCAAATTCGCTTGAATTCATCAAAAAGGTCAAAGGGTTGAATCTGACCGAAGGTGAAATCCTTATATCATTTGATGTTTCATCACTTTTCCCAAGTGTACCCATACCAACAACTTTGGAATATTTAAAGGAATTACTCGAATATAACAACCTAGATCCAGATAATATTAAAGAATTGGTTGATCTCACTAACCTCTGCATGAGCCAAAATATTTTTCAATATAAACAAGAATTGTTTTAACAACATGAAGGTACAGCTATGGGAAATTGTTTATCGCCTTTCTTAGCTGAACTGTTCATGAATCGATTTGAAGCGAATGCAAAAGAAAAATTCGAGTATTTTCCTAGGGTTTGGATTAGATATGTCGATGATATTTCTGCTATTTTTGATACAAAAACCACAGATATAGATAACTTTATTTCAAAATTGAATAACTGCTTCCCCTCTATCAAATTCACTTATGAATGCGAAAATCATGGCAAATTACCTTTCTTAGATGTACTTGTGATCAAAAATAGCGAAAACAACTTAGAATTTGATGTCTTTAGAAAAGAAACTAACACATTTAGATACATACCTAATGACTCCAATCACTGTTTTCAGCACAAAATGGCAAGTTTAAATTTTCTAGTACACAGATTGATTTCAGTTCCTCTGAGCAAAGAAAGATTCAATGCTGAAAGAAGTGTTGTTTATAAAGTGGCTGGCGTCAATGAATATGATATCAAAATAGTAGATAAATTGATACGTAGAAATAAATTTATATAGGCCAAACCAGGCGACCCATGAAAACAAGGTTCAAAGAACACATAGCTCATTTAAAATATGGCAGGTTAGATAGATCTTGTGTAGCCGAACATATGTTCAATCACAATCATAACACACATATTACTAACCCCAAATTAGTTAAGCAAGTTGAAAACATTAGAAAACTAGACGCATATGAAAGCCTAGAGATATTTTAGAAAAGTAATAGAGTAATCAATAAGGAAAATGGACCTATTCCTAGTAAAATAAAAATTAAGATTAACATGTGAACTCAACCATGACAAACATTAACTTGACGGTTAGTATTTTTCACAGTTGGGTGAACATATACCTAGTATATAAACAGCACACTAGAATAGGATATTTAGTTTTAATCTTCTCCTGAAGATGCTAACATAGTTAGCGAAACACGTGTCGAGGCGTTAAAAAATCGGTTTGGTTAGTGGTAAAACAGTGTAGTGTAACCTACAATGACGTTAGTAATGACAACATTACATATATGGTTGTAAATGAAACGTTTTTCAATGTATTCGAATGCTCATTATGTAACTTTCGTCGGATTTCAATTTGAAATAATCTAGTTTCTATTTCCATGTATGTACATGAATCATAATTATTTATTTTTGTTTTTACAGATAACAGTTTATTCCGAAGCTTTGGTGTGATCTAACTGATGTTTTGTGATGGATGGTCGAAAACTCCGGAAGAAAGGGAAAAACTGGGGATGCATGATTGCGGGAGTTATCACTTCTGTCAGCATCCCTTGGACCCACGCTACCTCTTTACAGGGTGAGATATTTTACTCAAATAATCGATCTCGCGCTGGATACATCATCGACATTACATGCATTTTTTTGAAAATACCCATTATGTGTGAGAAGAATATAATATGGCGTTCCCAATAATTATCAATCACTATATACAGTGTGTTACAATTTGCTCCACCCCACCCCTGTATTTCCTTATTCCTTGGGCGATTCGGAATTTTTCTTTCCCCATATTATACTCCCCAAAATTATCTACTTCTGTCGAGAAAAAAAAATTTTCAAACACAATTTCTTGGCCTACTGCGATCACAAAAACTAGAGCAAAATTGAAGAAAACAGATTAGGCATTTTTTTACAAAAATTTCGATAATGGCAATCAATTCGGACTAGTCACAAAAACTCCTACATCAATTTTCAAAACAATATCTCATACGGGGTGTTTTTTATTGAGGTTACAATTTTTCAATAATTGCATTTTTCAAGTCACCGTGTATAATGATCTTATAAGAATTTGAATGATACCAGGCATGATGGTAGTCAGGATCAGATCATCTGGCTACAGAATGAGATAAATAACGATTAAAACCATTAGAAATTCAGATTTTGTATCAAGAAATTTGAAGAAAAAACTAAAAAAACGTATCAAAAAATAACTTCAAAAAATTATTCAACGAACAAAACAGCAATTATTCAATTCTCATCAGTCCTTCTGCAAACTGTTATCATTCTTTATCGCAATAACACTTCTCTATCTCTAGGCATGAATTTGTAAAAATAATTAAAAGGAGAAATGTTGTTACTGTTTAATTCTGATGAATCCTACTGATTGAAAATTATGTGAAAAGCTGGCCATGAATTACGCTTCGCTTTTCTCAAACAACTTTGACAGCTAGTATTGTGAAATCTTGCAAATTCCTTCACACACTTGAAGAAGGTGATACTGAAAGAATAATGGAGTTTTGTTTGTGGTCTCAAGGACATTTTATGAATGATAAAAATTTCCTCAAGAATATTTTATTCACAGATGAAGCGACATTCACGACAAATGGAATATTTTCTTCACAGAACTCGAGATATTGGGCATCCTAACTGGGTTGTTAATTGTAAGAGACAATATTCCGAAAAACTTAATGTCTGGTGTGGAATTTTGAACAATATGATCATTGGACCTTTCTTCTTCGATGGTACGATAAATGCTGACAATTTCCGCCATTTCCTAGAAAATCAGCTATGGGATAGTCTTGAAGAACTTCTAATAAATATACGAAAAAATATTATTTTTCAACTGGATGGTTCTCCGATCCATAACGCCATCACTGTGCGAGCATGATTGAATCGAAAATTTCCTTTGAAATGGATTGGTCGTAATAGTCCATTAATGCACTGGCCTCCCCATTCACCGGACTTAACCCCTCTTGATTTTTACTTCTGGGAAAAAGTGAAAGAAAACGTTTACAAATTCAGGCCAACCAATAGAGAAGAGTTGGGACAAAGGATAATAACAGTTTGTAGAGAGATACAACCAGAAGAATTGATGAGAGTTGTAAATAACGTGAGAAAAAGATATGAAAAATGTATAGAGAATGAAGGAGATTTGATAGAGAATAGACACATCTAAACTTGTTGATATAATTGATGTTTTGTTCGTTGTATAATTTTTTGATATTATTTTTTGATATGTTTTATTTAGTTTTTCCTTTAAATTTCTTGATAAAAAATCTGAATTTCTAATGGTTTTATTCGTTATTTTTCTCACTCTGTAGCCAGATGATCTGATCCTGACTACCATCATGCCTGGTATCATTCAAATTCTTATGACTGACTTGAAAAATGCAATTATTGAAAAATTGTAACCTTAATAAAAAACACCCCGTATGAGATATTGTTTTGAAAATTGATATAGGAGTATTTGTGACTAGTCCGAATCGATTGCCATTATCGGAATTTTTGTAAAAAAATGCCTTATCTGTTTTCTTCAATTTTGCTCTAGTTTTTGTGATCGCAGAAGGCCAAGAAATTGTGTTTGATATTTTTTTTCCTCGACAGAAGTAGATAATTTTGGGCAGTACAATATGAGAAAAAAAAAATTCCGAATCGCCCATGGAATAAGGAAATACAGGGGTGGGGTGGAGCAAATTGTAACACACTGTATATAGGAAAGTCGAAATTGAAACTTTTCCATTGAATTTCTCAAAGAATTATCGCATTTCGTATAGATTAGATGTGAGTTCACATTGCACCACAATCTCGTATATTGAAAGTCAAACTAGATATAAAGTGTGGTCATTTAAGTGTGCAACATATGGGAATCTTTTCAATAAATTGCACAACCAAAATACAGATGGTGCTGAAAGTTGGTGCATGTTTGGTAATCATTCTAGGTGCACTTAGAATGGTTGCAAGTCAAACAGCATACAGGGTAGGTCAAAAAATATAAAAAATTCTCAAGAGTAAAGTTTCCTCATTTCAGAAGGTTCGGCAAAATATTATCAAGAAAAGTTGTTAACAATCAAAAGGTATGCCTAAATACCAAAACATGGCCTCCCAAGACCTCTTTTAGTTTTTAAATTTTCTTCTTCAATAATTTCCCAATTTGTAATTTCTGTATATACACCGTATCCGTGATTATTTCAAAAGGATTTCATGTTTGTCGATCGATTTGTATAGCTTTTTCATGAATACTTCAAATTCAGAATGTTCACTTTAAATGAAAGTTTTTGAATCTGCATGTTATCATTAATGATGTTTTACCATGTTAAAAATATGGTTTGCGAAATTCTAAAGTTGAGCTGAATATGGTTGCAACAAACATAAAGTTTATGATTCCCTGAAACATAGAAACCCAAGTCAATTGCACAGATAAAGTGTTCAGGGTGAATATACAAAAAATTACCAATTGGAAAATCACATTAACGAAAACAATAGAACAACTTTAAAATGTCTGTCAATTGTCAATAAATAAGGAAATAAGGATACTTTATTCATGAGGAACTTTTATATTTTTCGACCTATCCTGTATGCTTTTTGACTTGCAATCATTCCAAGTGCACCTAAAATGATTACCGAACATGCACCAACTTTTGGCACTATCTGTATTTTGATTGTGCAATTCATTAAAAAGATTCCCATATGTTGCACAATTGAATGACCACACTGTATGTGTCAATGGAAAGAATGAACTATCAACAAGAATCCTCTGATAATTCAATACTTATTAGTCGTTAAAGTTATGTGTTTCATCACGGTCGCCCAACCCTGGAATTGCGTCGGGTTCTGCTCCATTGAAATTAATTATTTCAATGAGGAAAACACCCGTGTAATGATTATTTTGCGAATATATGATCTGTATGAATCGCATATACGAGCATATAAATATGCATGAGTCCCTTTTAGTCCGCGGTGAAATAATTCTCTTAGTAAGTTCTATAGTGATAATCCAGTTGAATAATAATTGTATTTTCACCAGAAAAGGTATGAAATTGTTTTGGTTTCTTTTACTCCATACGTTTTTTGAGGTACTGAATCCGAATCTGAAGTTTGATTACAACATTTCATGACGCAACATTGAAATCATCTCAAGAAACGTGAAAAATATAATCCTCTGGCAGTTTTTTGCTTCATAACTCGTAAAGTATCATTGTTGCAAAAATAATTTCCCCATTCACAATTCATTCAATTTCCAGTAAATTTCATTATTCAGTTTCCAAGCTCAAGAGTTAGTTGAAAATTTGCGTATGAATTTCAACTGTCTCCGCAAAAAACACTTCCTTCACTTCAAAACAACCGATAAATTACTCGATCAGTGAATTTCTCGTTATTCCCTACCATTATTTGGATAGTAAATGAATGACATTAGGTTCGTTTTGGAGCGAATTAGATAATGTGCAAGATGTTAACTGAGCTTCGAAGGTGTACATGAACCCCAAATCATAATCAGCTTGGCTGAAAGGGCTCAAAGAATCCTATAGTATAATGAATTCGAAAATTACCTTATTTCATTTTTCTGAGATTTGACGGAAAGAAAATGATAATTTTCAGAAAAAATACAATGAAATTCATCACGGTGAGAATAGGTAGACATAGAGAATTCTTTCAATTGTTTTTCAATTGGGTGTGACTTTGCAATATCAAAACTTCTTTCTCTGTCATACTCATTGAGCATATAAAATTAAAACGCGGAAATCTGCGTAATCGTCTGAAATAACCCTATCGAACTCGGTATCGATGAATTCGTTATGACAATAATGAGGCAATCAACAATGTTTTACTGAAAAATATCTGTCACTACATATTAGATCCTTTGATTTATATTTGAATGAATCATTCAGAAGAGGTAGTTTTCCTTCTAGGTTGAAAATCGCAATTGTAAGGCCGCTATTCAAAAAAGGAGACCCTTACCTAGTTGAAAATCATAGGCCAATCAGTATTTTATCTAGTTTCTCAAAATTATTTGAAATTATGATGAGTAGATGACTGGTTCCATTTTTGGTATCAAACAATATTGTATCAGATATTCAACACGGTTTTCAAAAACGGAAATCTACTATTACTGCCATTTTTGCTTTCACAGAAAGAATATTGCATTTCCTAGATAATGGATATGTTGCACATGGTGTTTTCCTAGACTTATCAAAGGCTTTTGACTGTGTGAACCATGCCACACTTCTCAGCAAATTATTCAAGATGGGTATCCGTGGAACAGCACATGATTGGTTTTCTTCTTATCTTGGTAATAGAACGCAGAAAGTATGTATCAATGATGGTGCAACAGATTATTTTTCAGGTACACAAACCATTTTTATAGGAGTGCCACAGGGCAGTGTGCTTGGTCCCTTATTGTTCATCCTATAAGTAAATAATCTAGGTAATGTTGTCAAGTGTCCTTTTATGAAATTAACAAACTACGGAGATGACACAATTATTCTGATTGCTGACAAGTGTTTTGAAGAATTAAGTCGAAAAACTGTAGAAGTTACTTCTCAAGTCTCCAACTGGTTTCATGAGAACTCTCTACTATTAAACATCACTAAAACAAATTGCATCCTCTTCAGACACAGCAGAAACTCACAGATTTTTCCAGAAAACATAAATTTGAACAAAAGTGATATTTCATATGCCAACTCTGCGAAATTTCTTGGCGTTACCATTGATAAACATATGGGATGGGTAGACCATGTATCACTGCTCTGTGGTAGACTCAGTAAGGCCAGTTATGCTCTGAAAGCACTTAGGACAGTTGTAGATCACGATGCTCTCAAGGCAGCTTACTTTTGACATTTTTATTCAATCATGTGTTATGGTATAATCTTTTGGGGTGGTTCACATAGTCAAGAAGTATTTGTGATTCAAAAAAGGTCAATTCGTATTCTGGCTAACTTGAAAACTTCAGAATCATGTCGTGACTATTTTAAAAAAACTCAATCTTTCAACATTGCGTGGTGCATATATCCTTGAATGTGTCAATTTTGTATACAAAAACAATGAACAATATTCAATGATTCCTTACATAATCATTCACACAATATCAGACGGGAAGAAACATTTTCATTTCCACTACATAAGACATCCCTTTTTGAGAAAGGTTGTTATTATCAGTGCTTAAGGTTCTATAATATGCTCCCAAACGATATCAAACAAATCAAAACCTTCACTAGTTTCAAAAAAATCATAAAATCAATATTAGTCACAATAGAACCTTATAAAATAGAGGATATCAATGAAGCAATTATATCCCTTTGTCACAATAAGGAAAGATAAGGAAATTATGTACATCTCTCAGAGGCTTCTTGATTTTTATAAATATTTGTATTCTACTGTATGTATTTGACTTGTATCAAACATAATGTAATGTTTTGTCCCTAATACTAAATAAATTCTATTCTATTCTATTCAATACCTAACCGATTATAAAATACAATACTAATTGAAAAATCTGAAGTTGGGGTCGTTTCCAGTAAAACCGGAAGTGATAGAACGAAAATTGCTTCGTCAAGTAATAAGCAATTTGGTATTCTAGCTGCCCACCAATTTTCAAAACCCTATCTCGAATAATTCGAAAGTTACAGTTCTGGCCGTGTTTTGTACACTTCTCTGTATATCATTTCGTTATTAGATGACGGTCGAAATTTACAGATGGCTCTTGGACAATAACATCCATTGAACAGTGAACACACATAATGAGAATTTGAAAATATAATCTTCTGCGAGTATTCAATAGAAAACAACTTTCCTCTCCTGGCTATTTGCCACTTCGAAGATTGAATTATATCTGTTGAAAATCCAAAAGGATGATATGAAAAGATCAATCCACTGAAATTGAGAATGAATGATATATACACGGTGTTTCATGAGAAGACTCACATAGCCAAATGGTTAATAGGGGAAATCAAGACGAGTTGATGTATATATATATGAAAACATTTTTTGACCCTCCATAACGAAGATGTATTATGTGAAATTGCTATATAACTTTGATGATCGATATTACAGAAATGATTCGTCGTAATCTGCTGAAATTTGGCAGCGACGTATCTCTACTGCAACTATTCAAGAAAACATATCATGAAAGAAAATATTCAGGTCCGAACTTGGGAAAATTTTATGTTTTATTGTTATGTCAAAAAAGTTGACTTTTTGACCACTTTTCTCGAAAAACTTCATCAGATTCAGAAAGATCAGACAAAATTCTATGGAAACTGCTCTTCAATTCACACGGTACACTCTGACTGGTTCAATAAAAAAACATGGAACGAAATCGTTCGAATGAATTTTGAATTCCGACCTGACTGATAACTGTCAACTTTCAACTGGTATCATGTGAATCGAATTTTTCTACATTCTTGTTGAATAGTTATTGACAGAACGAGACGAAAATACACGATACTTTTTATCGAAATTCCAGATAGATATTATTATTCCTGACTTTGTTTTATGGGTGTCGCTTGAAGTGAGATATCTAGTTGGTCCTGTTTTTCATTTGTGTGACGAGACGTGACGTTTGTTGATGATCCGAACTGATAGGTAGGTACTAGGCTAGTACTAGGTAGGTACCAACTGATGAAATTACGACATGAGGATCCATGTGCCCATATTATGGTGATTTATCAAATTAGTTATGCCATCACGCATAAACTTAGCTCCATTTTTTGTTATTGATACACTTCCGCAAGTGATATAAGGATGAATTTGCTATTTATTCAAAATTCCTAATGTTCATCCTCGTGAAGGTTTTATTGCAACGAATTCTCGGGTCTGGAAATATTCTATGATGGTATTAAACATAGCATATCATTTGGAATATTAAGTGGCACCTAGAGTGTGAGAATATTTTGATTACTAGTGTTTACCTATCAACAAACACCACGTTACATAAAATAAAAACTGGGCCCACTTTATAACAAATTTATAAAATAGAGTCACGAGTAAAATCATATCCATCTAGAAGTTCGGTCAAAAACTAACATGTCAAATCATGAAAAAATCAGAACTAATCTCTTCTGTCAATTTCTATCCAATAAAAATGTACGAAGAAATCAATTTACACGAATCCAGTTAAAAGTTGAGAGTTATCAGCCAGGTCGAAATTGAAAATTCATTATAACGTTTTTGTTCCATATTTTTTTATTGAACCGGTCAAAGTGGGCCGTGTCAATTGGAGTGCAGTCCTTATAGCATTTTGTCTCATCTTTCTGAATCTGAAGGAATTTTTCAAGGAAAGTGGTCAAAAAGTTAAGTTTTTTGACATAACAATGGAACATAAAATTTTCCCAAGTCCGGACCTGGATATTTTGTTTCATAATATGTTATCTTGAAAAGTTTCAGTAGAGATACGTCGCTGCCAAATTTCAGCAAATTACGACAAATAATTTCTGTTATATCGACCATCAAAGTTATATAGCAATTTCACATAATACCCTGTATCTTCGTTATGGAGGGTCAAAAAATGTTTTCATATACAGGGTGTTCCACAGGTAGAGGGGAATATTCCAATGGTAGATATAAAGTTCACCAAGGTGGTTCTGAAAATACTATATTTGATAGGTCTTAGAGTCTTCATAACGGAGATACAGGGCGATTTATCGATTTCGAATAATTATTCATTCGTCAATAAGTATTGACCTACCCAGTATATTTTTCTGAAATACGGTATGGATCTCAAATTCGGGACGTTGAATCCATTCACCTATCGGGTGAAGTGAAAATCCAGGTTCGGCTTCAGGAAAAATTTACATTTATTCGAAATATTAAAATAACACCCTGTATGTAATAATTGACAGAGTTCATCAAAGGAATCGTGAAAAGGAGAAAAAACTGAACTGGATTTGATGCTTTTTATTTTCCCGCCACCAATTCTCATCCTAACAATCATAAACAGAAAGCGAAAGTATGTCAATTTGAAGAGTATTGATATTATGAAACCAGTGTCAATTATGATTATTCGATATATAGTCAAAAAATTGCTCGAAAGAACTTATAAGTCCCACAGTTTTTATTACGGAGATACAGGGTGAATTATCGGTTTTGAATAATTATCCACTCGTCCATAAGTATAAAACTACCCAGTAACATTTTCCCAATTTTGGTATGTAGCTTACTTGGGACGATGGATTCATTAACCTATCAGGCGGAATGGAAATAATACCAAATAATTATAATTCGATAGTTCACCCTGTATCTCTGTTATGAAGACTATGAGACTTTTCCTGAAGCTGAAGCTGTATTTCCATTCTGCCTGATAGGTCAATGAATCCATCGTCCCAAGTAAGCTCAATACTTATGGACGAGTGAATAATTATTCGGAACCGATAATTCACCCTGTATCTCTGTTATAAACACTGTGAGACTAAGTAAGTTTTTTCGAACGATCATTCAACAAGAATATAATATCAGATAATCATAATTGGTTCCATAATTTTAATACTCTTGAAATTGACATACTTTTAGCTTCCTGTTCACATGTTCATGATTGTTACGAAGAGAATTGGTGGCGGGAAAACAAAAAGTATCAAATCCAGTTCAGTTTCTTCTCCTTTTCAGAATTCTTTTAATGAACTCTGTCAATTATTACATACAGGGTGTTATTTTAATATGTCGATTAAATGTAAATTTTTCCTGAAGCCGAACCTGGATTTCCACTTCGCCCGATAAGTGAATGAATTCAACGTCCCAAGTTTATGATCCATACCGTATTTCAGAAAAATATACTGGGTAGTTCAATACTTATAGACGAATGAATAATTATTCGAAATCGATAATTCGCCCTGTATCTCCGTTATGAAGACTCTAAGACCTATCAAATATAGTATTTTCAGAACCACCTAGGTGACCCCTATGTACTTTTGAAATATTTCTCTTATCTGTGAAACACCCTGTATATACATCAACTCGTCTTGATGTTCCCTATTAACCATTTGACTATGTGAGTCTCCTCATGAAACACCCTGCATATCAATTCGTTATACATGTGAACAAAACATTTTTTTCTTTATTCCAGTCATGTATCAGTTTCCGCTAGCAATCAACGAGACGTCCCTGGAGAGTCTCTACGGACTCAACTGTTCGAACGTATCTTGTTTCACAAACGGAACACTTGATAATTTCACCTCCAATGAAACTCTCTCACACGAAGGTGACACCGAACCATTAGCGGACCTCATCCTGATGGGAGTTTTATCCATCGTCCTAGGTCTCATGATTCTTGTTACCGTTATAGGTGAGTATCAAAATTCGGCAATCGGCAAAGCTCTGGATTTCATTAGGTAAGGAAATATTCCCAAGAACTTATAATTTCTAAAAGTTCAATAATGAATCCAATAGAAACCAATTCATCCTCCAGGTACGCATTATTAGACCAGAAGCTCTTGAAAATGGTAAAAACTGAAAATATTATAGTAGGATGGAACCCAATGTGAAAGGAAAAGAATATACCAAAAACGAGAGGAAAAATATTTGTTCTACAAGCATGCGTGATTCACCCTATACCCACAAGCAATTCAGTTTAGGAAGTGTCATTTTCCCGCGACATTGCGGGAAAATTTTTCCCACACTAGTGCGGGAAATTTTTCCCCGCACTAGTGCGGGAAAAACAAAGGTATGATGATATGGCAAAATATAAGTGGTAGGTGATGGAACATAAAAATTTGAGATTGTTTGTTGCAGTATTAAGTATGTATGTTCAGAATCATCCATCAAATTGCACTATTTATTGTGAAAATTAAGAAGTATTGAAAAATAAAAATTGATCATTATGAAAATCCCCCTATAGATTTTGATTGATCTGATGGAAAACGAGTAATGTAGTCATGCCAATCAAACCTCAAATAAGTTTGTAATCTATTGTCGAAGTGACAGACACGCGTTTTATTGAATGGTGCAACAATAAAGAAATGAAAATACCGAATAAAGAAGAAGTATTTTTGGCTCATTTTCTAGAAGTGTCTGAAACCTAGAGACCAAACACCTTATGGACCTGCTGGCTTCCGCAATGAACCTACATAATGCGTCAAACTGTAAGTTCACAATAGCGATTACTAATAATTAGTAGATAGAGAATATATTTCTCTTGTTAATTGTTAGGAAAATTACTATTTTTCCACAAGTGCGGAAAGTGATTCTTTTCTGCAAGCGACTGCCGTTGACACAAAAGACGCGAAGCGGAGTTTGGGCAAGCAGTCGAGTGCGGGAAAGACACTTTCCGCATGAGTTAGGAACAATATTTTTTCTAAAAGCGTAGAAAATTGATTGATTCGTTTAATTAATTATTCATTTATATAGGAACAACTAACAAGAGAGAGAAATATATTCTCTATCTACTGATTATTAGTAATAGCTATTGTGAACTTACAGTTTGACGCATTATGTATAGGTTCATTGCGGAAGCCAGCAGGCCCATAACCCAGGTAGAACATCATATTGGCTAGAACTTGGTTTTGTGGCACCCTGTATTTCTGTATTTTGATAGTGAGTTATGTTATGTCAGTTGGTTGTCAATTATTAAAAAAGTAGAATTGAAACTTGAATAAGTCCAACATCTGGTGACCCCGAAAGAACATGGTTCTACTTATACAAAATATCAAAAAAGAGCAACTGCTCAATGTACTGCAACATTTCAAGTTACCTTCTGGTGGAACGGTATCCGATATGAAACTAACTCTGGAAGGTTTCATAAGAGAAAAGTATCCAGATTTGAAGAATCCAAATGATTTCGATTATTCCGACATACTCGAAGAAATAGAGCAGAATACAAACCATGATAAGGATAATATAGATCGTGAAATGTCGCTCTTGTCAACGAAAGTCAACAATTTGGAATATTTGTGTGTACGTTTTTCAGAGAAACTTGAACATTTGGAAAATTTGATAAAAACATTCATAGAAAATTCTGTGCCAAGAATTGACAATATTGATCAACCATCTACCTCTTCCTCAAACATTTCAAATCAAAATGATAACCTCGAAATTCAATACAATCGCACGAAATCAGTTACCCTACCTATGTTTTGGAAACATGAACCTGAACTTTGGTTCAATGCGGTGGAAACAGTTTTTGACATTAATGGAGTTCATTCGGAGAAGATATAAAGTTTGGTAAAGTTATTTCAATGTTGGACTGTACATTAGCCAAGGAAAATTCTAATTTATTCAAACTTCAAAATGATCCCAATGCATATCAAATGTTAAAACAACAGCTCATTAAAATGTATCAGATTTCTGCAGAAGAAAAGATGATCAAACTCTTTGCTGAGTGTGAACTAGGTGATAAAAAACCAAGCCAACTCTACAGAGAGATGACTGATCTGGCCTCAGGTCAAATGACCAAACATTTTATCGTATTGGCAAGGCTCAAAAAACTTCCACAAACTGTCGAACAACTGATTCGCGCTTTTCAAGAGAAATTATCCGACGATGAACTGATCAGCATGGCAGATGGTATGATGAAAGGCACGCATTTCGCAGATCAGGTTAATTCTATTAGAAACTCTCCACCATCCCAATCCTCATCCCAATCCATCGAGAATAAAATCGATCTTCTCATCGAAAAATTGAACGGAACACTTGATAAAAAAAATTTCCAACGTCGCGATTGGTCAAGATCACGAAGCAGTTCAGAATCAAGATATGGAAAACGAACAAATATTTGCTACTACCATCGCCGATACAAGGAGAATGCTACAAAATGTCTAGAACCTTGTGAATATTCAATGTTGCATCAAAAGGAAAACTCTCAGGCCAGTCATTAATGGTGACGAATGATATTGGCCACAGAAATTGTCGCCTATTTATCAAAGACCCAGCTACCAAAATTATATTTCTTATTGATACCGGTGCAGATGTATTTGTATTACCGAAAACATCAACAAAGGTTCAACCTTCAGATAAACCATTATATGCAGCAAATGGTTCAAAAATATCTACCTACGGAGAACAAACTCTTAATGTAACCTTAGGTTTGAGAAGACATTTTCTTTGGACATTCGTGATTGCAGACATCGATAAACCTATAATAGGAGCTGATTTCCTTGAACGATATGGCATCTCAGTGGATTTGCATAATAGAAAAATCATCGATAAGGAAACCAAGATATCAAATTCATGTGATTTGTGTATGAATAACATCACACCTACCATCAGAACGATTAATGCGGAATCTCCTTATCACGATATTCTCGCAGAGTTTCCTGGAATAACAAGTTCTTCAATGAATAAATCGACAAAGTCTAGCAATATCTCCCATCAAATAATCACCACTGGTCCACCTGTATATTGCAGAGTACGCCGTCTTAACCCTGAAAAATTAGCTGCAGCGAAACAAGAATTTGGGTACCTTCTGGAACAAGGGATAATTCAACCATCGAAGAGTTCTTGGGCAAGTCCGCTTCATATGGTCAGGAAAGCTAACGGAACTTGGCGCCCATGTGGAGATTATCGAATGTTGAACTCGAAAACAGTTCCTGATAGATATCCTCTACCCAATATAAAAGATTTTTCTTTCAATCTAGACACCAAGAAAATATTTTCAAAAATAGATCTTGTCAAAGCGTTTCATCAGATACCCATGGCTCTTGAAGACGTGAAGAAAACTGCTATTATCACTCCATTCGGTCTTTTTGAGTATCTATATATGCCTTTCGGGTTGCGAAACGCGGCTCAAAGTTGCCAACGATTCGTTCACCAAATAACACGAGACCTCGAGTTCTGTTTTCCATATATTGATGATTTCCTGATAGCATCAGAAAATGAAGAAGATCATAAGAGACACCTGAAAATAATATTTGAGAGGTTACAAAACCATGGCATAGTAATCAATCCTGAGAAGAGTGAATTTGGCGAAGAGAGTATCGAATTTCTTGGTTATAATGTCTCCAAACATGGGATAAAACCAACTAATAGGAAGATTGAAGCTATTTCAAACTATGCCAAGCCAAATGATATAAAATCTTTGAGACGTTTTCTTGGTATGGTAAATTTTTATGTGGCACCCTGTATTTCTGTATTTTGATAGTGAGTTATGTTATGTCAGTTGGTTGTCAATTATTAAAAAAGTAGAATTGAAACTTGAATAAGTCCAACAGTTTCATATTAGCCCAATATTCGAATATTGAATATGGAATTACTAGATTGCACCAATATCAAACCAATTTTTTATTTCAATATTCGATCATCAATCCATTGCCAATATTTTAATAACATTGAAATTTTGTGACCAGCCGAAATCAATTTGTCAATATTTATTTGATATTGGAGGAATATTAACGATCACAATATGTAAATTTTCATGATGGGCTGATATTGCATTTCCAATATCAAATCGATCTTGGAAAAAAATATTGACTCAATATCCAATTTATGATGGTTAGTGAATATTGCATTTCATTGTCCAGCAATGTTGTAATAACATTGAAATTTTGTTTCCAGCCGATATTTATTTACCAATATCTATTCGATATTGGTGAAATATTGACGATCACAATGTCAATTTCCATGATTGGGCTGATATTGTATTTCCAATATTGAATCAATCATGGAAAAAAATATTGCATCAATATCAGATTTATGATGGTTGGTGAATATTGCTCTTCGTTGTCCAGCAATATTGCACTGATATTGGTGATTCAATATCATTTCGATATTCAATAATCAATCCAGTGCCAATGTTGTAATAACATTGAAATTTTGTGACCAGCCGATATCAGTTTGTCAATATTTATTTGATATTGGCGAAATATTAACGAATACAATAAGTCAATTTTCATGATGGGCTGATATTGTATTCCCAATATCGAATCAATCTTGGAAAACATATTGTATCAATATTTCGTATTTTTATTCAGCCAATATTAGTTCATCAATATGCGACCCATTTCAGATAGATATAACTAATGAAATATGCCAGAACCAATATTGCACTGACATTGGATTTCTAATATCGAATCGATATTCGTGATATTTCTCTTAGTATTTGAGCTACGTTATAACAGCTGCCGCCACTAGCACGCCTCCAACAAACGACTGCTGAGAGACATCAAATACCGCATTCGTTCAACTTGCAAACTAAGTATTCTGGGATACAGGAAACGAAAGTGGATTTGATATTGTACGAATATCGCAATTTTTTAATGAGGCTAATATGGCTTCAAATTTTGATTTCGAGTTTTGTTGAAAATCGAAATTCAATATTGGTTGAATAATATAATTCAACATGAAGATAATATTGCAAAATAATCACATCCTCATTTTAGCCAATATAGTAGGGGAATATGAATTCAATATCGATTTCACATATGAAAATTATAAGAAACCAGTTTTCTATAAGTTGGCATCATATATTTGTCCAATCTTGTGTACGAATATTAACTCGATATTGGATAGAGCATATCGAAACAAGATCGAAATTCAACATACCACCAAGATTCCAGAATGTTCACATCGATTTATTGACCCAATAATTAAAATTAATATTTTCCCAACATTCACCATTTATTGACTCAATATTGAACCAATATTAGTGTTCCACCTGGGAAGGTGTTTGGTCTCTAGTTTTCAGACACTTCTAGGGAATGAGCCAAAAATACTCCTTCTTTATTCGATATTTTCATTTCTTTATCGTTGCACCATTCAATAAAACGCGTGTATAGCTTCTCATACCTTTCTTAAGACTTCGTTGGCAATAACGCATCTGTATCGCATTCCTATAGCTGGAAGTTTTTGATCACATTGTGGCAATTCCACTGAATCGAAAATGACAGTAACGCTATGTCTGTCACTTCGACAATTACAAATTCTTTTGAGGTTTGATTGGCATGTCAACAATAATCCTTCCTCATCAGATCAATCCAAATCTATAGGAGGATTTTATAATAATTTTTTTTTCAATATTTCTTAATTTTCACAATAAATAGTGCAATCTGATGGATGATTCTGAACATACATACTTGGTACTGCAACAAATGAACTCTAACTCTTATATTCCATCACCTACCACTTGCCATATTATCATATCTTTGTTTTTCTCGCACTAGTGCTGGAAAAAAATTGTGGGAAAGATTTTCCCGCAATGTTGCGGGAAAATTGCACTTTCTAAACCAAATTGCGTTCGGGTATAGGGTGAATCACGCACGCTTGTAGAAAAAAAAATATCCCACACTAGTGCGGGAAATGTATTACCACACTAGTGCAGGAAAAACATTTATATAATATTCTCGCAAAATATGAGAATTTTAGTTTTTTTTTGTTACAGTATTTGGTAGGTTTGTACAAAATCATTCATCAAATTGAACTATTGATTGTGAAAGTGAAGGAATATTGCAAAATAATAATTGATTGATCGTTATATAAATCCCCCTTTATTCTTTTATTAAGTTAGTGTAATTCTCAGAGCGACAGACAGAGCTTTACTGTCATTTCCGATTCAGTGGAATTGCGATGAAAAACTTCCAACTACAGATGCGATACAGATGAGTTATTGCCAACGAAGTCTTAAGAAAGGTATGAGAAGTACAACACGGGATTCATTAAATGGTGCGATAGTAAAAAAGTGAAAACACCAAATGAAGAAGAAAAAAGTGTGACTCATTTCCTAGAAATATCTGAAACCTAGTGGCCAAACACCATGGGCATGCTGGCTTCCGCAATAAGCTTACCTACATGATATGCTTCAAACGGTACACACAATAGATAATATGTATATCTTTCCGCACGTGTTGGGGAAATTACTATATCGGCGACCTATGGTCGGGAAGTGGAAAGGCGTGAACTTTCAATATTAAAAACGGGGATACCTAAATTTCCGGCATCAGACCTAAGAGTCATACGTATAAAAATTGATAGTAAAGTTATAGGTTATGAAATGATCGATAACTTTTTCCCCGTAACCTCAAATATTATGTGAAAAATACAAATAACAAAGTTATCCTCCACACTTCATTCTGGTTTAATATCGAGAAAGCATCACCTTCATTCTCATTCGAAAATTCTCACGTCAAAATCTCTGCTTTTTCAAAAATCTCGATGGGCTTTTTATTCTCTACTTTCTGATGATGTGGACTATACATATATACATTACTGGGGTGCATGTTCTCAGGAAATGTAATGAAACGAAAAAGCAGCAGTCACATTTTTTTAATGAAATCCCCTTCAATATTCAGAACAACTTTTATCGCATAGTTTTTTGCTATGTTAATGGATTTGAAGTTTTACTGTTCATCAATTCAACATAAAATCTTACGTTTTTCTAGTAATTAGTGTTAATTTCAAAAAATAGCTCAAAATTTCGCATTCGAGTTTCGTTTCTCCACATTTTCTGAAAACATTCACCCTAGTAATGAATATACCGGGTGACCAGTTATATTCTGAACTCATTTCAAATGCTTATTCCATTCAAGTTAGCATTGTGTGCAGTTTGGACAAGTCTATTTTGATTTTTTGACAGGTTCACCTTCTCACTTGAACTCCCGGTTCTATCGGAAACAAAGAAGCCATTATTCAGGTATAGGGCAACTTATTCATTCCATTGAATCACCCTGTATATTTTTGCACATTCGGAAAGACTGGTCACAATGTATAACAAGTTATGTTCTCTTAAAAAACTATCAGAGTTATAACTCTTTTGAAGCATCTACTGCATATTAGGATGTTATCCTGAAATGCTGATACCGTATATTGAGTATAAATCTGATGCAGATTTATGATAAGTTTATTTGAAATTCTGTTCAACATCAGAAAAACATAACAAACTAAACATGAATAATTATAGCAACTGTTCAAAATGTCCTCCATTGTTTTGAATACATAGATTCGTTCTTTTTACAAAGTTATCAAAACTGCGACTCAACATATCGACGGGAATACTTTCTATCACATTATGAATATTTTCTTTGAGTTGATCAAGATTTTGAGGTACTGGATTGTAGCAACGACTTTTGACGTGACCCCCCCATGAGAAAAAAATAAGTACTGTTAGGTCTGGAGACCGTGGTGGCCATAGTATTGGGCCTCCTCTTCCAATCCAACGATGTCCAAAAGTGTTGTTCAAAGAATCTCTTGTGATCACTTCATAGTGGGGAGAAGCTCCATCATGTTGGAAATAAGCTATATCCAGTAAAATTTCCTGTTCCAGTTGTGAATAGAAAAAATGTTTCAACATATCTGAATACGAAAGAGGGTTCACAATTGAATTATTGAAAAAGAATGGACCATAAATTTTGTGCTTTGACATGGCACACCAAACGGTCACTTTTGGAGAGTCCCTGACATGTTCATGAATACTCCTTGGATTTTCCAATGCCCAAATGCGGCAATTATGTTTATTCACCTTGCCATCAATGTGGAAACTTGCTTCATCAGACATCATCAACGTATCCAGGAAGTGTCTAGTTCATCTTAATGCGCGAATTTTCCTGCAGAACTTCAAAATTTTTTCGAAATCAGCTGGTTCAATTTCCTGTAGTATCTGAATTTTATATGCCTTCAGTCTTAATTCTTTGGACATAATATTGTGAACTGTACTTTGCGGAATACCTGTGATGGGAGGAATTTTTCGTGTAGATAAAGTGGGGTCTTCTTGTATGCGACCCAGGATTTCTATTGCATTGTTGACCCGATTCACATTGTAGGGGGTCCTTTTCTTACGATTAATACATCCAGTGTTCAAAAAGTTAGCATGCCATGTTTTTATTGAATTTTTCACTGGAGGATCTTTATTGAATATAGTTCTGAATCTTCTTCTTGTAATTTGATGAGATTTGGTTTCGGCAAAAATTGCCATTGCCACACACTTAGCTTTTTCAGTTAAAGTAAACATTTCTTTAACTCGAAGAAAGAACAAATGCTCGACAATCTTCATTTGACACATCTTATCTGGCATTTCATGTGTTGTGACCAGAATTTCCAAAGGCGACTTTGGTAACATTGCAAAATCTCATTAAACCATTCCACATGCAGTAGTTGTTTCAGAGAGTTATAACTCTGATAGTCTTTTAAGAAAACATAACTTGGTATACATTGTTGGGAAGAGAAATGACCAGTCTTTTTGAAAAAAGTTGTCCCGTACCTAAATAATGACTAGTTTGTTTCCGGTAGAACCGGAAGTTCATGAGAGAAGGTGAACCTGTCAAAAAAACTTGAAAAATATCAAAATAGACTAGTCCAAACTGCACAACGATAACTTGAATGGTTTCAGAGATATAAGCATTTGAAATGGGTCAGAATATAACTTGTCACCCGGTATCAACAGTCGCCATTTGGCCATTCAATATACATTATCATCATATTCTTGCCGTTGATGTGTAGATAGAGGCGAGTGCCTCAATAGTGAAGTGTTAACTAATCAAGTTCACTGAGTCATGGATAATACTGATGTGGTATCGATTTTGCAGCAATGCGGTAGTGGAATACGTGTAGGTATAGGTATTATAGTTTCAAAAGGTGCCATATTGCGGCCACCACGGTATATGAATCAACTCGATTCGTGAGTCATATGGAAGAATTGAAGAATTTCTCAATAATGGGACCAAATTCATTTCCGGAAATGATTACAGAGATATAGGGTGTTCAAAATCAAGATTTTTCAACTCTCAACAAACATATTCTTATTTCGGATGTTCATTAGTTGATTATTATTGTACCGGGTGATTCATTAAGGGTAGCGAGGTACCATATCTCAGGAACTAGAAATCGTACGAGGTTGAGAAAAAAATTCTATCGAGGAAATCGACCAAGGGAAATTGCTGGAAATAGTTTTTTAGTTTCTATATCTACCGCTGGAGGGCGTAATTGCTATGGTCGTATAAAAAATTGATTTTTCCAGCGAATTTTTCAACATGAGCTGAGGAACAGAAGCTATCACGCTAATGCTGTTAAAATAGTGCATCTTTTTGTTCCTACACTTCTTTTCGTACGATGTGAAATAAGGGCGGTAGACGAGGTTGAACCTTTCCTGACTAAAATACCTATACCTTTGATTTGACTGAACTGAATTCAGCAAACTTGGTCTCGTTCGAGAGAGTAATGTTTGTTGATTATATTGAAGGAACACCAGTGCCATGCTGGTTCCAGCTGCACTCACTAGGGGGCCTAATTAAATGCTGTTTCTACCAATCCATTTATTTGGAAACTGCCTTTTCAAAGAATGTTGGACATTGCGTGAATAATGTGCTGGGCAGCCATCCTGTTGAAACCACATATTCATTCTGTCCTCCAGAGGTACATCTTCCAACAATATAGGTAACTCATGTTCCAAAAAACTGAGATGGGTTGCACCATTCAAAGGCTGTTCAAAAAAATATGGCCCAATAATTCTTTCACCTAAAATTCCGCACCAAACATTGACACTCCATCGATTTTGGAACTGAACTTCCCTCAACCAGTGAGGATTCGTTTGTCACCAATAGTGCATATTATGTATATTAACTTTTCCTGAACTGGAAAAACTGACTTCGTCACTCCATAGTATTTGCGAAAGAAAATTTCTGTTTTCATTCACCATCCCCATCAATAGCCACTGACAATAATTCAATCGATGGTCGAAATCGGCAGGTTTTAATTCTTGATGTAACATGACATGGTATGGATGAAACTTGTGATCTTTCAATATGCGTTGGATTGAAGAATATGACAATCCTAGATCTCTTACCAAATCTCGAATACTTGAATGAGGGTGAGCAGTAATATAGGCTATGACATTTATAGTTTTTATTTCGTTTCTTGCTCTACGTAATCTACTTCGAGCTGGGACTGGACGGATTTGTCCAGTATCCTTTATTCGTCTCGCTAATCTTTTAAAAACTAGTCTTGAGTGATGAGGTCTTGCTGGATATCTGAATGCATATTTTCTTTCGGCAATAACAGCATTTTGAAAACATTCGAGATAAACAGCCAACATATCAAACGCTTCCTCGTTCGTGATCGGCATATTTCAAAGAATATAAATTGCTACTTCGAACAAATAATTGCGTTTATCTGTCACAAAAGAATTGAACAATTCATGACAACTGGTCGTTTCCAAGGAAATTAAAAAAATAGAAGAATGAATTGTTTCTTCAATAAATTCATTAATAAATATTCTTTAGACGATAACTTTGAAACGAATGAAGATATCAACATGCGGTTTGAATTAATTTCTTGCAAATATCATTCACTTTCTGAAACTGATAAAATAATTATATCATTCCATTTGAGATTTTGAGGTAAAATAAACAACTTCAGAAATGTTTCAATTAGGCCCCCTAGTGAGTGCAGCTAGAACCAGCATGGCACTGGTGTCCCTTCAATATAATCAACTAACATTACTCTCTCGAACGAGACCAAGTTTGCTGAATTCCGTTCAGTCAAATCAAAGGTATAGGTATTTTAGTCAGGAAAGGTTCAACCTCGTCTACCGCCCATATTTCACATCGTACGAAAAGAAGTGTAGGAACAAAAAGATGCACTATTTTAACAGCATTAGCGTGATAGCTTCCGTTCCTCAGCTCATGTTGAAAAATTCGCTGGAAAAATCAATTTTTTATACGACCATAGCAATTACGCCCTCCAGCGGTAGATATAGAAACTAAAAAACTATTTCCAGCAATTTCCCTTGGTCGATTTCCTCGATAGAATTTTTTTCTCAACCTCGTACGACTTCTAGTTCCTGAGATATGGTACCTCGCTACCCTTAATGAATCACCCGGTACAACAAAGATGTAATCTCTACCGATCTAGTCCAAGAGAAAACGAATGTGCGCATTTCTCAGAGAGATCGGAGAAATCATCAGGCATCTGCGGCTGACGTCACATCCTCGAAGGTCAATTGCATGGAGGGTAAACAAACCATGGCCCTTTATGGAATTCATACATGTTCATGTTTTTCTTTCGAATTCTGTTCCCGTTTCAAATGATATATTTCTCCAAATATTGAGAATTCTGGCATCAATGGACTCAGAGACAATGTGGGATTTTATAGGATATCCTCAGTACTGGCCAATCACAAAAAAGGGAACAGTTCAGCAAAGAGAGAAGAACTACCTGAAACCTAGAGAAGAGCAGATATGTGTCGGACAATATGTTCAAAGCACTTCATTTCAGTTAATCCATGATGATCAGTATCTCAACTGAATTGAAGCTAACCCAGAATATTCGTGGTATCTAGTCTTCATTATCTACATAAATGATGGTGATTCCATCTACTGATTCATCTAAGACTTCTATGGCCTGTTGTATTTGCCAATCGTCCTCAGTTGCTATACTCGTGGAAAATGGATCACCTACATCAGTTGTTCTTCCTTTTTCATCGTGGAGTATTTGCCCAACAATTTTGAAATCAATACTACTTTGAAAAAAAAGGTCTATGGCTTTCCTCTGCTAGCCGAAATTCTTCATCAGAGGCAATCATATCAGAACGAATTACTTTCAGGCTCCAGACCTCCCTTTGTGTAGGTATGATATTCCTCATGTCTAGACCAATATTACCAAATATCTACGCTTATGGATTTTCTGTAAGGTCTGATAATGATCAATCTCCATAGTTCCTTCCGAATTTCACGAACAGCACAATAAAACTTGTGAAAGAATTCTAAAACACATTGAATTCATCTAACACCATGCAATGAATTCTAATGTTTACCCTCCAAGCAGATGAACCATGCCCATTTGGTCACGTGCCGCAGATGCCTAATTGGGTTTCAGAAAAAAAAAGTGTATTAAGTATTGAAAATTCTTGTAGCTCTCCCAGTAGAGTTCATATACCTTAGATAAATATATTATGTGATTAGTGGAGTGTGCTAACAAGGCGTTTGTTTTCACAGGTAACGTATTTGTTATAGCTGCAATACTATTAGAGAGGAATTTGCAGAACGTTGCAAATTATCTAATTGTCTCCCTGGCTGTGGCGGATTTGATGGTGGCGTGTTTGGTTATGCCTTTGGGAGCCGTGTATGTGGTAAGTAATTTATTAGACATCCTCTTTGATGTTAGATGTAATCAAAAATAAAGGTCCCAAATAATGTTTTCCAGAATCCTAATATTAGCTTTCCTTCTGTGAACATCAAATCCACTGACTTTGTAGATTATGTTGTTACGCCACGCCTATTTACAATATTAATCTGCTTTATAAGCATTACGGGAAATGAGTTTTCACAGTAAGAATGAGATATAACAGACAGAGCGAGAAAGGTTGCTATAATATCAAATTTTAGCACGAGCGAATATACTTAATTCGATCGTCTATACTTCTCAAAATTCAAATTGAGACTTATCAATTCCAATTTGGAATTAGAGACATCCAAATCGGTACATACTATCAAATTAGGAACAATCCTATTCAAATTCGGAATTAACAGTTTCAAATTGAGAATAAACATATCCTAGTTGATTAACACAGTCAAAATAAGAATAAATTGATTCAATTTGGGATCAAACATCTTCGAATTGAGAAACCAATTGTCAATATTGTGTCAAAATCGAAATGAATTATTAGCAATCATAATTCATCGTACCTAATACTTGAATTGATATATCTTATACATGAAAAGAGGTGCAGTCAATATGAGAAATCAAATTTTTCTACAAACGCTTAACAAAGTAGCCTTTGACGCTTTCAAATTCCAGCACAAAGTTGACGTTTTCCCAGAAATATCATTCTTTGACAGCATTTGCGCTCGTGAGCGAAAATATTGAAAAAACGCTCGCACATCTCTGTAACCTATACTTATCTATTCTTGAAAACCGCCAATTCTTTCATGATGGAAAATAATGACAGTGAATCAGCAAACACACCTCCTTCCTGATGATAAACCAGAAGAAGCGCAAGAGTTTGAATCTCTTACCGGAGAACTCAAGGAAGAAATATGAATTACAATATGATACATTCATAAATTGGTGCCACTCCGAGATGGTGAATATGTATTCAGCGAGGTATTCAGGAAACGTTTTACTATGGCTTATTTTGGTCAAAAATCAAAGACTGAAGGCATCAATTCATTGGTCTATATATTCGATGGTACGTATACATGCTTGAATGTTAAAGATAATATCGGAATCAATGAGTATCTGAAACTTATCGCATTTCTCAAGAAACAATCTATTGGATATAAATCGAGAATAATCCAAAACATTCACCGCTGAAGATATATACCAACGAATTTCTACAAGAAGCTCCCGATGAAGCATATCTGTTGAAAACGATGAATTATACTTTATATTTAAACTCTTCGTTGTCATCAGAAAGACAGTGTATCTTTATTTTATTGCATCAATTTGTGATGTTCAATTTGATTGCTGAGTTCATCGTACTATGGCTCAGAGGTCTGAAGCTCAGGTTGCCACGCTGGTGGTCCAGTTTCAATTCTCGGTAGGCCCGACATTTTTTTTCTGGCTTGTCAGTTATTTCAATTTTTTTGTTGTTGTTTCCTTTGGACATATGGGATAATATGGATAAGAACTTTCTCAACTATTTCAATCGCTCATACTTTCAGGGTAGTTATTTCCAGAAGCTGCGTTAGTAGAAAAAATCTTGTGTGTATTTCGAGCACAAAGTGTTATTGCTGCTCTCCAAAGATTACCGCGCTCCGCTCCGCATCGCGCGGTAACTTTCTTTGTCGAGCGGCAATCTATCACTTTGCGCTCTAAATACACAAATAGCTATTTCGAGGTGTTCAATAATAATGGTGATTGGAGGAGACTGCTGATATATTCGGCATATAAAAATCATACGTATCCAATGTATGAAGAATCGGGACGAAATTGAGAAACAAATGGGAAGAAAAAAGAGGATTATAATCACATCACTGTACAGAATTTATTAGAAATTAATGATTGCGGTTGTTGTGTAGCTAATTATCAGAAATTTATTCCTGATGCTCTGAAACTAGAAATTTATTCCTGATCCTCTGAAACTAATCTACATGGTTAGGCAAGTGAATTATCTTCATACTTATAAATATTCATTTATTCAATGTTCATTACAGTAATTTGTGAATACAATCCTTCTCAGAATTTCGTGTGTGGTATCATAACAGATTCGCTACCGAACCAATCAATTCCATATTCTCAAACTGGGATACCTATGTTCGACAGTATAATTATCCTAATCATGTTTGCTATAGATTATTGCTGAATATACACAGTAAAAATAAAAATCTCGAAATGAATGAAAATGTATAACAGAGTTTCGTTTGAGACTTTTTGAGTAAAAGGGTTACTCTAATACTGAATAAAGAACAATTTTTGAACTTGGTTTTATTCAGCATAAGCTGGTAAGTATTACAGAAAAAGACTTCTATCTAACTGAAAATGAAAATCGTTCCTTTTATAACTTCAGTGAAAACAATGAAAACTAATAAAATGATATTTCACGAAAATAATTCAGAGTTGCAAAGATAATTTCTGGTATGAAAGATAAAAGGTGAACAGAATGCAAACTAATAAAAAATACAAGATAAATAACGGGGAGAATCCTTAGTCAGCTTCTACCGGTGTTTATCATTGAAGGTGATCCGGCACATGGACTCCAGTGGCGGCGTCTGGATATGCTTTGGCAGGGGTTATATGTAACTCCTCCCAACTTAGATTGAAGCCTAGGGTAGGCTTGGCTGGCTTGGCTGAATATGCATTTCTATGTCCTCCAGGCTCGTCTTCTTCTTCGCCGTGAAGTATGAATATGGGTAACATATCCTATAATAACATGTTACTCCAAGGAAAATTGTGAGGCAGACAGCTGAGCAACTCATGATGATTATCCATATAGGTATGGATTCGCTAACTTGGGGATCCTGTAGGATTATTTCATGCTGGCTGTTTACTTTTGATGTTATATGTTTGATTTCTTCGAGGTCCATATTTGTGAGCTTTATTTTGGTCGACCTTTCCAACATATTGGAAATATTTAATGTTGGTAACTGGATTATTTGGGCTGGAGAAAGTTCTTCATTTCCATGGACGAATTTTTCTTCATTGATGAGGAAATAACAACTTTCTGATATTGTTATTAAATAACTTCCGGGTTGAAGTTCATGATGAGTTTCAACTGAGCAGCTTTCAGTGACAATGGCATTGGTAGGAGTTGTAATCAAAACGTTTTGTGGAGTGACCTGGTTTGCTATCAATTTCTCCAAGTGGACTGGGAAGGTAGTACAATTGGCAGCTTCATTTCTGATGATGATGTTGACAACACAATCTTCTTCTCTTTGGAGGTGGTTTTTACAATAGTAAGTATTCTCTACTTCCTCACATAGGGCTTCTTGGTACTGGTAGAGTTCATCTCTCTCATTAAGGATAAGGTATGGTTTTTGTGGTGATATGATTCTACTTTGAATAGGAATTGGATACAGGAAATATGTTTTGAATGGCATAGTCATAAGAATTGGAACGTGAATTAAGAAAATTAATCTTTCTTTTTCATACACAAGTTGAATTCCAAAGACGGAATAATAACTGTGCTGATTTTTAAAATGAAGAACTTGATTTGGAGAATACAATGTATCAACTTTTCGCAAAATTGAATTCAGATTTTCTAATGAAAGAAAAGTAGGATGTATTTTATTCAAATGTGCAAAAGTAATTGCATTCACCATTTGACTCAGTTGGCTTTGTAAAATCACGAGTGAATTGATGATCAGTGTTAAGGCATTTATTTCATTAATCCTTTCTGAGAAATTTTCAATCAAATAAGATGTTTTCAAGATATTGGCTTTTATTTCAAAGAGACTTTGGTTTGTTTTCGTCATAAATTCCTTCGCTAAGGAAATTTGATCATTAATTCTTTCCTGTAGAAGATGATCATTTTTGCTAAGATGGTTCAATATTATATCAATTCTTTTGCCGTCATCATCGTCAAGAGTACCAAATAACCATTTTGATATTTTACCACCAAAATTAATTAATCCACGTTTGTCTCTAATTCGAGGATTGACAGCTTGCAGTAAATTATCTATATCAGATAAGAGTATGTAAGCTTGGTGAATGAGCTTGTCAGATTGACTACTAAGATTCTTCTTATCTACTATAAAGTCTAATTGTTCTTGTGCAACGAATTTCATAATCGCAAGGTCAGTGATATTGATATAGCTTACGAAAGTATGTTTACTCGATATAATTCTAGTAGCCATTAAATTCATATGTAAGATAGGGTTAGTTAGTTTTTGAATAAAAGCTTCGGTTGAGTAATAGATAAGGATAAATGAGAGCATGAACATTCTCATCTAAAAAAAAACAATAAATAATTATTAGTATTTTTTGCGTTTCTTGAGATTATGTTTAGAGTATTTAGACGTTTCTGTCTTTACTTTATTTTTTGTTTGTGCGACTGGCTCTATTTTTGAAAACCTGGATGCTAGTTTATCTCTAGGTAGTTCTTTATGATAAACTATATCGTCTTTTGATAAGGTCATAGGTTGTTGTCGTGTTGCATTTATCTGTTCTAACTGTTGTTCCTTTTTGTTATTCAAGTCTTGATTAATTTCTTCGTATTTTCGGGTTAGCTTATTTTTATGTTGTTGAACGTAATTTGAGATGATGTCTCTCTCTTCAATATCAAATGGATCTTTAGAATGGAAATGTCCTGATACAATTTCGAAAGGAGTAAAATTAGTGGCTGAATGTATTGAGTTATTATAATGAAGTAATGAATATTTGACTAGATTATTTAAAGATTCTTGAGGATTTTGGTGCGTTTTTACTCTAACTTGTTCCAATAGGGTGGAGTGGAATCTTTCAATGTAGCTATTTGAATTTGGATTCTTCGGTGTTGTATAATGAACATTGATTTTATGGAGCTTACAAAATTCTGTAAAATTATTATTATTAAACTCTACTCCATTATCGCAAACAATAGTATGTGGTATGCCATAATGTGAAATGAAGATAAGTAGGCCATCGAGAACATTGATTGAATTTGCCCCTACTATAGGATAAGCCTGTGCAAATTTAGAAAATGTATCTATGACTGTCAAGTATTTTTCTTTTGAGATTGACAAAGTATCCATATGAATTCTTTCAAATGGTCTTGAACCAATTGGTATAGCTTGAAATTGAAATTCATTGGGTTGTCTTTCATATTTCGATTTTTGACATATGACGCAATTGTTGATATAATTAGCAATGTCATTTGTCATATTAGGCCAATAATAATTTTTTTTTATAGACTCAATAGTAGTTGTAATACCTCTATGACCTGTTTTATAGACATGGTGATAATTCATTTTATCTTGTTTATCATTGTCAACTGTTACATCTGTGACTTTTGTGGAACAGATTATTAATTTAGAGTTCAATCTAATTAATTTTTCTTGGATAGCTTTTATGAAACTCTTTTCGTGTAGTTTATCTGGAAAGAACAGATAATATGTAACGTTATTATTTAAGTTGGCTATAAATTCTTCTAGATCTTCGTCAATATTTCTTTTCCGTAAATTTATATAACATCTTTGATTATCAAATACTTTTTCTTTTATACAACGTGGTACAGGAGATGAGTCCGAAATTTTTACTATCATTTGATGTTTATGATAATTAAGTGGTTTTTCTGAGTATGGCAGTCCTAGTAAAGGTAACTCGTCTGCTGAATGAACTGTGCTTACATAATTTTCATTTTCCATTTTTTCAAAAAATTCTTTTATAATTTCATCAATATCGCCTGTTTCATTTAAAATTGAGGTATTGTCTATCGGATTTCTGGATAGCGCGTCAGCAACAACATTATCTTTTCCTTTAATATAATCAATTTCATAATCGTATTCCAGAAGAAGTAATTTCCAGCATACCAATTTTGAGTTAGGTTTCTTCAAATTTTCTAACCATTTTAACGGCTTATGATCTGTTCTAATTTTGAAATGTCTTCCAAAAAGATAAGGCCTAAAATATTTAATTGACCAAACAATTGCTAATAATTCTTTTTCGGTGACTGAATAATTTACTTCATTTGGATTGAGAGTACGACTAGCAAAACATATTGGTTTTCCTTCTTGGCTCAATACTGCTCCAATAGCAAAGTTGCTTGCATCTGTTGTCAGGGTGAATATTTTTGAGTAATCAGGTCGTTTCAATATTGGTTCATTACATAAAATTGTTTTACAGGTGTCGAATGCTTGAATGAATTGTTCTGTATGTTCAACTTTCTTTCCTTTTCTGAGACAAATTGTTAAGGGTTTCGTAATTTTTGCTAAATTATTTATGAATTTTCGATAAAAACCTATCATTCCCAAGAAACTTTTAATATCCTTGTGAGTTTTTGGCAATGGAAATTTCAAAATTGCATCTATTTTTCTTGGGTTAGGCTTAATTCCATCTGTTGTTACAATATGACCTAAAAACTCGACTTCTCTTTTCATAAATTCGCTTTTATCTAATTGAACTTTCAAATTATGCTCTTCAAATTTTTTGAAAACTTCTCTCAAATTTGTGATATGTTCATCTAAAGTTGTAGAAAATATTATGACGTCATCCATATAGACTAAACAAGTTTTATTGATTAGATCTTTCAAAACTTCATTGATCATTCTTTGAAATGTTGCTGGAGCGTTCTTTAAACCGAAAGGCATTCTTAAGAATTCATAATGTCCTGAATCAGTAGTGAATGCAGTTTTTTCAATACTGTCTGGATGCATATTTATTTGGTGAAAGCCACTTGCTAGGTCTAATGTCGAAAAATATTGGGATCTACCCAATTTGTCTAGTAAATCATCAATATTTGGGATAGGATATCTATCCTGAATAGTTTTATTATTGAGCTTTCTGAAATCGATAACAATTCGCCATTTCTTCTGCCCGCTTGCGTCAGGTTTTTTTGGTACAATCCATATTGGGCTTGACCAAGGACTTGTACTATTGCGAATTATTCCATCTTCTAACATAGTTGTGATTTGAGTTTTTACTTCTTTTTTATGAATTTCAGGAAATCTATACGATTTCGTGAAGATTGGTTCATCATCAGTAGTTCTGATGACATGTGTTGTTTGTGTAGTAGCTGATAGAGGTTGATCAGGATATTGGAATATTTTGTAATGTTTCTTGCATAATTTAATCAATTTGGATTTTTCCTCTTCATTGAGATGATCTAATCTCAATAAATTTTCGATGTGTTGTTGGTCTGAATGAGGTTCTAAATTATTTAATTTGGCCTCAAAGATATCGTATTCACTGATAGGAATAACTTCTAATGGATATTGGAGATCAACATTTGTATCCTCTATGTTTACATTATGAATTTCGACAATAGCTTTTCCGTTTTCAACATTGGTTATGCATTCAGGTATGAAACAGTGAGAGTTAACTATTGTATTAGGAAGATAGTATGTTCCGTCAAATTGAGCATTTGTAGGAAGTGTCGTTCTGAGAATTTCATTTTCGTTTATAGTTATATTATAACAGCTGTACTCTGAAGGAGAACATTGATGAACTGGTATAATTACATCATCTTTACTTAGGTAACTTTCTTGTAAATTCCAGTTGAATCCCATATTTTTCAAATCTCTAAAGCTAATCAAACCGTCAAAAAAGGGATGGAAATCGAATAAAGTGAAAATTATCTTTCCTTTATTTTGAAATTCATTGAAAGCAGGAATATGCGCTTCGTATTTAGCTTCTTGTTGACCGCAGGATGTTTTAATGACAGTTGGTTTTGTTACTATACATTCAGGATAATTAAATTTGGCAAAACATGGATTTATTAGAGATATGTGACTACCGGAATCAATTAGAAGACGTAGTGGTTCACGGAATCCTGTTATTTCGATAAATGGCAACTTACGTTGGTCCATTGCATTAAGTTCTAAGTGGTTTCCGTTCCAGAGGCTGATAAAGGAAAATTTTCTTGTGTAGAGTCATCAAAATTTGAGTATGCATTGTCAGTTTCAAATTCTTGTCTAGTGTCAATATCGTTTGGGTCGAGAATATCTTGTTGGTTAGAGGTTTGCTCAAATATTTCGTCATAAGAAAATTCCATTGAATTATCGAAATAATTTTCCAAAGTATTACGATCGTTGAAATTTGTGTCTGAGTCATTCAAGTTATTTACTTCTTCTGAAACAAACGTTGGTCTTGATCTAGGTTGGAAATAGTTAGGAATATGTGAAGGACCTTGTTCTTGTCTTTGGGAAGGTGCTTGTCTTGTCATAGTTGACATTGGTGTGGGTCGGTAATTTGTTGGTTGATTTCTTGGTTTCCATACATTAGTATGTGTGGCATTTGGTTTTCCGAAAACTTGTCTATTAGTAAAGAATTTTTGTGGAATTTGTCTTGAATTTACTTGAATGGGTTGGCTAGGAAAATTTCTTGGTGGTGTTTGTGAACTAGAAAACTGTTGTGAAAACTGTGGTCTGAAATATTGTGTCGGTGATTGAAAAGTAGTTTGGTATTGTTGTGATTGTGAAGTAGGTTGATACTGTTGTGGTTTTTGAGTCATTGGTGCTTTCATGTTTGGTGAAGGTATTTGTTGGAAAGTGTTTCGTTTCCCTTCATTTACTATGGACAAGAAGTTTTCTTCTTCTATTAGATATTGCATTGCTGTTTCTAAACACTCCGGATTCTTGAGTCTTACTCCGGTTTGAATTTGCGGAGGTAAGTATTTAAGAAATGAAACCAATATTAATTTTTCAATATTACCAATTTGTGCTATTTTAGCTTCATTTGTCATTGCTCTGTCAGTATTGATTGAAGAAAATATCAAACTACGGGTATATTGACAACGAACTCCAAAATTATAAGGAGTTTCTCTTGGATAAGGTTTAAGACTATGTAGCTCATGAAGCAAGCAAGTGAAAGTTCTTTGATCCGCAAAAGAAATTTTCAAGATTTCTCTAACTTGAGCCCATGATTGTAGCTCGATGCGACCAGAAATTAAAGTTGATGCTTTTCCGCGAAGTTTTCCAATAACTGCTCTGAAAATTATTTTTTTCACAAACTCTGTGTCATCTGCATAGTGTTGAAATGCTTCATCACATGCGGCTATGAAATTATTGAGTTCACATGGATCTCCACTGAATATTGGTATAATATCTAAGAAGAGTCTTAGTTCTTGGTAATTAGTCTCTGGCATTGTATCTTGGTTATCGTCACTTATGTTGATATTAGAAAAATCACAGATAATACTTTCTAAAGTGATTTCAGAATTCCTATCTCTTTGATTGATAATATCTCTTGATCTTATCTCACTTCTAAATTGACTGTTTCTCTGAGCGATTTCTCTTAAAGTATTAAACATCAAGCAACATATTAGAGAGACTAGTTTTTCTTTTAAAAAATTGACTGGGGATGATGGTATAGGGATAATAAATGGATTTGAGATGCTTTAACTAACCTTGGCTAGCTTCTTGTGTTGTTTCTGCTTCTGGTTTTGTTTTTCTGTTCCTATTTGTAACCACTCCTGGAATATACGGTCCTCAGGATTGATTGTCAGCCCACTCTTGGATGTACGGTCCGTAGAATGTAGCCCCGTGATTGGAAAAGTGAATATCCAGTCCAATTTCCAAGTCACTGTTGTCGTTCTGGTTGCCTGATAGTCCCGTTAAAGATTTTTGGATCACCAGTCTGTTGAACACTATCCTGTTTTTGTTCCAGGCACTATGTTAACTTTCTGTACGGTGACTATCCTTTTCCGACTGCGCCAGTTTCGTTTGAGACTTTTTGAGTAAAAGGGTTACTCTAATACTGAATAAAGAACAATTTTTGAACTTGGTTTTATTCAGCATAAGCTGGTAAGTATTACAGAAAAAGACTTCTATCTAACTGAAAATGAAAATCGTTCCTTTTATAACTTCAGTGAAAACAATGAAAACTAATAAAATGATATTTCACGAAAATAATTCAGAGTTGCAAAGATAATTTCTGGTATGAAAGATAAAAGGTGAACAGAATGCAAACTAATAAAAAATACAAGATAAATAACGGGGAGAATCCTTAGTCAGCTTCTACCGGTGTTTATCATTGAAGGTGATCCGGCACATGGACTCCAGTGGCGGCGTCTGGATATGCTTTGGCAGGGGTTATATGTAACTACAGGTCGATTATCCTCGGAATAAAACGACAAACTATGAAAGTACCCTATCTCATCTCATATCACCATAGCATTGCAAAAGTGATAACGATCAGTGTGGCGATATTGCTGCACGCTCACGTGATATTTGTGTGGTCTATCCTAATGTATGGATGAATATAATACTGAATTATCATAGCCTCATACTTACTATGACTGATCCTCCTTTATCAAGACTTACAGTACTCAATGTCAAATTAATGTCAATTCAATGTCGAGTTAATGTCAATTGAATGATAATTTGAGGTTAGGTCGATGTAAGTGTGATGAACTGATGTTATATCGGAGGTATTCAATGTGAAGTTACATCAGTTAAGTTGAGTAAATGTTAAATTACTGTTATGTTAATTTTACGTTAATGTCAAACCGAACAAAATTGAATATTTCTTGATACAATATATGACAATATATCTCTGACACATATGTCGCTTGTGAAACAGTTGCGATAACAATGGTTGCCGAAGTTACTAATATTCCTGTGAAACGGCACTTCATCAACTGGTGGGGAAACTTGAGGCCGCAATAAGCAACAAGAGCATAGCTCTTGCGGCTTTCCTGGATATTGAAGGGGCATTCGACCACACACCCTTCATATCCATGGTAGCAGCGGTTGTTGGGCGTGGCGTGGAAGACACCACATGTCGGTGGATAAAAAACATGCTACACAACAGAACAGCGGAATCCACATTGCTTGGTGAAACCATGGAGGTGACGATTTCTAGGGGTTGCCCACAGGGAGGAGTTCTTTCTCCCCTGCTGTGGGATCTGGTTATTGACGAACTCCTGAAAAAACTAAACAATGTAGGAATTTACTCACAGGGGTATGCAGATGATGTTGTCATTCTAGTAGAGGGGCAGCATCCTGAAATTATTTCAGACTTGATGCAGAGAGCCCTGAAGATAGTAGAGGGCTGGTGCAGAAAGGCAGACCTCAGGGTCAATCCTGGTAAAACTGCACTTGTGGCCTTCACGAAAAAGAAGAAACTGGACAAACTAAAAGTTCCCAGACTTTTTGACACACAGCTAAGTATGACACAGGAGGTTAAGTATCTGGGAGTAACCCTAGATGCTAGGCTAACCTGGAATACTCAACTGCGAAAGACTGTCAGCAAAGGCAAAATGGCACTAATGGCTTCTCGGAGAGCGATTGGTAACACATGGGGACTGAAACCACGCATGGTACATTGGCTGTATACTGCTGTGGTGAGACCAATGATTGTATATGGATCGCTTGTCTGGTGGCCTAAGACTGAACAGAGATCAGCTATAATGGAGCTTTCAAAACTCCAGAGATTAGCTTGTCTCTGCATCACAGGTGCTATGCGCAGCACTCCTACCGCTGCTATGGAAACCATACTCAATATTCCACCTCTTGAAATCTTCATCAGGGCGGAAGCGAGGATGGGGGCATACAGACTGGAGTGTACCGGCAACTGGTATGCTCGGGGTGACTCCCTGGGACATACAAAAATAATCAGCCAAGTTTCAAGCCCACTAATGGATATGGGAAGGGACAAAATGCTGCCTAGAAATAACTATTACAGACCCTTCAACACTCAGCTCTACTGGGATGAAAGGGTCTTGACTAACTGTCAGGAAGGCACGTTAGTATGGTACACTGACGGTTCTAAGACTGATGAGGGCACGGGTGCCGGAATATATGGAGATAGACCCAGAACCAGGATGTGTGCTTCCTTGGGGAGGTATGCTTCAGTATTCCAGGCAGAGGTGCATGCTATTGAGGCATGCCTGAGAGAGAATATCGTAAGAGGATACAGAGGTAAACAAATCCTCATATGCTCAGATAGTCAGGCGGCCATTCAATCTCTAACATGCAATAAAATCAGATCAAAATTGGTCTGGGATTGCCTTCAAAGCCTGCTAACCCTGGCTAACCACAACAAGGTAACTCTTCAATGGGTGCCAGGGCATAAGGGAATTGAAGGCAATGAAGCAGCTGACGCTCTTGCCCGGCAAGGGTCTGCGACGTTGTTTATGGGGCCGGAACCTGTGTTCGGTATCCCCAAAACCTCAATACGCGGCTGGCTGGCAAGGTGGATGCAAGAAAGACATCAGGCATACTGGAACAATGTCCCAGGACAAAGACACAGTAAACTGATGGTTGGAACACTGTCCAAAACAGTGACTAACGACATTCTGAGCCTAAACAGAAGTCAGATCAAACAAGTGACGGGACTAATAACCGGTCACTGCCCCTTGAGGAAACATATGCATCAAATGGGCATCTATACAGACGAACCCATATGCAGACTATGCAATGAGGAGGAGGAAACTGCCACCCATGTAATACTGGAGTGCGAAGCACTAGCGCGTTGGAGATACAACCTCCTGGGAGCAGTAAACTCTCAAGAGGCATTTTCAAAGAATGATCTGGTGAAGAGGCTGCTAAACCTCATCAAGGTAGCGAACCTGTTCACCTAAGTCAACAGCATGATCAGGAATACAATAGGCCCAAAGGCTGCAGTGTTTTGGGCTTCAAACCCTGACTGATCATTCTGCCATTAATCAATCAATCAATCAATACTAATATTCATGACATTCTTGCAAAATTCATCGCATTTTTCGTCAATCAAAAAACATTTACTATTAATCGGTAACTCAGAATTGAGTAAAATGAATAGGTTCAAGTGAATAACAAAAAAGGTTATGAATAACATGTACTGTTGAGTGCGCGTAATAATCAAAGTCAATGCAATCGATTTTTATTTTCGACTTTCTACAGACATTGAATATTTCTATTCGTTGACAAGATATTGGCGTGCACAGTTTTGAGTGGGAAACCCTGTATAATAGGTAATTCGAAATGCCAAATGAGCTATGGTATCTGTATCATTTTTCTAGTCTATAAGAATAAAAAGTTCCTAAGTAGTGTGAAAAATTACTCCCTTGGATATTCGTCGACCACAACGTTTAAAACTTCAATTCCCTGAGAATATATATAGCGATAAATCTTGCATCCCTTGAGGGTCTAGTTTTCGCGAAACATTGCTGACGAAAAGCCTTAGACCGTACAGAAGACAATAAAGGACATTCGGACTGAGAGCTATACTGCCGTGCTAAGCCAAACCCCCGTATTTGAAAATTTTTAGAAATGGCGGAATATTGATTTGTAATTTCTCTTTTGTTTGTTGCTTCAATGAACCTTTGCGTTATTGATAGTAGTTGCTTAAATTAAACAATAAGGGAACTAACATCCTCATATTCCTCATGTATACCTAAAAAACTATTATTTTATTGTTTATATATATATATTTTAGAACAATTTTTAGAACAATATGCGATAAAATCTCATACGAGCATTTTCTTAAAATTTATTTGGCTAATTTCCTTCGCAAATACCTCGTATTTAGCAAATACGGGTATTTGGCCTGGTCCATTCTCGAATTTACTTAGGTTAATCATCATATTTGGCAGATACCGGTATTCAACATAGGAAATCCAGGTAATATTGAATGAGACAGTTACATATACTTTTTCAAGTTAGGTACTTTATTGACAGAATGTGAAATAATTATTGAATATTTGAGTTAGTACATATTGATGGTAACTAAAAACATTGATTATTACGTTATTGAGTAGGTATACCAGAAAAATAAACTATTCAAAGAGTAACCTTTTCTGGGAGGTCCAATATTTTTTTCGATTTTCTGGCATGATGGAACCTAAAGCTTTGAACAAATTGTCGACTTTTTCTTGTTCAAACCCATTGGGTGCCGTTTTTATGGAAGGTGTTGGCATTTCACCAATGTTTTTTGGGCAAAAAGTCGAGTTTTTTCCATTCTTCATCGGATTTGCATTTGTAATAAATTTCAAATTCATTTTTTTTTACCATCATTCCAGTTATTTTGGCAAAATAGAACTCAAGATTTTGGTTTTTAATTTTACTAGCCGAGCTGAGATTCTTCCATTACTGAAAATCGTTCACTTTCATAGACTTAATCTAGACTTTTCCTTTATTGCTTGATTGTACTGCATTTTCAAAGTCTGCAAAATCATATGTTTTCCGTTGACGTTTTAGTGATTCTTCTACTTGATGATGGAATGAATCCGCAGACATGAAGGTATGCCCTGGTTCAAAATAGTTTACATGTTGTGTAGTTTGCGCGCGGTAGCAATAGTCTGGATTCAACAGGTCTAATTTCTACGCATATAGCACGTATTTGGAAGCTACTAAACAAAATACCCGTATCTGATTTCGAATACGGGGAAAGCGCTCAGGAAACTAAAAATACTGGGTTTAGCCTTAGCATTTCTCAAGTTATTTTCGAATACGGGTTTAATAACATTTGATTTTAAAGATATCTGGCTCAATTACGGTGATTTAAAGTAGAAAAAATTGAAATTCTCTATATTTCAATCTACTACAGCAAAAAATCTCATTCTTCGATATTTTTTCAAATACGGGGGTTAGGCTTAGCACGGCAGTATAGTGGGATTGAAGGTAAATGTGTCCTATAAAACTGATAAAGTTCGGGCCAACAATCAGAAAAATGTTCTCTAATTCAACACACTTGGGGTAATGGCCATCTACTCGAATTTCGAGCATCTGCTGAATTCCATTAGCAAGATAGACTTTGGAAATGGATGAATCCCATCGAGACAGTGGCAGAACATTTCATTTATTTCCTGATTCATGGTACGTACCGGTGGGAAGAATTCCTTCTCAATGCCACTATGTATCGACATTGTGTTTCTCGGCCATAGATTCTTCCTACATGGCTGGTTCTAACATGAACAGAAACAGGGTGGATACATTGACGGACTATGACTGTAGACTAGGACAGATTTTGTCAGAATGATCTGTTCATTTTCTTCAGTCAGGAAATTGTCCTTCTGAACACAGTAAACACAAACATCTCTGGGATGTCACATTCATGACTCGCTAGGTAAGAATGCGAGTTACAACAGAACATCATTGCAGGGAACTCTTTATTTCACGAAACATCCGCAATATTCGTCAGATTTTATTAGATTTGAGACTCAAAATGTAGGTGAATATATGACGCTATGTAACAAGCAAAAGACTCACAGAAACCTCACATTCTTGTATATTCATGTAACAAACGGAATCAATCAATTTTGATCTCGAATGAGGAGTCGCTTAATACGTACTGTGAGTTTCATTTGGCATCAGTGGCGTCCCATTGAAACATATATGTTTCGGAACAATGGAACAGAATGATTATTGAATACGATTGGAAGCTCAAGAAATAATCGAATTAGTACATAAATTTGAAAAATGAAGCTATCAGTATTTCTAAGACATGGGATATTCGTCCAGTATTTGAAGAGGAAAGAAACCTTGAACCAAGGAATCTTTTTCCAAGCATCCACAACGTATCCTCTAGAAATGAATGCATTGACTCAGCCTTTGAAAGAAGAGATAGGAGCTCTCAATGACATATCATAATGATATCAAAAATAGCTTGGCGTCAAACATCACTAGAGTCGCGATAGTTTTTTTGTTATTCTTGACTGCTGCATATGACAGTCGTTGCGTCTTCAGGAAGATTTGCTTCTTCTCTTTTCTCTGTAGACTGAGAAGGCTGCTTTTATGTATCAAATGAAATTGATAACATAATAAATAGTAGTTTGAGAACCAAAGAAACACCCTTTTATACATAGCCAAACTAAAGAGAATTAGAAAATAAACCCAACATAGAATATATAATGATCACGGAGGTGCTAATATGTACTTCTTTTCAGTTTGGCTATTTATCAAAGGGTGTTTCTTCAATTTTTCAAACTACTATTCATTTTTTATTTTTAAGTTCGACTAACTACAGAAGTATTTTTTTTTTGTGTTTCTATATTTTTTGTGAGTACCCAATTCTGATAGAAGGAATCTCTGACCCCGAATACCCCCAGATACTGATTTTTAGTAGAATCGGATCATGATCACAAAACCCGTCCGCCATATTGAGTTTTCGAATTTTGACGAAAACAGCATAATCTTCTACTTCAAAAACTCGGATCATAATCACAAAATTCGTCAGCCATATTGGATTCGCCATCTTGGATTTTCAACTTTTTTTGACGAAAGAATCATAATCTCTAAAACCACAAGGTACAAATTCTGTATAAACAGGGTGGGCCACCAGTAACGCCTCGGTCTCTAGAAGGCTAACCACTCATCTTCTTGGAATTCTTCCTCTCTAGGAAGTTGCATGTCAACATAGGCTACCATTTGAAATTATTTCGACACATACAGGATGTCCCCAAAAATTACAAAACACTGAAGTTGAACTTTTTTCTATCGAACACCCTATATATTATTTCATTTTGAGATTCTCCCTGATGAGCTGATTTCAACGACCCATCATACTTGGGGTCAAGCAGTTATAATTACTGAAATATAGGGTGTGAAAAATCGAGATTTTCCAAGTTCAAGAATTTTTAGTGTCGAAACTATTCATAATTGGTCAAAACGGCTTACATGTCCCTATCTCAACTTTTGATTAACTATCTACTGATATTTAATTGGGACATATACCGGGTGATCAAGATTCTGAATTCTGCACCACCCTGTATTTGTTTCAATTGAATGTCAGTAGATAGTTGATCAAAAGTTGAGATAGGGACATGTGAACCGTTTCGACCAATTATGAATGGTTTAGACACAAAAAATTCTTGAACTTGAAAAATATCAATTTCTCACACCCTATATCTCAGTAATTATAACTGCTAGACCCCAAGTATGATGGGTCGTTGAAATCAGCTCATCAGGGAGAATCTCAAAATAAAATAATATATAGGGTGTTCGATTGAAAAAAGTTCAACTTCAGTGTTTTGTGATTTTTGGGGACATCCTGTATGTTTCAAAATAATTTCAAATGGTAGCCTATGTTGACATGCAACTTCCTAGAGAGTAAGAATTCCAAGAAGATAAGTGGTTAGCCTTCTAGAGACCGAGGCGTTACTGGTGGCCCACCCTGTATAGATTGGGATCATAGTTACAGAACTCGTCGTCCATTTTGGATGCGTCATCCTGAATTCACTGATATTGACGAAAGAAATATATTCCTTGACCTCGAAAACCCCCATATACCGATTTTGAATCGAGGGTCCTAAATACAAAACTCGTCCGTATTTTTGGAGGTCGCCATTTTGTTTTGTCCAACAATAATTCCATGATGCATTGCCAGCAGAATCATGTACACCCGCTAAATTTCAAAGCAATCGGTTAAAAGTGAATCAAAATCGGGCCCAAAGGAGTCGGTTACATATACATATATACATACATACACATATACACACATTCATACATACTCACATACATACAGGTGAAGCTAAGAAAATAATAAAAGCAAACAGTTCTATTCGGAACCTTCTGATTTATTTGAAAATATATCTCTTTTCGTTTCGTTCGTTTCATTTTTTTTTTGTTGATATCTTGGATGAATCTTTGCTAAGTGAAAAGACTATCATATTCTAGGCCCTAAAAAAAAATTGTTCTAAAATTTTTGTTATCCATCAATCGGTTGCCGCCTTACGAGCAACCCTTGAAAGTCTTCAAGAGACTTGTGCGAACATGGAATGACGGTGGTCTTTCTTTTTAACGTGTAATTCCAAACACTTTAGGGCCCTAGATCAGTAAGATGCAATAGTAACAAGTATTCTCGAGTATACAACTCATTGACTCCTCAATTTCAATTGCAAATGAGAGAAATGTACTACTGAATGCTCCTAATTATCATAAAAAAACTTGTCGGATCTATGGCAATTTAGAATCATCGTTAGTATAACCTGGTATATTAGCCCCATCAGGAGGTCCGTATTAGTGGTGCCCGCGAGAGTCTCGTTTTGGAGAGTCTCGCATGGTCTCGTCTCGTTTTCGAGACAAGACTCGAGACGAGACTCAGACTAGACGAGACGAGACTTCTTTTGGTCTAGTGCGAGAGTCTCGCAGGTAAATATTTCTGCGTACCTACTGCAGACTTGAGAATTTCATTCATTCAAACGGACTATTCTCCCTCTTACGGCGGTATAATGTTGGATTACAGTTTTTGTGTTGTTTTTTCGTTTAGAATATACGTGTTACTTTTTATTTTATTTTTAATACTTTCGAACATGATATAATGCTGTGTTTTTCTTCTTGTTTAGATGAATGATGTATAGGTATGTACCTATTAGGTACTTATTCCTTTTCAATAAATGATGTTATTTATATTGTAATTTTCTCTTCCTTATACATTACACCTAGAAAGTAGGTAAAGGTAAATATGCCGTATTAGACTGGAACAAGATTATGCATGATGACGAAATTGCGATACATTTGCGAGACTCTCGTACGAGACGCGAGACAAGACGAGACTCGAAGCTGCGAGACGAGACTCGAGACAAGACTTTTATCGGCAAGACGAGACTTTATGGAAGTCTCGTCTCTTTGGTCTCGTGTGAATCACTATATGTATCTATACCTTCCTATAGCTATTTCTCATTCGAAACATAGCGATTTGTATCATCTTTAAAAATATTCTTGTTCATCACAGAACAATATGGACATTTATTTTATCGTACTTTTTATATCTATCCATCATCGAGATTTAAAATAAATTCATATTCTTGGAACTGCAATCAAAATTTTTCTAATTTTCTAATTCATCATGACGAAAATGCATTAAATTTTGGATTGCCTCGGCTGTTACTTGATGGAAATCCATGGCAAATGTAAAAACTTCACAAACGATAAGATTTCCACAAAATTCCCAGACACACGACAAGTTTCGCTAACACAGTAGCTTCATCAGGTGATTTACTGATACAATGAATAGATGCATAGATGCATCTTATCGTTTGTGGAGTTTTTACATTTGCAATGCATACATTTATTATTTGCTCTTTGATCCGAGAAATTAAACGAAAAAATTCTTCATGTTTAACCTATACGAAGGCCTGGAAGGGACACGTAAAATAAAAAAGAATCAACTCTTCAAAATTTTGAGTTATAACTCGGAATTTTAAAATTCCGACTTATATCTCGGAATTTATCTTCAGAATTCCGAGTTATAACTAAGAATTTTTAAATTCCGTGTTATAATTCGGAATTTCACATTACAGTTCCGACATATTGCACGGAATTTTAAAATTCCGACTTATAACTCGGAATTTTACATCAAAATTCCGACTTATATCTCGGAATTTTAAAATTCTGAGTTATAACTCGGAATATTGGATGTAAAATTCCGAGTTATGACTCGGAATTTTAAAATTCTGAGTTATAACTCGGGAGTTCGAATGTGAAATTCCAAGATATAAGTCGGAATTTCAAAATTCCGAGTTATTAGAAGAGTTTTATTATTTCAATTTTATGTGTCCCTTCCAGGGCTTCGTATTAACCTAATAAAAATCCGTTATTTTCTATCCGATCTTTCAGTATTTCATGTATCATTTTCTGTAGACTTCTTTCTCATCCTCAGGAGTTCCTGATGTATTCGTACACTATCACATATCCGGAGGCTATACATACGAAGTTCTATTCAATTAATCGTTGTCAAAGTGCATCATTCAGAATAAATATTCATACTATGTTTATTAGCTCAAAATTTTGAAATTCTGAAAATGTTCCGAAAGCAAGCAAGCATCAATCATCAGGATACAGGTCAGAAAAAAAAAAGAAAAAATTATCTGCTCAAACGGTAAGGTGACTATCACATTGCAAATTCACACTCATTCGATTATCACCCTGTGGAAATTCTATCGGAAATCACTGGAGTTTCATGATGCCACGACAAACTGTTTAGAGATTAGGCTAATCATCGGTGAAACCCGATTCTATAATGATGACGAGGTTATCAATGCTGACCAGTTTAGTTTAGTCGGTGAGGCTGTCATGATGTCTTCATATTCAGGAATAGATAACACTCAACACTAAACTTCAATCAAAATCGTGCAAAGCATTCACTTCTTATTGTTCAGTAACAGGTTGTTTGGTACAAAGCTCGTTTGCTCGTATAAATAAGTTATTAGCTCAAATATACCCGAAGAAGCTTCGTAACGAGGTTTTCAGTTGTTTCGAACTTACATAGGAACATTTCAACCACTGATTTTACGAACAAGAATACAGAAAAAGAAGTTTATACCCAGATAGCACTAGATAATTTATGGACATCCTAAGAATATTCCGTTTCGGATGTTCGAATATTCTCTAGACCCACTATTTATATCCTTTTTAGAATATTCTATGGACCATGGAAATGGGAATCTGGTTGAATATCCTATGGATATCTGACAAGAATATTCATTGGATAATTCAGATTATTCATGGGATACTTTTGGAATATCTTTTCATCAAATATTTCTACTATCTATGGATTATTCCAAATCGATCATCCAATAGTAATCATTGAATATTCTGTAGGTATCCATAGAATATTCTGGGGTTTCAATTTTGATTCAGAAAATATTCTTGCTCTGGAAATATTTTATTATTCGAAGGTCTGTCTATACAACAATATCTGACAAATTTATGATATGTATGATGATTATAGCCTCAGTTCTTCGATCACGATACTTTCTGGCCTTCCCTGAAATTGTCAAACATATTATAATCCCAGAAGCTATTCAGTATATCCTTTAAAGAAATTGAAAAAATGTTACAGGAAACATTTATTCAGAAAGTCGTTTTTGCAACTTCAAATAACTCACCTGATGAGATTTTATTACACTGGACACTTGTATGAAAGTACATCTGAGTAAAGGTTTCATTATTAATATCCTCATTTCACCAAGTAGGTAAGTATAGATCCAGACTAATCACTTTTCTACAGATACATCAGTTTCAGAACAGCATCTGGAACAAAAATGTTTTTCATGTATATGTATGTTTAGTTATAAGCATTTCATTTCTGATGAGATATAGTGCCTCGCCACCCAAATTGAATCACCTGGTAAATAAATAACTCACCACCAACGGCACCATTTTCACCAGAAATCATTCATTATTTGAGTGTGTTTGAGTATACCTATATTAGAGGCTTAAAATGTCTTACCCTCAATTTCCTGAAATGAGAGCTGATATCGGTTATACTGCTGATGCACCTGAGATGCTTACAATTCAACACAATGAGGTATACCTATCGGGTTTTCTATATAACAATGAAGAAAGCTTCACTATTGTTGCAATTGAGATGCTTATACTCACCTACGACTACGATAACAGAACCTCACATAAACTACTCAACACTAATTTCGTCGCACACCAAAATGTCGCCCCTGATATAATGTGAATAACTTTTTTCAGTTTAGAACAATTTGAATTTGGTTCACACTGTTCGATAGCCCAGTCCTTCAGCTATAATCTGGTACTTCATTGAAACATGAGGGGATTCACATAAAATATCTACATGGTGTTTTTCGACACTGTGCAAAATTTCGGAATATTCAAAAGGCTCTCAAATGGCGAAAAAAAATTTTTTCTCAACTTCGACAACAGAGGCATAAAGATGATCTCATTACCTCGAGATATTTCGCGAATTAACTTCCTATCTCTCTTATTCACAGGGTGATCTCAAAAAATCAACTTTTTGGTTTCGCAGCCATAACTTTTTTCCACGTCAACCGATTTTGGAAATCTTAGGCTCATTTTGAAGATAAAACTTCAGATGAAGAGATCTGAATATTAGAATTGACTCAAGATGGCTATCAAAGATCTAGAGTTTTCTTGAAAGTGACCCAAATCTGGAAGGCCCTCCGAATCTCGGTTGGGAGGAGAATTGAATGAAAATCAACTTGTTCTCGGAAAAACAATTCATTCTGGATGCGTCCATATTTTCCTAGCTCTCAGTACTCAAGAATGTGCGTGAGAAAACACAATTGAAACATGTTCTTGCAAAAACATCAGACCATTTCTCCTCTGTAATGCATGGCCCGTAACCAACGTTACAAGAATCACAGTAAGTGACTGACAAGTCAGGTTAGCCGTCGTTTTCGAATCATAAACAGATTTTGATAGTTTCGATGCCGCATCTAACGACCGACCAGTTGGAACTGATTCCACAAATGAGGGAACAAGGGTTATCTTCCCTCCAAATCGCGGATCTGCTAAACACGACAGTCCGATCCATTCAAAGGGCTTATCTCCGACACGAATTTTTTGTTTATTACTGTCGATTCGTTCGACGCATTATTGCGACTGAAAACTTTACGTAATTGGCAAACTGTTTTCGTGAAACTTTCACCATTTTTGAAATGCGTTTTCACAATAAATAAACGTTGTTTGCTTGAATACTTCTCCATATTCTCAAATCGCATGTTATGTACGTGACAACTCTTGAAAAAATCACTTTATTGAAAAAATCAAAATCCGTTGCTCTTGTTGGTACACCATTTATGATGAGTCTCAGCTGGTCGGGTTTGTCAGTCACTCATTGTGATTCTTGTAACGTTGGTTACGGCGGGCCATGCATTACAGAGTAGAAATGATCTAATGTTTTTGCAAGAACATGTTTCAATTGTGTTTTCTCACGCACAATTCTTGACTACTGAGAGCGAGGGAAATATGGACGCATCCAGAATGAATTGTTTTTCCGAGAACAAGTTGATTTTCATTCAATTCTCCTCCCAACCAAGATTCGAAGGGCGTTCCAGATTTGGGTCACTTTCAAGAAAACTCTAGATCTTTGATAGCCATCTTGAGTCAATTCTGATATTCAGATCTCTTCATCTGAAGTTTTATCTTAAAAATGAGCCTAAGATTTCCAAAATCGGTTGACGTAAAAAAAAGTTATGGCTGCAAAACCAAAAAGTTGATTTTTTGAGATCACCCTGTAAATAAGAGATATAGGAAGTTGATTCGCGGAATATCTCGAGGTAATGAAATCATCTTCATGCCTCTGTTGTCGAAGTTGAGTAAAAAATTTTTTTCACCATTTTAGAGCCTTTTGAATATTCCGAAATTTTGCACAGTGTCGGAAAACACCATGTAGAGATTTTATGTGAATACCCTTATGTTTTAATGAAGTACGACTTCATAGCTGAAGGACTGGGCTATCGAACAGTGTGAACCAAATTCAAATTGTTCTAAACTGAAAAAAGTTATTCACATTATAACAGAAGCGACATTTTGGTGTGCGACGAAATTAGTGTTGAGTAGTTTAGATTGCTTCATTATCAATCATTATTGCTTGAAATTTCATACCTACTCAAACTTCTTGAACTACAAACAGAACTGTGTAGTGTGTATAGTGTATACGCTAATGTTGTTGTCGTATCACCGCCATCTTCTTGACTCTTTCATTTAGCCTCTCTCCGAGGGTCCGTGTGGTCCTTACCATAGCCTCGGTACACGGTACCTCGAGTTAGATTGACAGGTAAATATTTGCGGGAAGTTCGACAAGTGCAAGTGTTGAAAATGACTTCATGTTGTAACATTTTTGAATTATTCCAGAAATACTTTATTTTTGCGATATTTTCAATTAAATGAAAGTAGACATTAGAAATTTGAAATAGAATGATCTCAATCAAATCTGTAAATATATCGAAACTGATGAACCTACAGAAAAAAAAACGAATTATTACCGACCTATTCTTGATTCCAAAACAAAAAATCATAGATAGATTTGAAATGTTCTCAATATAATAACTTTTGGAGATTCAAAACCGGACATGCAATGATTATTCGATACGGAATGATTTTGATCCAGAATAAATAATCATGAAATATCCATAGAACAATGCGTTCAGAATATTCACAATCGAATGATCTGTGGATATACGAAACAGAACCTGCGATGAATATTCGAAATGGAATAATATATAAATATCTATAGATATTCTGGATATATTCAGGACATCTATATAATATCCGGATATATATCTTCCAAATCGAACACTGACAGAACATTCCATGAATATCTGGTGCTATCTGGGTATAAACATATGTCTCCATTTGATCATCTTTCGATCAGGACAGATAGAATTTTCGATTTCCAACAAGAAAATAAAAATTAAATATCTAGGAAATATTATTGACGCTCATTTGAAATGGGATTCACATATCAAGTTGATTGTCAATAAATTGAGGACAATTTCATTCAGATTTGAAAAACTAAGAGGTATATATCTTACCGCTCAATACCTCAGAACTCTATACCATTCTCTTGTGGAAAGTCACATCTACTATGGAATAATAATGTGGGGCGGATTGAAAGTTGCTACGAGAAGGTATTTTCAGTTCTCCTGTATTTCTAATAATAACGGAGAAAAAGAATGAAATAGATATTCCAAAAATGCACTCCTCTCGAAATAACTCAAAAACTAGGAATAATTTTGAAAATTTTCGTAGGCTCTTGATATAAGCCTACGAATGCGCAACTTTTTCCCTATTCAAACGACTCCGTATCTCCAACTGTTTCCGAGATCCCCATGCTGTTCAACCTTATCTTGGACAGACTGTATATCATTTGGAAAAAAATTCTATGTTTCACACGGCAGTCAATCTACTACTTTTTTGCCTAGAAAAACAAATAACTGATTTTGCGGACAAGAATATAGAAAAAGAAGTTCATATAAACATGTCTCTATTTGATCATATATCGATCAGGACAGATAGAATTTTCGATATCCAACAAGAAAATAAAAATTAAATATCTAGCAATTATTATTGACGCTCATTTAAAATGAGATTCACATATTGAGTTAATTGTCAATAAATCGAGGACAATTTCATTCAGATTTAGAAAACTAAAAGGTATCTTACCGCTCAATGCCTCAGAACTCTATACTATTCTCTTGTGGAAAGTCACATCTGCTATTGAACAATAGTGTGGGGCGGAGCTTTAAATTTTTTTGTAAAATTTTGTAAAATTTGTATATCGCTACTTCAAAGTTGGGAACCAACTCCCCAGAAACTTGTGCGGGGTTAGGAAGAGCGGGACCTACAGCTTATAGTGGAATCCGAACCACTTCTAGGGCATCGAGGTGCTGCCAGGATTACAACCATGAATCACACATTTTAGAGAAAAATGCTCAGCCGACAGCCGGATTCGAACCGACAGTACCTCTGCATCGTGAACGGCTATCTAGCGAATTTCAGCGCATAGACAAACTCGGCCACGGAGTCCAAATACTCATATTCATTCCATCGGAGACGTTTTCTAATGATATTTTCCAAGAATACCCAGCAAACATGATTGAGCGGTAAATAGGCGGCCGATTGCTGGTAACTGCGGTTAGTTGTCGGCAGCGGCACACCTATGTCGTTAAAATGTTGAAACGACATCGGTTTTACCGCCATGGCTGAACGTACGCATGTTTATAATGGATGTTTGTTATTCAGCCAGAAATTGCCCGTTTAAAATTCCCGACAATCGTGCCGATGTCGCTTTGACGCAGTATGTATGTTGTTTACAGGTCAGTGGTAACTGAACCAAACGCAATGTTGGCATCACTGGGTTTTTGAGCATTGGTAGTACTGCTAATTTATTTTCGTGTTTTAGTTCTGTGTCCGTAGATTGCGTCAGTTGTCTGTCACTTGTCTTCAGGTATTTGTTAAACGGCGTGATAATATTAATATTATTTAGAAAAAGTTGGTGAGTTTTATGATTGATCCCAGCAAACTATCGTCCGACATCAAGAATAATGATATATGTTATATAACAATAATTAAACTCGTTATTGTCTACCAATCCATTTTTGTGGTAATGATTTTGAGCTAAATATTTGTTCATTACCCTATATTATAACAATGATGCTCCAATGCGAAGTTCAGCTCTTTACCTATATTCGAAAAATATTTGATTCACAGTAATAGATCAAACACTGGAAAAGTAATGTGGCTAGAACATTATCAGACTAAACCTATTCTACGTCGTCGAATCAACAAGTTATGATAGGTATATCGTATATGATCAAATATCAAATATAATTGAAGTATTGTACTATTTCAATTCTGTTGACTGATGGATTCGTAATAGTATCTTTCAAGTTTCGCAGTAGCCTAGTGGTATAAGCGTCTGACAGTTGATTGGATATCCGTTCGATCGCAAGTTCGAGTCCGACTCCCGACTAAATCTTTTTTTTATTTCTAACCGAATAGTGTCGGTAGATAGTCGGGCGGCCTACTAGCGGCCGGTGCGACACGGGCTAGCCGGGCCGACGATGTATCATGATTGTGGCCCGCTGATGTTGACTGTCGGCAGTTTTTGGAGGGCGTCTAAAGGCCCGCGCGATACATGTTTGCTGGGTAATAGATATCCTTCTGATGAACTATGCACTGAAACACAGATGATGGACATGAGACAATTGTATTTTTTGTGCTCAAGCAGTAGATGTGCAAACAAACATACAGCATCGCTTCCTTCTCATCAGTACAATACTCGTTAAAGGGATCATTTCAACAGGATCATTATTTCACACCTCTAATGGTAAGGGTCGTTGCTCAACGCTCCTATACTTACAAAGAGAGAAACTGAAAGTCATTACCACAACTAGAACATAAAATGAACGACAATGGTAGATAACGAGAGAAAAACAACTACTTTCCTGGCTATATGCCACGCAGAACATTGCATTACATCCTCCCGAAACCTATGCGATAGTTCGTATAAACGAATAAAATCGAAAGTGTTTCCTTCCTAAACGCTGAGCTGCGCTTAAGTGGTTCAGGAACGCTGATTACCTGCTGACCGGTTTCGAGCTCTTGGCTCTCATCAGTACAGGGCTGTCCCAGATAGCTTCTTGACCGCTATCTGGTGCGAACCAGACCCAACGTAAACGCATCTCAGCATTTATACCATACGAGACGTTCGACGTCTGCGAAATGAAAACGCGAACGCCGAACGCCACCTGGCAAGGAAAGAAACACTCCAAAACAACAAAATCCCATTTCAGGTGAAATGGAAGTGGCTGGTTGCCCGACTGGCGTATTTTCCCTAGCTCCTATACTTACTTTGCTCCAAAGCTATATAATAGCCCAGGTAACGAGCTGACGTCATTTGTACATCATTATCACGTCAGGCCTGACGTCAGGATGACTTCCAAAATGACGTCATAATGACGTTTATATGATCTTCTAAGTCAAAGACGAATGACGTAATTTTCATGTCGTCAAAATGACGTCATCCTAATGGCGTCAAAATGACGTGATCTTTACGATTATTTATATCACTGAAATCTTCTGCATGTTTCAGTTTATTTTGTGCTATTTCGAAATTTTCTGTAGGTAAAAAAAACACTGTTGCATTAGGGTTGTATCAATATCATCAGAAGAGATGAGATTATTTTGTATAATTATATTGATGTTACTTTACCATATTAAATGCAAAATAATATTATAGGTAGGTACTATAAATACCAGTTTCATAAAATGTTCTTTTTATTGGGAACTTATCCCATTCGGATGATACACTCAAGAGATTTCTCAGAACCCTATGGTATTCCTTCAATGGCGTCCAATTCACATTCTGCTTTTTCGGCATACACCACTTGTCTAAAATAATGACCATGCTGCCATCCTCAAATTCTACTACTTGATATATGAATATGAATTAGTATGACCACCACACCACACCACATAGATAGCCGAACAACATGATAATGATGGCCTTCTATGTATTGTTATTTTGTTGTTATGATCATCATGGCCGCAACGGCGAAGCGAAAGTGAACGGCTTGGCCACGCCACAGCCGTCTTCTGAATACGGCTGTGGGTTAGCGCATTAGCGTCTGCGGGACGGCCGCAAGTAATAACTCCGTGGTGGGAAAACGTTATAGTGGGCAGTAGATGCGACTGGCGTTATGCGGCGCCGACTGAATGACTTCATCATACTTCGTCTCGTAAGCAACTGGTTGGCTCAGTAAGCAGAGCATTGGCATGCCAAGCCGTCGGACCGGGGTTCGAATCCGTGCGAGGCTCATCTTCTTTTTATTTTTTTCTTGTTCTCAAGTGATTTTTAAAAAATATTGTCTATGGAAAATAGGTTCATTTAGGGGTTTTCTATGTTTAGGCCAGAGGTGAGGTTCGGTTATGTTAGGTTAGAATAGAATAGAATATTTTATTTGGTGTTAATAAACATTAAGTTTTACACAGGTCAACGAAACAAGTACAGATATACTCATAAAATAGATAGGTTAGGTTTTCTCATATTTTATGCAGGAACAATATTTTCCTTCCTCAAGAAAAATTCTCCTTCTAGAATATTTTATTTGGTGTTAATAAACATCAAGTTCTACAACAGGTCAACGAAACAAGTACAGATATACTCATAAAATAGATAGGTTAGGTTTTCTCATTTTTTATGCAGAAACAATATTTTCCTTCCTCAAGAAAAATTCTCCTTCTTCAAGAAAAAAGGTTCATCTAGGTCGATTGATTGTTAAAAAAAAATTCCTTCCTTATATTAGACTCGACACAAGTTAACTAACGTTCCCCTATACCTACACGGAGTTATTACTTGCGCCTGTCCGCAGACGCTAGTGGGTTGGCGCTGGCGGTCGACGTTCGCATGTCTGCGCAAGGTCCGTGCCGACCAATCAGATACAGTTCTCTACGCTCTCTCCCGCTCTGATTTGAATTCGCATTCCGGAATAACAACGTTATAAGCTTTTTAAGACGTGACATTCGGTCTTATATTTTAAATAGCTATAGGGAGAATACTTTGCACAGAAGGTATATAATTAACAATTATCTCAGAGACCATCGAAAACACACATCTCGCACAGATTAGAGGAAAAATTATTATGAAGCATAATATATGATGAGTGACATAATAATATATGTTATATAACATAACTACTAACGTTTTCATATAACAGAGATGGGAAACTTCTTGATTATGGATTTTCCTTGATGTAGATGACTCAATAAATGATGGTTATGATTAGTCATGAAAATGACCATCAGATGACGTCATAATGACGACATATCAAGGACGTCTATATAACGTCATATTAAGTACGTCAAAATGACGTCATTTTGAGGTCATATGACGTCAATGACCATAAATGACCATATATTGACGTACAAATGACGTCAGCTTGTTACCTGGGAGCATTCCTGAAGAAACACATACTTCGATGTCGAAGAATTCAGCTGCTACGACTATTCGAGTAAATACAAATCCTACCAATTGTGCAAAAATAAATCACTACGTTCTATCGCCATATGGGTCTATCCATAATTCTTTTTTTTTATATATTTCCCAATTTTGATTCGATTCAGAATATATTCACTATTCATGTATATCCATGTATATTTTGTATATTTATGTTCGTTTCAATAAGTATATTTTCTATACTACTTTTTATCTATCCATGTATATTTTTGTATTTTATCTAATTTGTTCAACAGAACAAGTACATTTTGTACTCATCGTTCTTTTCAAACTTTTGCTATTTTATTTATATGTGCCCAGGAACGCTCCCCTGGGGAGTTATAGCTATCTGAAAGAGGACCCGAATGATGGTTCTTGTAAATATTCCCGAAAACCTCAGTGATGAGATAACGAAACGAATTTTTATGGCAGATTTGGAAATGTGGAAGTAACTTCTGAAATTTTGATGAGATGCGTGGGAGATAGGTGGGGCTAGGGGAATTTCTTCCCACAATTGTTTCTTCATTAAATTTTCGGCAGTTTGACCTGTTTAGTATTCATAGCAACCCATTTCAAAAGTCTGCGGCGTAACAGAAATAGTGATTTCTCCTTATAATACATAGGATACCAAATTTTCCCAAAACTTATGTTTCGATGAAAAATACTCTTTTTCTCCAAATGATATTAAAAGTGGATTTTTGATGTTAACAGGCAAAAAATGTGTTCTTTTACTGCCTCGGCAAAAGAAATTTGTTGCTATGCAACGTTCCAAGTGATTTGAATCAAATTGGTAATCAAAATTGACAATGACTTTGGGTGAATAAAAAATGACGAATCATTTGGACTTTACGTGAAATTAAAAAGATTTTAGAGAAAAATTTATATGTTTCACAAGGCAGAAAAGAAGATGTAATGCCTTGACTGGTTTCCTAGCATCGGCTACGCATAGGCTATATATGAAATAGTGATTCACACGAGACCAAAGAGACGAGACTTCCATAAAGTCTCTTCACGTCTCGCCGATGAAATATGAAGTCTTGTCTCGAGTCTCGTCTCGCAACCTCCAGTCTCGTCTTGTCTCGCGTCTCGTACGAGAGTCTCGCAAATGTATCGCAATTTCGTAATGCCTAACCATGTTCCAGTCTAGTACGGGATATTCACCTTTACCTTCTTTCTAGGTATAATGTAGAAGTAGGAATACAAAATTACAACAAAAATAACATTATTTATTGAAAAGTATGTTCCTAATAGGTACATATACTAACATCATACATCCAAAAAAGAAAAAATAACATTTGTTTTTCACCCAGTCCGCCGGCACTGAAGTAGCCAGTATGCTTAAGAGATCTCGTGCCCTCAATTTTGGAATGGGAAATTCAGGAGCATGAGTTTTCCACCATTGCAATATATCTGTGTTTTTGAATTATTTCTAAATATGTTGTATTATGAATGAAATTCTCAATTCTGCAGTCGGCACGCAGAAATATTTACCTGCGAGACTCTCGCACGAGACACGAGAAGTCTTGCACGAGACTCGAGACGAGACCAATGAAAGTCTCGTCCCGTCATGTCCGAGTCTCGTCTCGAGTCTCGTCTCGAAAACGAGACGAGACCATGCGAGACTCTCGAAAACGAGACTCTTGCGGGCACCACTAATATGAAACGCCATCAGCCGCGGCATTGAATCTTGTACTTTTCTGCCTAGCAAAACAAATAATTATTTTTCAACATCTAGTTGTGATGTTTGATTCAAAATATGGTAGGAACAATAAAAAGGATAGATTGAAAAAATATTATGATAGGCAGGTACCCTTTTGGGAAAAAGAACTATTTCTATTACACAACTGACTTTTAAAATCGATTCGAATCTCGAAAATGACGACTGCTATTGAAACTAAACAGAAGTTTTATTTTAACGTAGAAATGATGATATTTTCAAATTTCCTGGTCAAAATGCCCAAAAATTTCATGAAAATGAAGTTGGGGAAAGAAATGTCTTTATATATAGTGGCACCAATTTCCCACAACCCTAATCAAAATTTTGGAAAATTCTCAACATTTCCAAATCGGACATGAGAAGTTATATTTACAAAAATCATCATCTCGGGCCATCTCTTAGATGGATAACTCCACAGGGGGCCATTTTTGTGTTTATACGAACTTTTTGTACTATATTTGTTGCTAGACTCTGTAATTTCGCCAAGAAAAAAAATCCACATTTCCCAAACCTACTGAAAAGGGAAGTTATTTAGAGCATTGGCCTAGGGCGTGAATAGCTGCGATTCCGAGCCTGCAAATATAACTCGTTTTATTGATGATCTTAGAAAAATGGAAAATTCCCTCTCTCTTTCGCAGAAAATCATTTGCTTGGCTACCATACCTGCGCATAGCACGCCAATGAAAAAATGAGCGAAAAGTAGATACAACTCACTCTATTGATGTTCATCAAAAAATCCTTGTCTTTTTGAAAACAAATTATGCTGCTTTAGGGGACCACACTCGCGCTATGGGCTCGTGTGGTTGTCAGGCAAAACATTTCTTGGGATAATCACGTGAGATCAATTGCTAAAAGTGCATCCCATAAACTTTCGGGCCAGGAGTTATTTCCCTTCCAGTTAGCTCCCAGCAAACATGATTTTTGCGGCCCTCTAAAGGTACGATTAAACTTGCCGGCGAGCGGTAACAGCGGTCCTCTATTGTACTAAATTGGGCCGGCTAGCCCGTGTCCCGGCGGCCGACAGCCGACCGCCTCACTAGAGCCATCAGTATGCCGCTTATTACATTGCAGGGCTTCTGGTGGGCAGAAGCAAGTACTCAAATGTACCGCATTCATGTCAATCTCCGATTGAGACTTTTCAGAGACTGCCATTAATTGGCCACTTGAGTTATTTTATTCCCCCGATAGAGGAGTTTTTCAGGGCCGTTGGTTAACGGGGATGAATGAATTCAATATTCATGGTATTGTCACAATAAAAAATTTGTGTTTCCACCATGTCACAACAAAAGACGGTTAGGCCCATCCATATCGATTTATAAGGGGTAAAGCTTGGCTTAATAGTTTGCGAGAGGTAATATTCAAATAGGCACTAATAGTTTTGGGGTAACTGAAAGTACGAGACTACATTCAAACATAACAATATATATTATAGCATGAAACATTATGGGTAGTGATTATAAATATGAGTAAACAACAATGAATATAAAGACTGAATAACAACTTACATTATAAAGACCATAACGACGAGCTCTTGTCAAGTCAAGAGTAGCCCCAGACCAGACTAACTTCGGAACCCTCATATCCAATATTTATATACATCATTTTATTAGATTTGCACGTTTCTCATGAGAGTTCCTTGGTCAGTTTTCATAGTTCAATGTCGATTGATGATTTGAATAATTTTATGTTTATAAAACCCTCATGGTTACAAATTACTAATATACTGAATGTTCTACTCGTGACATGACCCCTCTCTCCGAGAGAACTGGACCCCAGTTTTTAAATTACTACCTAACTTAAATATATCGAGGAGAACATTTAAATTTCATTTACATATACAAACAATTTAAGAAAAAAAAACTATTCACAAAAATTCAAAATTTAGTGTCTACAATGCACACTCACACCTTTACTAAGTCCGGCACTGGCTATTCAACAAAAGCATTTCAATCAGACTCTTCTCGGTGAGATTCCTGGCAGCTTGGGGGTAGGGAATGACGATTGGGCATGGCATCCTCCAATCGTCATGGGAATTTCGGCAGGATCCTTTTGGGCTCGAAGGTATCCTTGTCCTGGGCATCGGGATGAAATCTTTTGGGCTTTAAGATTTCCTAGACTGTCATTCGAGGTAGTTGGCAGCTGAACGAAGGGAACTGCTGGGTTCTTGGGGTAGCGAATGACGACTGATGGGCATCCTTCAATCGTCGTGGGAATTTTGGTGGGATCCTTTTTGGGCTCGAAAGGTATCCTCGTCCTGAGTATGAGGGTGAAATCTTTTGGGGTAAAAGATTTCTTCAAGGTAGGTAACATCTGAGCCAGAGGAGATGCTGGCTGTTGGCAGTTGCTGTGATGACCGCACAACATCTTGGTCCATTCGTCTCGAAGTCGTCTCAATGAAACTAGTTGACTGTCCATAGGAGGCAACGACGAATTCCCGTCATATGGGAAGTTGGGCAGGCTATTCACAACTACCCAGCTACCATCGAATTGGTTTGTCCAGGTCTGGCCATTTGGCTGCGTGGCTGCATCCCCCTGGGTGTCTGATTTCCGGTTGAGTGTTGTATGCCAGTGCTCAGTGTGTGTGCATTGTTTCATGTAAACATAGAAGGAAAAATTGATTGTCAAATGCCTACGTTACTATTAACATTTAAAATGGGGAATCCTTCAATAACTCCTATACTAGAATGTGATTAGCCTATTGTGAGATCTCTAATATATATACCTACTTCATTTGAACTTATTTATAAATATGGATCCCAGTTCCTGATTCTTATTGATTTATTTTATATATTTGTTGATACTATAGGAGTACTTCATTTACATTTACATCATACGTTTTTCGAGCAATCGATTACCTACTCTAACTATTTTATTTCCAAAAAATCATAAATAAATACCTAATATTTTGAAACTTATCATAAATGTTCGATTTTCATATTAATATATCTATTTACACGTGCTTTCATGCGTTATGTCACCATTTTTCCAAATAATGATTCATTATAGTAGGCAGGTATTCACCTATAAAACCAACCATTAAATCAAAAACAAATTCCTAACATTGTATACCTCTATATATCAAATTACACTCGAGGTTCAAGTTCATGATTATTTACATTAGCGAGTTTGTCAAAATGCCTGCTATATAATTTTATCATGACTAGTAACCTAGTAAGCAATATTAGAATATGAAATTTGCTGAAAAGTTTTCGTTCATTTTTGGGGAAATTTGATAATCGTAACTACTTTCTTTAAAAATCAATTACAAAATCATGAAAAGTAGTTTCTTAATTGAAAAAATTTGAAGATTGATTGAATAAACAAAAAAAAATTATTATAAGTTACCTACCCACTTGTATATTTCCTATTTATGTGAAATTATGAGAAATTGTTCGATAGGTTTCTATTTGATTCAAAATGTCAATGGATTTGAATGCTTTTCAGTAACAAGAAATCTTTCTCAAAGACGAGATTAAAATAAATTGCCAATATTGCCAATTAAAAATTATTCATATAATAACAGGTGAATTGAAATAATGGAAAAAAAAAGAATAATCAGAGTCATGTTGAAAAACCAACGTGCCTTCTCGTTGAAAAATCTAATAAAAAAATTACCTATTTGATAAATGTATTATCGAAAATGTCACCATGTTATTTCATACTTACATATTGATCATTTTTGACATTCCAGGTCCAATCCGTATGATTTAAAAGAATATTCATCTGACAACTCATTATTGGCAGCTTGAATAAACTGATGAACCGTCCGAGAATTGGTACTTTCATGTACTTTGAGCAATATTTTGACTCAAGGGCCCTTGAGATTATTTTTTGTTTAATATGAAATATCATCAGAACTTTATTCGATTTATTTATTTATCTTTGGTGTAAGCGGTTACACGAATAAATTGGCGTTTATTCAATAAAACAACAAATAATTTCCCTATTTACGTTGTTTTGATGAATTCAAGTTGTTGCCTTGTTCATGATAATGAAAATGAGAAATATTTTGTGATTTTTTACCACTAAAACATTATTGAATTGATTGAAAATACTCCTGTTAAATACCGCATGCTCATTCCTCCAATTTTGTTAGAACTTGGCCGTACATTTCTTTGTCTAACAACTCGCAAATATTTTCTATTTTCGGAAAATCATCCCCGGGGGTAAATATCATTATAATCATCTTCATAATTCATAAATATACATAATCATCATATACGAGTTCATTATTCCACATTCACAATCATCATTTCATGTCCTATCAATTCGAGGACAAAATATATTCAGTAAGGTTAATCCTTCATGCCTTAGTGTGGCACATCTTCCAGGATTCCCTCCTATTTTCTGTTATAGTGTACACTTTCAACTATAACACTTCGTACTTTTTAGAATATCAACCAAACAGCTACTTCTCTGGATGTGGTTTGGCTAGGACCACGAGAAAATCTGAATAGGGTGACGATTATTCTGTACGGAAACGGTTTTCACTTGAAACCAAGTAACAATCTCTTCATTGAGAGTTTACATACACATCAATATTCTCGAGCTCAATTAATTCATTTCATATCATATTTCCATAACATAATAATATCATATTTGCGTATAATTCATTTCAGGAGGAATGACAAAAAATGGTAAACGATACCAACGTTTAAGAGTATTTTCAATATTTGAAAGGTCATATATATACTGACTAAGATATTTTGAATCGAAAAATTCTCAACTATTACTTGAATTATTAATTATTTGCATTCGCACTAATAATTTATCATGAATTATATCGAGCACGATGATTTGTTATTGTTTTGATTTCGTATTGTTATAAGACTATAGACACGTTGTGAATGACTTATATATTATATATTATATTGACTGGCATTGGCATTGCATATCTTGAATGATTTTATCAACTATGAAAAAAAAAATATTTGGAATTAGGTTCCTTGATTTGAGAAAAAAAAACTGACAAGAATGATATATAGGGAGAACTTCTCCGGAAATTCAGATAGAAAATTACGAATAGAGAAAAAAAAATAACAAAGTTCAGAGATAAGCTCCAAACTTTGTGAGTCTGGTCCGGTGCTTAATATCATGTCTTTGAATAGAAATGGAATGATTGTTATTCAACTTTTCAAGCTTACTGGTATTTAAAATATTGAAAAAAATTTGGATTTCTAATTTAAATGACTTTCTTACTTTGTTATCACCCATAATTCATGCTGCTATACTTAATTACTTTCAAATAACCCATTCTACTAGTGCCTTTGTATGAAATATAAAATTGACATAAATCGATGTATGCAAAAAAAATTGATGAGTCCATTATGAGGAATGAGACTCAAGGAAAGAAGCTTAGGCGCCTCCACCATGTCACAACAAAAGAGTTGTTTGGTGTTGAAAATGAATCAATATATTTTACTTAGTTCTTGTATGGGTACAGATGGTTTTAGCATGCCTATCTGTGTGCACTACCAGGAACGCCCCATTTGAAGATCAAACCGAGGCAGTCCAGTTTTAGCATGCTGGACCGTTCGCAAATCCTGGCCAGATGCCCCATATAAAAACACATTTTTATATTCAATACTTAAAATAATGAAAACTGTCTTACTAAAATATTTGTTTGACTTCAATGAAATAAAAATAATCTAATTGAAAAAGCAAAAGAACATGAGATTTTGAAGTGTGAGGTTGGTTATGAGGAACCAACCTCGGGAACGAGCCATTGGCGCCTCCACCATGTCACAACAAAAGGGGTTATATTGAAATAGGCACTAATAGTTTTGGGGTAACTGAAAGTACGAGACTACATTCAAACATAACAATATATATTATAGCATGAAACATCATGGGTAGTGATTATAAATATGAGTAAACAACAATGAATATAAAGACTGAATAACAACTTACATTATAAAGACCATAACGACGAGCTCTTGTCAATAAGTCAAGAGTAGCCCCAGACCAGACTAACTTCGGAACCCTCATATCCAATATTTATATACATCATTTTATTAGATTTGCACGTTTCTCATGAGAGTTCCTTGGTCAGTTTTCATAGTTCAATGTCGATTGATGATTTGAATAATTTCATGTTTATAAAACCCTCATGGTTACAAATTACTAATATACTGAATGTTCTACTCGTGACAGTATTCTGTTTTTTGATGTCCTATTTTTCAACTAGGTTTATCAAAAAATATACAGGGTAATGCATATATCTCAGTGAAAATAAGTTTTTTGATAGGTATCCCAGTTTATATCACCACTTGGAAAGCAAAGTATCTCATTTTCACTCAGATCTTCATCACTCTCTTTAATTTCAAACTGGTTGAAAAATGTGGTACTTCAAAAAACAGAATTGAGGTCTCCCAGTTTTTTGTGAATCCTCTGGGTATAACAGAAATGTGGAATTCACTCCTTACCTGAAGTTGTTGAATGATTACATAAAAATCCTGATATCACAGTTTTTTCCAGGAAACTAGCAGTATAAATACCTCATACAAAAACAAGGACTGAAAATATCCATGTGTGTATATTATTGCCATGATCTCAAACAATACATATCACAACTATGGAAACATCAAACATCTTAATTTTAGTTCTACATATCACTCTGTATACTCATCATGAAAAGGTACCTACAATAATTTACAATAATAGGTATTTGTGTTTCATCATGCAGGATAGATATTTGTTTCTCCACTTGTTTCAAAAAGTTGCTAACTCTAGGTCAAAAATTACATCACCTATGTACCTACCTAATAACTTGAAAGTTATGTATGTAGATAATCAGTTATTATATTGATCAAGTTATTGTCAACAATAGAGTTCAATCCACAAGAAAACAATTCCCAGATATGGAGAACCTCACTCTTTATCATATTGATATGAGGTTTGCCTGGAAGTGAGATATCATATACCATGAAGAAATTTATATCATAGTCTGGATCATTGTGTGATTTCTTCATTAATATCTGTGATTGATGGGCTGCTGGTTGTTGATTTTGTTGCTGAAAGATTGAATGATTTCATTCTCTACTGATCCAAAACATGCAACATTATACATACCTACAGTAATTCTTGAAATATAACTGTTTCTTCAAGTAGGTACTCTTGTTGTTGTTGATTTTGTTGCTGAAAGATTGAATGATTTCATTCTCTACTAATCCAAAACATGCAACATCATACATACCTACAGTAATTCTTGAAATATAACTGTTTCTTTAAGTAGGTACTCTTTGATTTTCGTTTCGAAAATAGATTTATGATTCATATGTAATGAAAGCTCATGCATCTTCAAAGTCCTCATATTATTATATTATTAGATTCTTGTGTATCCGCTAAACATGTCCAAACTATTATTGCATCTGTTTGTCCAATGGTGTTTGTTAAATTATTATCTAAAATATGGGCATTATTTAGCTGTGCAAGTTTGTATATATGTTTGTTCCCCACTCACTCTGTATTTATTTCAATATCCTTCCACTTTGTATAAAAATCCACTAGAAAACCAAACACGAACTGAACACAGTACTAAAATCTCTGTTGAGAGTGTTGAAACAACATAAACAAAGAAATTAATATATGCCATACTGAATCATTGTTACCACTGCAAAATGATCAAAATAAAAACTCATGCGAGCGAGGGATGCCAACGTTGAGTGAGTGATGACGGCACACTCCGTTGAAATTTTGATGGCCCTTGGACTTGGATACATACAGCGGAAGACTAGCGGCTGGGAAACAGAGGCCCATCATAAGTATGTGTACATTCTGCCTTCGTCATATAATCCTTCGAAATTATGTGGAGGGCCTTTCGAGGCATGCCGACATCGACAAGTGCCCGCCGTTCTCGCCATGGGCCCGGCTTTCTACCGCCTTTCGATGTTTGCTGGGCTGCTTATGATCTAAAGGCACAGATCCGACCTGTCCTGGAATACTGTTCCCATATTTAGAGTGCAGCACCCAAACATACCCTGCAACTGTTGGATTCTGTCCAAAGAAGGGCAATTCGTCTAGTGGGTGATGCCTCGCTCACAAACTCACTCACTTCTTTGGAACACCGTAGGAAAGTTGTCGATCTGGCTCTATTTCATAGATATTTTCATAGACGATGCTCTTCTGAAATATCAACAATTGTTCCTCCCTTGGCAGTCCCCGCGAAATTAACCCTTCGTGGTCACTTTGGAGACCTGCACAACATCTCTTTCCAAAGACTCGTTCATCCAACGAACAGCGAGGCTCTGGAACACATTGCCAAGGGAGGTGTTCACCGAGGCATATAACCTTCAGAAATTCAAGAAGAACACCAATTCCTACCACAATTCCCTTAGTTCTCAAGCAAACATTACAGGATATCCCTTTTCGTGGAAACCAAAACATGAAAAAAAAAAACATAATTTGTTTCCCACAATCAAAGAAATTTATATTTCGATAATGATCAATACACTTCTTGTGTTATATATTCGACAACATAAATTACTCGATTAAATTTGGTTCTCTTCTAGTCTTCTGTTATAAATAAACAGTTTGAGAGGAGCAATAATTATCACCAGGACTGATACTCAAAGATATCATTCATTTTTTTGTTGTGCAGGATATTGATGATGTTGTCGATATATTACCTAAGTAGCCAATCAATTTGAAACCAAATTAAGTTTTCGATAACCCCGCTGTTGGAATATTGGCAGTTTGAGACATGGTGAATCAGGAGATGGAATCGATCGGGAAAAGGCCGAAGGCGGTGGGATGTCGGGAACTTGTGATGAATAAAGAGTGAAAAATAAATCAAGATAGAGCCAGGCTATAATGAAACGGACCTTGATAAATGTGCAGGTTACGCTTGTCTACTTTGGAAGTGTGAGGCGTTATTGCATCGCATATAAAACTTTCCGCTTCTTTTTTATAAATAATGATGAATGGAGGATTCAGTCTTGATATATTATCATATACCTTTCCATATTCCCATCTAATGGAAAAGGATCTAACAACGAATCTTAGGGCTATCGACAGGTATACAATGAAGAAACCACGATAAAGAAATGTTTACTGGCTGAGTAAGTCGATTCGTTATGAGATCGATGGATGTCACTTTATCAACAAATGCTTTTTGAACCACGCATAACATTGTTTTCCGTCGACCTCGTATCAACGACTAAGTTTAATGTATATGAAATCGTTCATTAATGACCCCTATTAATGAACGATTTGTCTATTAATGCACGATTGTTTTATACGCAACCAAACATACACCGCGTGCATTCATTGTTTATGCTATAACTTACGGAATCTGCATTTAAATCGAAAATATGGATTTCATCGACGATTTTCCGTTAACGGGTTCGCCTTCTCAAGTTTCTGACACGATTTCAATCCCTGATTTCTAACACAGGTAATTTATTTCCTATGTTGATCATTTCGACAAATGTCAAATGTCACTAATGTCAGTAACAAGGCTACTGAGTGATTCTTAGCAGTTTCCGGATGGATGATGAATTGGCGAACCAAGTTAACTTCATTGCAGGAGAAATGAGAAATATAGTCGACGGAAAAATTGTGTAACCAACTTGTATATTAAAAGGCGATTAATGATCTCGAACATTAACGCACTCGCTTCGCTCGCACGTTAAAATATCTCTATCATTAATCGCTCTCATCAATACACTAGTTGGTTAAATAACTATTAACGAATACTGATGCTTCGACTAGACAAGTGTTCATTTCCTTGATGCAGATCGATTTCACATAGAGAATGCAAATTATCGATGTATTTCTCCATATGTATCCACTTTTTTCATGTTGATAATCCCCGGTGACACAGAAACATAGTATACCCCCTTTTCTCCTTTGTTTTTCTAGCTATATTTCTGAAATTTGGAACGTCGAATACGCTCACCAGAGGACGGCACTATCTCACATTTCAGGGATTAATTTCCGTCGTTCGGTTTTCCTGGAAATGACATCAACTTTCGATTTTCACATGGAACACCCTATATTTCATTCCATAATCATTGAAGGATTATTATAACGAATTCAACGGTACCGGGTTCGATTGAGTTATTTCAAACGACCACGAAAATATACGGCACGTTCATCCCTATGACCACAATTATGTCCCATGGATATCCTTAGGACGTCCTGTCGGGACATTCAAGACGTCCATAGGACGTTCGAATTTGGTACCGTGGACGTCCATTGGACGTCTGTGGGATGCACAAATGTCCCACTTGAGGACCAACTAGGGACATCCTTGAGGGATGTCCCTGGGACAACTATCGAATACCTAAATCCTACAGTATTCCTCATCTAGAACTACGGAGGACATCCTTATAGGACATCCTTAGGACAACCTATCAGCAACGCTGAGGGATATCAATTGGATGTCCATAGAATGTCCCAGGGACGTGAGAATTATTCTTGAATTTGAATTTTTCTGGGTCCCTCTAGGACCAGATCTTGCATAACTGATGAGGACATCCAGTTGAGTTGATGGTCCGTAGAAGGTCCCCAATACACTCTGAAAAAAAATTCCCAAGAATGTCCATTGGACTTACGTGAAGGACATTGACGGGGAGTATTTGAAGCCTACGAGCAATCATTCGTCGGCGAGGTGTAAGCTAATGTCCTCGCAGGGACAACATATTGACTGCGTAGGAACGTTACTCCTGGGACATTGCATGGAAGAGTACATTATATGTACCAATTGGGACATCCGACGGATATCCCTAAAGGACATTTCGATTGTTATACAATCCTGGAAATATTAAGGGCATCCGTGCAGAGATATTTGAAGGAATGTACCATCAGGGACATCTTATGGTTGTCTAGAATGATCATTATATAACATCTGAAGTCATGCTCGGATATGTACTACTCGGGACATCTGAAGGAACGTTCAAAATCATATCCCATCAGGGACATGCCAAGGACATTTGAAATGATGTACCTGCTGGGACATTCCGTGGACGACCTTGCTCGGACATTACATGAGATGTACGGGGTGGGACGTCCCAAGGACACTTATTTTTGGTCCGAGACATACATTCGGACTTGAATTGTACCAAATAGGGACGTCCCTAGGACGTTGTGTGCTATTAGGGATAGTTTCCATATGCTCGATAGGTTTTACGGCGCAATATCGAAACGACTTTCTCTGTCACGCTCATTGAGTTTATGGTAAATTCGAACGCGAATAGCTTCATTTGAAATAGCCCGATCGAACCCGGTATATATCGTTGAATTTGTTATAATAATTCCTCACTGGTTATGGTAAGAAATACAGGGTGTTCCATTTTTAAAACGGAAGTTGATGTCTTTTCCATAAAAACCAGCAAAAAAATCCTAAAACTTCTTGAAAATTTCAAGACCTTGTCTTGATCCTGTCTTGTTCTCAAGACAAGATCGATACAAGAAGCAATTTCAGATTACAAGACAAGACAAGAAATTCAATGTCATTACCAAGATTTCTTGTCGAGAAAACAAGAAATCTTGGAATTTCTTGACTGAGAATGAAAACGCTCGATTGTGCATTCATCATACATGATGAAATGAGAGATAATATCAATATAATGTACTTTATACCGCCACTTCACAAACTGGCATCATTGCAAGTGCGCAACGTCGTTTGCTATTGTCAGAAAACAGTAATGAAGATCGGGGAACCACTAGATTGCCCTGGTAGCACGCGACGGGGTTGCCAGTTTCACTGAATTTTCAGGAGATCTACTGATTTGCATATTGATATACTTATCGTCTGAAACACTCATAAATCTACTGAACAAGACTATGACACTCATTTATTATTTTGATAACCTATTAATATTGATCTCCAGTTGATCACATGGACCCATAATATATTGGGTGATAATTGGGAACGCTCTGTAAATAGATGTTCTGGCGCTACTGATTATAAATTCGAATTCGTCTCAGCCCTTTATATGTTGGTAAAAAAGTACTCACTTTTCTGGCAGGAAAAAAGTAATTTTATGAAAAGTGACATTCTGTTACCTGTCAACATGAATTAAATGTCAACTTTTTTTTTCCGTCACAGCAGAATTAGTATATTAGATAGCTAGTGTGGAAAGTATCATCATCAGCAACACTCTTTGATGGGATAATCATGTCAGATCCATCGCAAAAGCTGCTCCACAAAAACTCGGATTTTTGTTCCGTGCAAAAAGCTACTTTACACCTCAACAGCTCCTCATGATCTACAAAGTGCAGATACGGCCTGTTCTAGAATACTGTTTCCACATATGGGGTTCAGCACCAAAACATACGCTGATGCTCTTAGATTCCATCCAGAGAAGAGCCATCCGCCTGGTGGGTGACGCCACACTAACTCACTCTTTGACATCATTGGAACACCGAACAAGCCCAGTCAGCACATCCTTTCGTTGCCAACCTCGAAAGATGTCGAACAGCACTATCAAAACTCCTTCATCCATAGAACGGCTAGGCTCTGGAATTCATTGCCTGAGGAAGCAGTATTCCCAACAACATCTCCAGAAGTTCAAAAAGAATTCCAATACCTACCTCCTATCCCTATCCTCCCTAGGAACGCACGATGTTATTTGAACATTATAGGGATTCCTTTTCGTGCGCTCCAAGCGATAAAAAAAAATTCGCACGAGTGGACGGTTAGCACGAGCCGCAGAGCGGCGAGTGCGGAAACGAAACAAGCGCAGGAAATGCACTTCCCAACGAGTTTTGTACACAATTTTTCCAACGACCACAAATATTCATATTTTATGTCATGAGTGTTCATGGGACCAGAGTAGGGATCATGTTTCTAATCATATTCGATCACATGAAGGTGATATTGTCACGATATAATCGGTGGTTATCCACCCATATCGATTTATAAGGGGTAATGCTTGGCTTAATATTTTGCGAGAGGTAATATTCAAATAGGCACTAATAGTTTAGGGGTAACTGAAAGTACGAGACGACATTCAAACATAACAACATTTATAATAGCATGAAACATTATGGGTGAAGTGATGACAAATATGAATAAACAACAATGAATATAAAGACCTAATAACAACTTACATCATAACGACCATTACGACGAGCTCTTGTCAAGTCAAGAGTAGCCCCAGACCAGACTAACTTCGGAACCCTCATATCCAATATTTATATACATCATTTTATTAGATTTGCACGTTTCTCATGAGAGCTCCTTGGTCAGTTTTCATAGTTCAATGTCAATTGATGATTTGAATAATTTTATGTTTATCAAACCCTCATGGTTACAAATTACTAATATACTGTATGTTCTACTCGTGACATGACCCCTCTCTCCGAGAAAACTGGACCCCAGTTTTTAAATTATCACCTAACTAAAAATATCGAGGAGAACATATACCAAAGATTCAAAAATGACAAAAAAAACAATATATCTTGAAAATTGAGGTCACACACTCAAAAGTTCAGTGTCTACAATGCACACTCACACTTTTACTTAGTCCGGCACTGGCTATTCAACTAAAGCATTTCAATCAGACTCTTCTCGGTGGGACTTCCGGCAGCTTGGGGGTAGGGAATGACGTTTGGGCATGGCATCCTCCAATCGTCATGGGAATTTCGGCAGGATCCTTTTGGGCTCGAAGGTATCCTTGTCCTGGGCATCGGGATGAAATCTTTAGGGCTTTAAGATTTCCTAGACTGTCATTCGAGGTAGTTGGCAGCGAAGGGAACTGCTGACTTCTTGGGGTAGCGACTGACGACTGATGGTCATGGCATCCTTCAATCCTCGTGAGAATTTTGGTGGGATCCTTTTTGGGCTCGAAAGGTATCCTCGTCCTGGGTATGAGGGTGAAATCTTTGGGGATAAAAGATTTCTTCAAGGTTGGTCACAGCTGAGCGATAGGAAATGATGGCTGTTGGCAGTTGCTGTCATGACAGCACATCATCTTGGTCCATTCGTCTCAATGAAGCTAGTAGACGTCCATGGGTGACGAATTCCCGTCGTATCAGAGGCTGATCAGGAATCTCGTGGAATGAATTTCGTGGTCTCCCAACCTCAAACTTCTAGGAGCTATCGACAATTTGTATCATTCCTACTTATCTCCTATTCGTTCCTGGGCTACCCAGCTACCATCGAGTCAGTCGAACAGTCCTTGGTTTGTCCATGTTTGGCCATTTGGCTGCATGGCTGCATCCCCCTGGGTGTCTGATTTGTTGATGCGTGTTGTCTGCCGGTGCTCGGTGTGCGTGCAGTCTTTTGTGTGGGTTCGTTGATACATGTGAAAGAAAATATATCCAGTAGATATCTATTTTCAATGGAATATAATATAGTTCCTTCATAAGTCCATCATTAAACGAAGTTGAAGTGTGTCACACAATAAGTTACAAAGTTAAATATATAAAACCAATATGATAACTTTGAGAATCTCATTTCATATTGTATCATAAATGATTAACCTATGCTGGGATCCGCTGTATATCTAATTTGAACTTATTAGATTTCTTAATAATTATTTTATTTGTTTAGTGAAACATTCATACTTATGATTTCGAATAAAGTGACTACGGTACTACAACTAATCTATGGATTTTCTGCGTAACATTTTACCTTAATAACTATTTCATTCAAAGAAAAACTAATATCTATTATGTTGAAAATATTTTCACCATAACTAGTTGATTTTCATAATAATCTATTTATATATTTATACGTGCTTTCATGCGTTATTATATTATCATCATTTTTCCCAAATAATGATTCATCATAGTAGCTAGGTATTCACCTATGAAACCAACCATTCAAATCGAAAACAAATTCCTAACAATGTATACCTACATATGAAATTACACTCGAGGTTCAAGTTCATGATTATTTATATTTACTTTAGCGAGTTTGTCAAAATGCCTGCTATATAATTTTATTACGACTATAGTAACCTAGTAAGCAATATTAGGAAATGAAATTTGCTAAAAAGTTTTCGTTCATTTTTAGGGAAATTTGATAATCGTAACTACTTTCTTTAAAAATCAGAAACCAAATCATGGAAAGTAGTTTCCTAATTAAAAAAATTGAAGATTGATTGAATGAACAAAAAATTAATTATATAAGTTACCTATACCTACTTGCATATTTTTTTTTTCCTATGCGAAATTATGAAAAATTGTTCGATAGGTTTCCATTTGATTCAAAATGTCAATGGATTTGAATGCTTCTTCAGTATCAAGAAATCTTTCTCAACCACGAGATTAAAATAACGTGCCAATATTGCCAATTGAAAATTATTCATATATCAACAGGTGAATTGAAATAATGGAAAAACAGAATAATCAGAGTCATGTTGAAAAACCAACGTGCCTTTTCGTTGAAAAATTTTGAATATAAAAAATTACCTTTCTGATAAATATATATTCGAAATTGTTACCATGTTATTTCATATTTACACATTGATCATTTTTGACATTCCAGGTCCAATCCGTAAGATTTAAAAGAATATTCATCTGACAACTTTTGTTGGCAGCTTGAATAAACTGATGAACCGTCCGAGAATTGGTACTTTCATGTACTTTGAGCAATATTTTGACACATAGGCCTATGTGATCATTTTTTGTCTTTGTTCAATATGAAATATTATCAGAATTTTATTCGATTTATTTATTTATCTTTGGTGTAACCGGTTACACAATGAATTGGCGTTTATTCAATTTGTAAAAATAACAATTCCCTAATTTTCGTTGTTTCGATGAATTCAAGTAGTAGATAGTTTATTATAATGAAATTTGTGATATTTCATCACTTATGCATTATTGAACTGATTGAAAATACTCCTGTTTAATACCGCATGCTCATTCCTCCAATTTTGTTAGAACTAGACCGTACATTTCTTTGTTCAACAACTCGCAAATATTTTCCATTTTCGGAAAATCATCCCCGGGGGTAAATATCATTATAATCATCTTCATAATTCATAAATATACATAATCATCATATACGAGCTCATTATTCCACATTAAATCATCATTTCATGTCCTATCAATTCGAGGACAAAATATATTCAGTAAGGTTAATCCTTCATGCCTTAGTGTGGCACATCTTCCAGGATTCCCTCCTATTTTCTGTTATAGTGCACACTTTCAACTATAACACTTCGTACTTTTTAGAATATCAACCAAACAGCTACTTCTCTGGATGTGGTTTGGCTAGGACCACGAGATATGCTGAATAGGGTGATGATTATTCTGTACGGAAACGGTTAACACTTGTAACCAAGTAACAATCTCTTCATTGAGAGTTTACATACACATCAATATTCTTGAGCTCAATTGATTCATTTCATATCATATTTCCATAACATAATAATATCATATTTGCGTATACTTTATTTTGGGAGGAGTGATAATATATGGTAAAACGATACTAACGTTTAAGAGTATTTTCAATATTTGAAAGGTCATATATTATACTGACTAAGATATTTTGAATCCAAACATTCTCAACTATTACTTGAATTATTAATTATTTGCATTCGCACTAATATTGAAATTTATACAAATAGGCACTAATAGTTTAGGGGTAACTGAAAGTACGAGACGACATTCAAACATAACAACATTTATAATAGCATGAAACATTATGGGTGAAGTGATGACAAATATGAATAAACAACAATGAATATAAAGACCTAATAACAACTTACATCATAACGACCATTACGACGAGCTCTTGTCAAGTCAAGAGTAGCCCCAGACCAGACTAACTTCGGAACCCTCATATCCAATATTTATATACATCATTTTATTAGATTTGCACGTTTCTCATGAGAGCTCCTTGGTCAGTTTTCATAGTTCAATGTCAATTGATGATTTGAATAATTTTATGTTTATAAAACCCTCATGGTTACAAATTACTAATATACTGTATGTTCTACTCGTGACAATATCATTATCATTATTATTTAATTTTACTTCAATATTCAAATTATATCATTATAGTCTAACGTTAACTTAACATTAACTCAATATGAACTTAACATCAACTCAACATCAACTTAACATCAACTTGACATCTACTCAACATCAACTTAACATAAATTAAACAGTTTCTCTACATTAACTTGAGATTAAATCAACGTCAACTCAACATCAACTCAACATCAACTCAACATCAACTCAACATCAACTCAACATCAACTCAACATCAACTCAACATCAACTCAACATCAACTCAACATCAACTCAACATCAACTCAACATCAACTCAACATCAACTCAACATCAACTCAACATCAACTCAACATCAACTCAACATCAACTCAACATCAAGTCAAAATTAACTTAACATTGACTTAACATTAACTCAATAATAACTCAACATTAACTCAATAATAACTCAACATTAAATCAACATTAGCTCAAAATTAACTTGACATCACCTTTAAAACAAATTAACATCAACTCAATATCAAATTGATATTAACTTCACATTAATCACTAAATTGCCAATACATTGACATTAATTCAACTTTCAATTAAAATTAACTTGATTTCAACTTATCATGAACTTAACATTACGTCAACATAAACGACAATAACTCATGTTGAATCGACACTAACTTTCCATTAACTTGACCATAACTCAACTTACCATAATTCAGCATAATAATCATTCATTGGTACATCATAATCTAAAGACCCTGTTACTGTGCGATTTTCGAATATTTCCACCTATGTGAGTTTTACTTTCGAACTTTCTAACTGTTATATTATGTTGTCATAGTGAAATGATGAGTCACTTTCTCAATAACAAATCAATGTGTTTCGTGCTGTTTTTATAATAGGTGGTCGTAGGAAAACATATTTTTTTGCCGTCATATGTTCATTTCATTATCCTGAAATTTGTATAGTTCAAATTAAATGTACTGAAATCTACTGAATTTCTGACAAGGTATATCTATACTGATGGAATAAAAATCGAGATGGCAACCCTGGCACGCAACGCAATAGAAAGATCGCCGAGGAATCACCATGTATGGTGTCACAGGACAATCAAGAAATTTCAAGATCCTGCACTTTCTTGAGTCAAGACAAATGATATTTCACGAAAAACGTGAAGACAAGATTTTTCGAAGTTTCTTCACTTTTTCTCAAGACAAGACAATAAGACAAGAAGTTGTAATCGAGTCTTGGCGACCCCTATCAGTGACAGAGAAAATCCCAAATAATCAAGTAACATGAATGTACCGCACCTTTCAAATCGGCTCAAGCGTTCTCAAGATATTAGTGGAAAAACTCATTTTTCCCAAACTTGGACACCCTGTATCTCGGAAATGAAGACTCATCCGACCCATGTTTATATGAACGTCTCCTCATATTCTGTTGAGAGGAATATCTCCTAGGCTTTTGTCACCACAACTCTAAACCCTTAGTGTGTTGAAACCTCCGAACAACAAACTGATACCAAATATGAATGAAAACTAACAATCTTAGTCTCACTATGGCTTGAGGTCTATATGTCAATGTTGAAATTCACAAAATTCTGCTTGCTATAAGCTGTTACTTAAAAATTTTGCAGAATCAGTGGTGTCATCTCGATAGCGTGATCTGGTAGACAATGAAATCTGTTAGCTCTCAATTGAATACATGGTGATTCATGTGCATGTTTTCTATTTCAGATTAGTAATAATTGGATAATGGGTCCAGAATTATGTGACATGTGGACCTCCATTGATGTTTTATGTTCCTCAGCTTCGATTCTTCACTTAGTTGCCATCGCTGTTGACAGGTAAGCAGGTTAAATTGTGCTACTTACTGAAAAAAATGGTTATATGGAAAGTCAATCAAAAACCTGACAATGTACTTCATATAAGGTGAAGTATGAGGTATATTTTAATATTGAAGTAGCTGGGATTGAGAGAGTTGATGGCTCAGAGTTTTCCCGTATATCATTAGAGTTTTCCATAGATACAACCCCTACGAGATCATGAACTGACTACCTATTGAGTTAGATGATGCTACAGGAATAATTGAACACATCAGAGATATTGAGAAAAATGATCAGATATTTGATTATTTGTATCTACAAGATACTTTCAAGGGTTCCATATTGTAAAGAATATAGGGAATACGTTTGACAAGAGCTCAATCTTCATTTCAATCCATACTAACTTGACGTCAAAATAAGCCACATACAGAGTGAACTTCTTCGGTCGTTTGATTTCTCTCTTCGGACGATGCTGGCTATATAATTTTTCTTTCCTCTCATTAGGAATTCATCACTTTCTGTCAACACCATTATCATCTTCTTGTTCAATTTAATCTGATCCTTGGACATCCTATATCGTATATCTACATCGAGTTGCTCGATCTTTCATTATCCATATCGAACCGTCTCCTTCGTTATGTTTAGTTATTTCTTTGTTCTCTTCAATTTCAATGGTTTTCACATCGCCCATAGTACTCTATAATGCAGATAATGCTTCATCTCCATCTCCTATTTCTGTTGTAGGATCTGATATCCTGAACTACCTGTCGGTAATTTTTTTCTGATGATTTCTTCCTCTTTTTTCTTCGTTAGTTTGATTTGTTCGAGCTTTCTACGACTGTATTCATATTGCCTACATAGTTCTTCAAACCAATAGTTGTTTGCTCTGACCAATATTTAATCAATTTTCAGAGCTTGAATTCCATCACTTTTTCCTCATTTTCATTGACTACATTTGTTTTTCCGAGAAGCTGTTCATCGTGTTTATTTTTGGCACATTGTAGTTCTTCTTGTGATTGTAACAATTTTTTATTTTTACTTCTTGAATGTTCTTCATCCTTCAATATCGATTGCATATCTTCATTCAGTATCGATAAGTTTATTTTTTCGGATTAAAAGTTTTAATTATTGAGTTCTACTTCCTTACGATTTTTTTTTCTGACTGCCCAAAACTATTGTCATTTCCGAAACGAATCATACTCGTTGATTCACTGCTTCAATTTCAATTTGTTCACTTTGAGGAAGTTGTGCTATTTTTTCATTCCTAGAGCTGAAAGTTCTTTGCTATGCAGATCATGTGTTCTATTTGCATTTTTCTGCTGCTTACATCTGGATATTTTTGCAATGCGATTACGTTTTTCGTTTTCTCATCTATCTCACTGTTTTTAATTTCTGCAGATGTCCATCTTTTCTTGAAATATTATTCGGAAATTCAGTTTTGGCTTCCTTCGGTTCAAATATGTTAGTTTTGAGTGAAAAAGTGGTCGAATACCTTTTTTGAAGAGAAAACAGTAAAACACTAAGTCGGTCGACCAGGAATATCATATTAACAACCCTAATAGCACACAACGTCCTAGGGACGTCCCTATTCGGTACAATCCACGTCCGAATGTCCCAAACCAAAAATAAGTTTCCTTGGGACGTCCCATCCCGTACATCTCATGCAATGTCCGAACAAGGACGTCCACGAAATATCCCAGCTGGTACTTAATTTCAAATGTCCTAGAAATAGCATTCCTTAGACGTCTCACGTTTCTTTTTTTTTTTTATCGCTTGGAGCGCACGAGAGGGAATCCCTATAATGTTCAAAGAACATCGTGCGTTCCTAGGGAGGATAGGGACAGGAGGTAGGTATTGGAATTTTTTTTGAACTTTTGGAGACTTTTGATTATATGTTGTTGGGAACACTTCCACAGGCAATGAATTCCAGAGCCTAGCCGTTCTATGGATGAAGGAGTCTTGATAAAGTGGTACATTTTGTAGAATGTCCATGCAAGGACGTCCTTGGCATGTCCCTGATGGGATAATATGATCTTAAACGTTCCTTTAGGGACATCCATCGGATGTCCTGAGTAGTACATATGCTGGCATGACTTCAGATCTTATATAATGTCCCTTCTAGACAACCATGAAATATTCCTGATGGTACATTCGTTCAAATATCTCTGCACAGACGCCCTCAATATTTCCCGGATCGTATAACAATCGGAATGTCCCTCAAGGACATCCTTCGAATGTCGCTTAGGGATATCCGTCAATGTCCTAGAAATAACGTCCTATAGACGTACCAGTCGGTACTTTCAATATGTTGTCCCTACGAGGACGTTAACTTACACTTCGCCGACGAATGATTGCTCGTAGGCTATAAGTACCCCTCGTTAATGTCCTTCACGTAAGTCCATTGGATATCCTCTGGAAAACTTTTTGGGGACCTTCTACGGACCATCAACTCAACTGGATGTCCTAATCAGTTATGCAAGATCTGGTCCTAGAGGGGCCCAGACAAATTCAAATTCAAGAATAATTCGTACGTCCCTGGGACATCCTATAAATATCCAATTGATATCCCACAGCGTTGCTGATAGGTTGTCCTATGGATGTCCAAAGGATGTCCTCTGTAGTGCTTGATGAGGAATACTGTAGGATTTAGGTATTCGATAGTTGTCCCAGGGACATCCCTCAAGGACGTTCCTAGTTGGTCCTCAAGTGGGACATTTTGTGCGTCCCACAGACGTCCAATGGACGTCCACGGTACCAAAGTCGAACGTCCTGTGGACGTCCTGAATGTCCCGACAGGACGTCCTAAGGATATCCATGGGACATAAGTGTGTTATTAGGGAAATCATGTTTGTCTCTGTTCTGAACTATATCAACGCTTTGCGTCTCGGTTAACTAACTAATCTCACCACAGGATTGAATCTCTACCCACCTTGGTGTGTGATATACTATTCCCTCCCACTAACCATCTAGAATGCATTGTCTCATTGAGTATGATTCACCTAATGAATACATAATTATAATATCTAGAAATTATCTAGACAGAACGTGTCGCATAAGTATTATTCCATATTCAAACAAATTTCCGAAATTTCTGAATTCTCAAACACGATTAAATTTTTTTCTTGAATCCAATAAAACTGATTTTTTGCCCAGAGGAAATGAATGGCATGTTATTGCATCAAAGTTGATGAGTATTTCTCAGTTGATATTCAACTATCGATTTTATTTTTAGTGTCATATTTATGTTTTACCCGATCATCGTTTTGAAAATGTTTTTCAATGTATATTCTTAAAGTTGATTGATCAACAGATACAATGTCATAATGTTCAAAGAGAATTTTGGAAGGATAATCGAAAGGTTTCTTGAAGATAAATTTCAAGGTACATTCTTCAATTTATATGTATAAGTGGTTTCAACCCTTGTTTATATAGACCTCCCCAGTCTTTTATGCAAGCCGAAATAGATTTTTCAATTTTGGTAATTTATTTGGTACAGTCACATTGCTTTCCATTTCTCAAACATGGATGTATCTTCAATTCATCAATCCTTTTTGATTGCATATAATCATTAAACGTGAATGTCGGAAAATTCGATTTTTTTAAATTCAGAGTTAGTAAGTTATGATCGAGATTGTTTTTTATAATTGAAAATTCAAATTCAGCATTTGATACTGTTTCTTCCCAAGTATTTTCTGTACCCATAATTATACACTGTATCGTCAGCATAAGAAAATTAATTTTTCTGCAACCGACACAAAAGTCGTCCATTTTGATACCAATATAGCTCTTAAATTGACTTTTCTATTACTGACACAAAAATAGGTATGTTTCTAGGCAACATATTTAGTTCCTAGGAGCTAAAGTTGAATTTTAGTTCCTAGGAGCTAAAGTTGATCTTTAGCTCCTAGGAACTAAAAAGGATCTACTGGACGTCATCAAGAATAAACAACATTGTGACGGTTGGTTATTTGGGTTGAGACGCATACCTGATTTGTTTCCGATTTCAGCAGATTTGGCATTTCATACCCATGCTGGAGATTTGAATACACCTTATTATAGTTTAGTATGGGAATAAACATCTCAGTTAAGTATTTTTGTTTTGATCAGGGAAGCCTTCAAGATTCAAATACTTGCTTGATCTGTATTTCATTCGTTATTCTCGGGATGGATAACTTGTTTTCGAATAATCACGGCAAGCAATAGTTTTTTTGTCTCAAACAACGATATTGTTCAGCTTCATTTGATTATCAAGTCAAACACAGTGTAGTATGGAGAGAAATAAATAATCACTATAATCATTGTGGATATGCTCACTAATCTAACATTTTCCACGTCTTGTTCCTATAGCTGGTACTGGCGCGGTATTTGCCATTAGAGCATCTGGTCCACGGGTCACTCTGTGGTTGTATTTATATTGAAACTACAATTCTAACATCCTAGAAAACCTTAACCTGCTGTTAATGCAGGTAGAATATTCTCACCACATGGATTATTTGTCAATATTTGTTGCATTGCATACATATTATGGCACGGCATTGGTGGTTACTTCACATGTTTATTTGAGTTAGGTAATTGTTACGGTTGCAGAAAAAATAGCATGCATGTATCATTCGGATCAAAAGTGACCTTGTTCGACTCGCAAATTTTGCTTTCGCTCGGCTTCGCTAAACGCTCCTCCTCGCAAATACAAAATTCGCTTGTCAAACAAAGTGTCTCTTTTAATCCTAATAAAACAATCTACTATTCTTTTTATCTTTGTTTGATTCATTTTCAGATTTTGGGCGGTTACAAATGTAGACTACATCCACACACGAAACAGTAACAGGATAGGTGTGATGATTGTGGTGGTGTGGAGCATAGCGTTAGTGGTATCCCTGTCACCACAGATCCCTCAATTCAAAGATCCAGACTACCTCCATAGGATTCACGTGAAAAAACAATGCTTGGTCAGCCAAGACGTCAAATATCAAATATTCGCTACCAGTTCCACGTTCTATGTTCCTTTACTAGTCATTTTCATTTTGTATTGGAAAATATTCCAGACTGCCAGAAAGAGAATCAGACGAAGAAAAGAAGGCAGCTCGCAGATTGACAAGCATCCATCAGGAAAGGGCAGCCATCACCGCAACGGTAAAGTAACGAAGAGCCTGCTAGCCAAACGCAAATTCCTCAACATAAAGAGATACACGGAGAAAAAGTCTTCAGCAGCCGACGCGCTTGTCAACTCTCTGGTCATGATGGAAGGCCAGTCTACCACAACGACGATGGAAATCGTGGATGAGCAAGAGGACTGCAAGGACAAAGAGGCGACCACTGCCTTCACTATTTCGAAGCAAATCGTTCAAGGTCAGAACTCAGAATAACGTCGTTCTCCCTTGAAACGTCCCTACACAGAGAACAAAGTATTCTTGAATCGAATGAATTATATCCGAATTGAATAACGCCCTCATTCCTGAAGGGTCCCAGGCAACCAGATGACGAATGATCACGTCACTGTGACGTCCCTAATTGGTGATTTTTCGTCAGAGACGTCATTCACCAATTTATGACGTCACTATCACGTACTTTCTATGACGTGATAATCACGTCATCGTTTCAGCGTCAAGTGAACGTCACTCAGATGGGTAAAATAAGACGTCAGTTTCATGACGTTGCAGGGACGTCCTGTCGATGTCCATTTTTATCAGACCTCCTCTAAACCATTGATACTTATATATTATCATGTGATAAAAGTACAACTCAAGCGAATCAACTTGCAAGTTCCATTCTGATTATTAATATACCCGAAAAGTAGAAGAAAAACTTTTTTCTAAAAAACTTCGAAACACTGTATATCTAGAAAACCAACAAGCTATGTATATATAAAAATTATTGTTTGGATATTCCAATACTGAAACCGTTACTCTTATGACGTTTCAGTGACGTATCTATGACGTCTAAAAATCACGTCGGTGTGACGTACCAATTTGGTGAGCTTCGTCATTTAGGAAATTTTTCAATAATAATTTACTATTTTTTTCAATATACATTATTCAACAAAGTGAAGCCAAATTCGCCAACATCCTTTCCATTGCTATCAAACTATTCTTTGTTTGCTCACATCTCGCCGACACAAACTACATAATTTTTGATACATATACGAGTACCTGAATGCATTCTGATGGAGATGCGTACTGAAGGATGGCGTTGCTGAATAGGCGATTGAATGAACATGAAACAGGAGGGACCCACCAAGCAGACTCAACAATGCATAATCAATATTATATAATGTCATCAGAGGCTAGTGGTGTTGATCACACCATGTTGAAGGAATCTTTTTCACGTATCATCGCCCAATTCAATGGTCATTTTGACGTCATTATGACGTTAGTCGGACGTCACAGTTTGGTGAGTGAATGACGTCAATACGACGTGAGTATTATGACTACTGACGTCACCTTGGTCATTCAAGTGACGTAAAAACGACGTCACTGGAACGTCATCTGGTTGCCTGGGGTTTTCGATTAAACGTGTCAGAACTTCAGAATGTGATGAAGGCTACACTGAAAATATGAGCAGATGAAACTTGACAGCAATATTTGTCAGTATAGTGGGCAATTGATCACTGAGCAGTATACAGTTCAACAGATCCCAGGAAACCAGATGACGTTTCGATGGCGTCTTTGTATAATTACAAATGATAACTTTTCTTCCTTCCAATTTTACTTCTATATATACAGGGTGTCACAAACTTGATGGCCTATAACACGTTCCTGGAGAACAAAACATGATTATTTTGAAAATGTAATACCTTACGTTATCAGTTCTGCTCAATCGATCTTATAATATTTTCTGTCAAAAAGTAGCAACAACTTTGTTTTTTCGAATTTAACACTCTGTATATTATTGCGTCCTCAGATTCTTCCTGAGAAACTGATAGTGGTTTCAGCGATATATAGGGTGTGAAAAATCTAAATTTTTACACTTTGTGAATTTTTTGTGTTGAAACCATTCATCATTGGTTCAAATGAATCTCATGAACCTATCTTCACTTTTCATCAACCATCAATTGATATTTTATTGAAACAGATACAAGGTGACCAGAATTTTGAATTATAAAAATCATCCTGTATTTTTTTCAATTAAATGTCAGTAGACAGAAGATCAGGAGTTGATATAGAGATATGAAAGCCGTTTTTACCAGTAATAAATAATTATGTAGTTTCGTCACAAAATTACTAAATTTGAAATATCTTCATTTTTCACACCTTATTATATATATATATTTCTGTAATCATTCCCACTTGACCCTAGTGTGTGATAGATCGATGAAATCCGTTCTTCAGGGGGGTTCCAAAAGTACACTGAAATACAGGGCGTTCAATTCGAAATAACAAAATTATTGCTACTTTTCGATAGAAGCGGCAATGCCGAAGCGCTGAAAATATTCTAGATAGATAGAACAGGACTATTTACTGAATAGACCAAATAGACCGAATTATCAAGATGATCCTATGTCCCGTACTCCAGAAACGTTCAATAGGCCATTGAATTTGGGACACTCTGTATATATACATATTATATACACACACATATACCAAAATATAGAGAAACAGGACATTGGCACGAAGTTCCTGCAACGTCATAAAACTGACGTCATATTTCAACCATCCAAGTGACGTTACTCAACGTCATAATGATGACGTGATTATAACGTCATCGAAAGTACGTCATATCGACGTCAGAAATTAGTGCGACGTTTCTGGCGAAAACTCATCAATTTGCTACGTCACAGTGACATGAACATTCGTCATCTGGTTGCCTAGGATGTCACTTGCTACACATCCCATGAAATCATTGCGTTATTGCACGAAATATTTCCTGGACGCCTAATTTCGATGAATGCTAACGTTAACTGGCCAACAATATCTTGCCATCTTATACTTCTCGACTATTCCCTATGTAATGTTAAATCTGCAGTCTACCGAAAAGGGCCCCGAACAATTCAAAACCTCAAACCACAAATTCGGCTCACCCTGGAAAACTGGAAAATATTCAACGTGATATGAAAAAGTAATTGGAAATTGAAACACCAGGACAGGAAACTAGGCGAAGTCGAGGCGCAACATTATTTTTAGAACATGATGTCAGAGGTAGCTCTTCAAAATAATATAAAAGTTACTGTATTATCAATTGTTGTTTTCGTTGTGTGAGATTTTGAAGTTCTGGCACGCTTATTGGAAAACCCTTTATATGGCGAAAAAAACTATAAGTTGATTGAAACCATCGAATAATTTGATAGACAATGCAGATATCCATTCAAAGTGAATAAATTATGTTTTTCAAAATGTGAAAATTTTTTTCAATACATTGTTTAATTTACTCACTAGTAGAATATGTTTACTTGAAGCAAAGACTCAAATTCATAACATTTTCCAGATTCAGGTTGATACAAATAACTTCTTGAATATATTCATTTGATCAAAAAAACGAAATAGATCAACGTGGCAGGAATCGATCCCGGGACCTTCACAGCATCAAACTTCACCTATATGTGGCATCGCCTCTATATCAAAAATAAGTTCCAAAACGAAATGTAACTTATATTGCCTCTGTTGAGAAATATTTGAAAAATAGTTTTTTTTCTTGAAATTTTGATCAGGAGAAAAATATATGGAGTCCTCAAAGAATCAAGTGGACCATTCCAATTTTCGACGTTTTTTAAAATACGATAACTTTTTTGCAAATGAACCAATTTTCAATAGGAATGCAGTGTTCAAAAGATGCGTCCTTTCTGTTTAGGATACATCGTTCAAAACTTCTCGAAGTTTTCTAGTTATGACATACCACGAAGTCAAAAAGAGTGTTACATAAGCGAATAAATTTAGGAGCTCTCTCAAATCTTCAAGTCAATATCTCGAATTGGTTTTGGAATTTCTGACCATCCTTATACAGGGTGTGAAATATCGACATTTCTTGATATTCTGCATTTTTATGCATTTCTATGGATTTAAAAAAGTTCGGGCGATATTCAAAATTTCAAACCGTACGATCGGGTTCAATCCAGCCAAGTCGAATTTCATTTCAGTTTGTTCGACATCTGTACTCCTAGGCTATACATGATATATCAAAATTTCGATGGAAATAAAAATCCGAATTGATAATAGATGTTGATTTTTCAGTGTTATTAGTGGAAAAATATTACATATACCTCGAGTGAGAATGCTATAATATAGCTCGCGCATTATATCCTTTGGCACTTCGCGCCTCTGGATATCAAAGTGTTTGCTATACAGGGTGTCTGTAAAAGGTTGAGCCATGGCTCTGCTGTGGACTCCTGGGATGAAAAAAAGTTGATTTAGGCCAACTTACGTATATCCAAAATCATCTCGTTGTTGATACAAGGCGTTGAAGTTTTTTTGGAAAAAAAATAATTTTGCTCATAAAAAGAGTAGGCTTCCAGTCCGCCCTCTGAAAAGTTATCACCAAATTTGTACGGCAACATGGTTGTTTGAAACACTTGCAGGTCACTGATGATGATCAAAAACATCTCAAAACGTGACTTACTGTTACAGAACATGCCATGCCAAAAATTATGAAAATCGATTTCAGCCTACTCTTTTCATGAGCAGAATTATTTTTTTCCTAAAAAACTTCAACGGCTTGTACCAACTCAACGAGACGATTTTGGATATAGGTAAGTTGGCCTAAATCAACTCGTTTTTATTCCAGGAGTCCACAGCCGAGCCATGTCCCAACCTTTCACAGGGGTATCTGGGTATCTTTTTAACGGTGAGAGATACGAGGTCGGGTAAATGACACCAAATGTGGAGTTTGTCATGGCCAACTATAATGTGAAAAAATATTTTGATAAAATCTATTCGCAAAAAACAGATTTTGATCATTTTCATGTCTCCTCCGTAACTTCTTTATTTATGAAAATATTCAAATAGGAATTTCACATTCTCATGGCAGTTTTTCGGAGGGATTTCGAAAAAAATAAGAAATTTATATCAACTCTTCCAGAATTTGAGATATCAGCACCAACTTCAGTTTTTCAAATGTAGGTCATAGCTCACTATGACTTAGTTACAAATAAATTTATTTTCTCTTACCGATGATATGTCGCAGTAATAGTTTAGTTTTTGGGTGTATGATACATTGACATTCATCATACAGGGCGTGGAAATGAATTCTGAATTGAGACTCTATCACGAATCTGCGATTAGAGGTCTATGAAAATCACAAGTTTCCATCGTTCAAGTTTGAACCCCCTGATTGGGTATGAAAGTGTTGAGAAGGAATATTCTCAGATAAATCATGAAAATACAAAAATGGATATATATTTATATAAAGCAATACATTGAGAATTCGCATTCTCTATGTGATGAGAATATTATTTACTCTTTTTCAGTTAATTCAATAGAAAACAACTACTTTCCTGGCTATATGCCACGACGAACATTGAATTATATCTATTGAACACGCCCTGTATGATGAATGTCAATTTATCATAATACCCAAAAGCAAAAACGTCCAAATGACAGGAATAGAATGTCAACAAATTTCTCAGATGTCATTTCGTTATAGTTTCACTCGATTTTAGTTGTATTATATAGAGATGAAAATTGTGTATATCATGAAGAATGGCTGTAAGAATAAGTGGACATCATGGTTACTGATGAGGATTCAGAGATCCGAAATGGGTTCATTGCAATAAAGTCATATAACCTGTGTGTGAGAGATAATATTTCCCATATCACTGATATGAATGATTATTTTTGGACGTTTTCAAGCTCATCAAGATCAGAGTTCATGCCAGTATATACTTCTCCTATACATTCGAATTTTCATTTCAATGCTGAATATATTGGTAAGTCATATTTCTAGATCATTATTCATCATATTATTCATCAGATTTGAAGAAGAATGTCAATTCTCAATTTCGGAGGATTTTATTCTTTATTTTTCATGTTCCCCTTTTGAATGTTCATCAGATATAATTCAATGTTCGACGTGGCAAATAGCCAGGAAAGTAGTTGCTTTCTGTTGAATATTCAGAATGATGTGTGTATATACATATTTTTTGTCTGAAGGAGAATGCAAATTCTCAATTTCAGAAATTTTTATATTTTATTTTCAAACTCTTATCGTGTGTGTTCAATAGATATAATTCAATGTTCGTCGTGGCATATAGCCAGGATAGTAGTTGTTTTCTATTGAATTAACTGAAAAAGAGTAAATATTCTCATCACATAGAGAATGCGAATTCTCAATGTATTGCTTTATATAAATATATATCCATTTTTATATGTTCATGATTTATCTGAGAATATTCCTTTTCAATAGTTTTGTGTTGATAACAACGAAGTTATCGTCATTAATACAAAAACATTCAATTATTTGGAAGCCGCCATCTTGAATTTATAAATTTTGACAAAAAAATCATGATCTCCGACCTCAAAAACCCCCACTTACCAATTTCGGTGACAATACATTATGGAATTTTTGTTGAAATTAAAAAAGATGACTGCTCCAAGATGGCGGACAAGATTTGGTCTGATTCCATTCAAAATTGGTGAGTGGGATTTTTGAGATCAGAGATCATGATTTTTTTGTTAAAATTTATAAATTCAAGATGACGGCTTCCAAATATTTTTTTTGTTTTTGTATAAATGACGATAACTCCGTTGTTATCAACACAAAACTATTACTGCGACATATCATCTGTGAGAGAAAAAAAAAGTTATTTGTAACTAAGTCATAGTGAGGTATGACCTGCATTCGAAAAACAAAAGTTGGTGCTGATATCTCAAATTCTAGAAGAGTTGGTATAAATTTCATATTTTTTTCGAAATCACTCAACAAAAACGAATAGATTTTATCAAAATATTTTTTCACATTATAGTTGGCCTTGACAAACTCCACATTTGGCGTCATTTAACCGACCTAGTATCTCTCACCGTTAAAAAGATACCCATGGTGAGCATGGTAAGTGGGACACACTGTATAATATACTATTTTCTGTGCAGCTCCCAATAACGGCTCCGTTGGCCATCCCGAACACACCAACCGAGTGGAAATATCCAGCAAATCCGAAAACCTCCACATGGAGATGCCACCGTGTCCAGCATCGGTGGACAAGCTGCTGCCGTCCAGGAAGGAGAAGAAAGAAAGCCTGGCAGCGAAAAGGGAGCGGAAAGCTGCCAAGACTCTCGCCATCATAACGGGAGCTTTCGTCATGTGCTGGCTGCCGTTTTTCATCCTGGCCCTCCTGTTGCCTCTCTGCGGGGAGTCTTGCAATATCAGCGGGTACATAATGAGTTTCGCCTTGTGGTTGGGCTACTTCAACTCCACCTTGAATCCTGTCATCTATACGATTTTCAGTCCGGAGTTCAGGCAGGCGTTCAAGAGGATCTTGTGTGGAGGGCATCGTGCTGGAAGGACTAACAGGTCGGGAAAGATGAGATAAAATAAGAGGATTCTTGTGCGAGGACCTGACGGTGTCGAATATTGGGTGATGGTTTATTTGTGACATTGATCGTTGCTTCTATTGAAACGGATAACGTGTAGATTCGTTCTCGGAGGTCATTCATGGAATCCCCAATGGCACGCATCCAGATAGCACAATGCCATTCATAGAACGTTCATATAGGATATCCTTCGTGAATATTCTGAAATTCTCAGAATATCCTAATATGATATAAATATTCTAGGAACGTTTTATCAACATTCGAAATGGACTGGTTTGGATAATCGGAGAATATTCCTAGTATTTTAAAGTAGGGAGAGGGGAATTGATGGAATTCTTGCTCCGGGAGATGCGAACTTACTATCTTGTGATTGAATTTTCACGAACCTCCTTGAATTTATTTTTTCATTACTTTCTCCCTAATACATATACAAATTCCAACATAACAAACACATTCAATATAAGATTATAATATGAAACAATCCTCCACGCGGTATGGAGTTGGCTGGTGTTAACCAGGGGGGTGTTAATTCTGCGATCAAGAGTCCTAGTCCTAGTCGATGAATCTCATCTCGTGAAGCCTTGTTTCTGTACACAGAAAAAATGTATCGTTTGAAACTACAAAATTTTTGTGAATTCAACAAAATCTGAGTGTCACATATCCACGACAAAATATTTCGTCACCGCAACAAATGTTTTTTATCAGTTTTCAATTCAAAATGCATTGGATGTAACTCATTAATGATCCAAATTAACGGCAGGAATTGGTTGAATAAACGAAGACTATTTTGTTCCTATAATACAATATCGGCTCTCATGAACGCTTCTGTTTATAGGAATGATTATATCATTCCATTCAGGAGACAACATTTTCAGTTTTTCAGAGAGCGAATATATTAAAATAACAATATATATATTATTTTCTTCGATTAACCAAATTGTATTTAGAATTGACAAAATATCTTGCTGAATAATATTTTAAAAAATCCAATAACTGAATTTCAAAGCTAAGAGGAATTAGAGATCAATTTTCTCAGTTGATTCAAGCTATTAGCGTGTATAAGCGTCATAAGAAATTCTAGGACAGCCTAATACACCGAGAAAAGTCCAGTTATACATGTCTCTATTTAAAAACTTTTTGTAACCGCCAAATGAAACATTTTAACCACGAAATGTTATCTGATGAACGTGAAAAGTTCACGTTTTCATCGTGAAACAGGTCACCCTTTCAAATCACTCTATTTATTGCAAAAAAGTTATCTTTTAGATTCGAAATGAGACAAGATTATAGTTAAAAGATGGAAATTTGAAAATAATCATTTAAATCCTGAAAGATGTCATTTCACAGTTGAACAATCATCATTTAATTTCATCCCTTCTATCATTTTCCATCTTTGTCATACTCGTTTACCTCAATGATTAATCTCACTCACCTATGAACACTTGTTCGATGAGAATCGTTAATCGTCTCCGGATTCCTGACATGAAAGGACATATTAGCTCGCGACAGCTCGTGAACTCTCCTTGCAGAGTGATATTTTTTTTTCGAAAAAGTGAAGTGGTTGAGAGATCTTCTAGAAATATTAGGGACATATTTGTTCATATATTGCACAAGATTTGTTGAGGCACTACAGAATGTTGAACTGCCTCTGGGCGTTATAGTGTTTTCACGATATATCGGTGAGTGTATGTATCGGAATGTCTTCCAAATTGGAAGAACTTTTATTTTTTTAACTCACCTCACTATTCACTAAGTGGCAAAAGCTTGGATTTGAACAGTTTTATCGGTGATAGATTGTATTGCGTATACATTTTGTCCAAGATTGATGATTACTATCATGGGCATTGGAGATCTCGAAAACGTCGTAAGAAAAGTCTCTCAACGCTCTTTTGTGACGCTCAAGTGGCAATAACAGTAAATAAAATGAAACGAAATCTGCGAATGTGAACTCTAATTTACTGACGATACTGTGTACATACATTTTTGGCCACTATGTTAACTAATAATCCAATGCACTGACAATGAGAACAAATAGTCCAAATTGGAAGCAATTTTGTCCTACAAAAACTGAGATATTGTAAACTGAGTATATCGTCCTTGTGATGCACTTCAATGCCATGTAGTTCTTCAAAAAAACTTTACTTGGGGGTAAGTATATAAACCAAGTATATATGTCTTCAATATATTCCTCGAAGAGTTTCAACCCACTTCATTTTCCTAGAGGAAAATTAATCATCCTAATACTGAAATACCATGCAATCATTTGACTATGAAATTGAAAGCAAATTATATTGATATGAGTATTATTTCATTTTCATGATATCACTATTCAATATTGAAATGCTTCTTATTCGACTATCAAAATGGAAGCAAGTCAAATTTATATGAGTATCTTCTCATTTTTATAATATAATCGTATAGCATTGTAATGTCATTTGACCCCTATATAAGTGTCATTTCATTCTCATATAAGTGATATTTCACAGTTATATGATTTTCTTTGAAATGATGAACGTGATTACAGTGAAATGAACGTGATAACAGTGAAATGGGAACTATGAACTATTCAATTCACAAATCTTTTAATGGTTATACAATTTCGTATAACAGCTAATAGATATTTCTCTCGGTGTAAAAGTTTTTCAGCATTAATGATCGTCTTCTCCGTTTTATATCTGCGCACTCTGATCCATTTATGCAATCTTATACAATTTCACCTAATAGCATTTGAATTGCCTGTGAAAAATCTTCTTGCTATAACAGTATAACAAGTTATGTCTTATGAAGTAGATACAACCATAAATTACAATATGCATTAGGAACTTTCGAATCATATTGAGATATCAGATATAAGGCATTCATATCACTAGAAAGCATAGCTTAATTCTTGTATTGACTTCTTTCTCATTTTCATTGGTGTTCAATTGAAAGAACAAAAACTGGTAGATAACGGAAGAAAAACAAATACCTATACCTACCTGGCTAATTCCACGCTTGAATTATATTACTACCATTGTTGTTTATTGAATTCAAGGCTTGTGGAAATATCCTAGTTTTCGAATCATTATCAATATTATCAGTCGATTTTTTGGGGGTTGATTGTGGTTTATTCCATCTCCATTGGAATGGTTTTGATTGTCACCTGATATTATTTTTTTTTCCAAATATTGAGATCATTCAATTATATCAGATCGTTATCACCAAATTAGATGTTAGCTTTAGATTAGTTGGTTATTTTAGATTAGGATTTAAGAAAGGCACCTGAAATGTTGTTACGAAATGTGACAACAATGACTGGTTCCATTGCTACAAAGTCTTTCCATAACAAATTAATGCAAAGGTTGAATCATTACCTAGTGTGGTATGTTTTCTTAACAAACATTTTTTCACATAATTTTTTATTGTCTCCATTGAGGTCTTCTGTTTACCAGAATAATGTTATGATTTGATTATATCTGTAATTATATTGTACATAATTATTCAAACGTCTCTAGTTGTGCATATTGAGCATTATCAGCAATAATAATAGTTATCATGAGCTTCTGAAATACAGATAGATGTAACTACCAAATTGTTGATGAAATACACATCATCCTGAGAATTTCAGGTCAGTATACCCTTTCAGCGAGCTAAATAATTTCCAAATATTCATATTTCAACAGATCGCAATATATCTAAATCATGAATTGCCTGTACAGGGTGATTCAGGTTTTGAGGCACAAACTGTAACAGGAGATAGATTTCATCATTTCAATCGGATAAGTTGATATAAACATTAGTCCGATCTCGTCCAGAAGCGGAGCTACGGGGTCTAAGTTCAATAATATTGTTCTATTGATTGAAATATCTCGCTTACTTCTTGAGATTTTATTTTGAAATTTGGTGTGGTCAATACTTCCTAGAAGATCATCATTTCAAGATATTCGTAGATTTTCAAAATCTACAGGGTGATAGGTTTTTGTGGGTAGAGGCTTCTTTATCCCCCCAAACTTTTTCGTCGTACGCCTCTGGCATCTTTCACTGATCAAATTGTGTGGATCGTTCAATTTAGAGGCTTCTTTGCTTCCTAATTCTTTTCGAGAAAACGAACCGTTTTTGAGATAAATGAGCATATACGTTCTAACACATGTTAATTTTGCCTATGTTTCGCTTAAATTTAATGCTTTGACAAAATTCGTTGAGAATACAATGCAATGTGCTCACTGAAATTGCAATCACTACTCCAATCTGGATCAGTTACGGAAATACGGAGGGTAGAAAGTCGAGTTTTTTTTTTCAGTCAAATGAAATTTAAGCGAAACATAGGCAAAATTAACATGTTTCAGAACGTATATGCTTAATTATCCCAAAAACTGTTCGTTTCTCTAAAAAAAATTGAGGAACAGAAAAGCCTCTAAATTGAACGATCCACACAATTTTATTACAAAAAGATTTCAGAGGCGTACTAGGAAAAAGTTTGGGGGGATGAAGAAGCCTCTACTCCCAAAACCGTATCACGCTGTAGATTTTGAAAATCTTAAAATGGCTTGAAATGATGATATTCTAAATAGTATCGACCAAACCCAATTTCAAAATGATATCTTGGAAAGTAAGCGAGATTTCAATCGATAGAAAAGAATAATTAAACTTTGACCCCCTGTAGCTCCGCTACTGAACGAGATCGAACTGATGTATATACCTATTTATTTTTCTGATTAAAATGATGAGATTTACCTCCCATTTCAGTTTGTGCTCTAAAACCTGAATCACCCTGTATACTTCCGACGCGTTGTGGTTGAATGTCAATTGAAATTAAAAGTCGAACAACTCGAAAAACTATGTAAGGAAATGATCCAAGTACGTTTTTCTATAGGTCTGAGAATTTGTTTCATAATGAAAAGTACGAGTTTTCGTCTAAACAAAAATGTTTAAATGAACAACAGTGGAAAATCGGCAGCAGATAATGTTTTCCCGAATTGTAATATCCCAGGGCATCATATTGGCTGAAACCTAATTTTATATATCGTACATGTTAAAAATAATATTGGTCCAATATGAGAGTATATTGGATGAACAATATTGAAATAATATTGGTGGGATATTGATTCAACCTGAGCTCAATATGAATTTTCACTACAATATTGAAGCAATATTGGTGAAAAAATTTGTGAACAATATGTGGAAGAACATATCATCTATAGATGTTATATAATTTTGTTTCACAAATAAGTAGCATGAAATTCTAAATAAATATCCTAAGTCAACACTGATTTTTATAGAACTATTTTCTATTAATGACTGATGATGGGCTTGATTTCGTTAATATTCATCATATTTCCATTTCTGGAGATATTTTTGCCGACAATTAATAAAAAAACTTGAAATGATAGTTTATTTCGGAATGACTGAAATTGTGCCAGAAAGTTTTTTCAACAAATTCCCTCGGTATTTTTCCGTAGATTCATAATATTACCTCAGATTTTTGATAATTATTATACAGGGTGGGTTATTCTCACAGAGTTCATTCCATGTACCGAATTTGAACTCAATAGGGTAATCCCTGGATTCAATATGGCAGATTGAATTTGTGTCAAAATCTTCAAATCACTCTGTATATGTCAGTAACTAAGCGATTTTGGACATTAGTCGGTTTTATCTCTGAATACCCTGTATATCTGATAATCGCAGGTGTATAATAATCAACAAAGTCGACTTTATGATCACAGCCCAGCGAGCACAAACATCCCTGGGATATTTTGGGATGTTTTGAAAATGTTGGCATGAAGATGTTATTTTGAGACGTAATATGCACTGACCATAGAGGTCTTTGAAGGATATTGAAGTATTGTTTTTGTTCTTCTATGGCATTTCTTTGTTTGCCTACTGAGAGGTATCCCTGGGATGTTTTGGGATGTTTTAGAAATGTAAGCATGAGGATGTTTTGTTGAGGCGTGATATGCAATTCCCAAAGAGGTCTTACAAGGATATTGAAACTATTGTTTTTGTTCTTTTGTGCCCCTTTTTTGTTTGCCCCACCAAAACTTCTCATGCTTACGTCACAATACGATGAATTCTGATTTGTTTTTGATTTTGTTCTTCTTGTTCGCAATTGGCATTCGCGTTTGCAGCGTGTCACGCTAACATCACGCTGCTAACGAACAGAAAGGAATTTGGTGGAGTTTATTGTGTTAGAAGACTCATTTAGTTTGTAATCAATATATAAAAGTACGAATACATCAATACACTGCTTCTCCGCAGTTGCAAAATTATGCATTGTGGAGAACATTTCAAAAATTGGGAAACCTATTTCCAATTATATGTCTGTGTGTAGTAAGCACTACTCAGAAACCGATTAAGAAGGTAATTTCATATCAAGAAAATATTTTTATGTTCAATCTATTTTTAATGCATTTTTTCATTCAAGGGAAATGGAATCCTAATGCAAAAGTTCATTTTGACAAAAGGCTTCAGAAAAGTACCTCGAAAATGTTTTTTTTACAGCGATTCAATGTGCGCAAAACGCGTTGAAAATGTTCTGTTGTGTCCATGAAAAGGCTTTAAAAAGAACTAGGGAGAAGGTAGTTTTGTGACATATCAAGGACATCTCGACAATTGTCGCCTGCGGCGGACATTGGCTGTTCTGTGATAGTTCTATTCATGTGTGAACAGAACATCGCAGTGGAGGTTCAATGTCTCGAAATCTCGTACTTTTAACATCTCTGAGATGTTTTTGTGCTCGCTGGGAGGTGATAACTCGCTTGTTCCCTATGCTATTAGAGTTTCTTGCACGGATAATGCGATTTCTAACTATGGTTAATATAAATTCTCCTTAGTGCACTTATATTTGGAAACAGATATTGTACCACCATCGCTAAAAATATTCATATTCTTCATCCCGCCAATATTACTTCCACAATACTTTGCCGATATTCTCGTAATATTGCACCGAAATTGTCCCAACATAATATGTGTGCTACTTATGTGTGAGTGAGAAAACACTTATTATGAGTACTTATCACATTTTCAATATGCATTGAATACATTTTCTTTCAAAATGAAAGTTACTAATTTGTTGCTTCAAAATACCCATAGATTCTCAGATGAGTGTATTTCATGTTATATTTCCATACAATATCAGCTCAATTTTTATTGATGTTCTTTTCTGCAGTCGTGCTTGACTTTTTTCCATCAGGCATTTCTGCAGGAACCTATACCTATTAAATATTCCTACTATACATTCATATTATATTCAATAAGCGAAGTTAGGTATCTATGAACCATCAATAAAATATCACTTCTGATAATATTCCATATCTTAAAATCTTCAGGTGTGGTGTGGTTTTTTAATGTGATTCTGGTTACATATGGAAGAGTTATTGTAAATAAATACATTTACAGGGTGTTTCTTGAGTACGTGTAGAAAATTCAGGGTAATGTTGCTGACGTCAAAATAGGAAGAAAAGTTTGTATAAACATATTATGTCCGAAAGATATCCGTTTCTCAGATACAGAGTGTTAAAGTTGAATTCTTATTTTTGTTTTTTGTTGATAGATTTCAAAATGATTGTGATACTTAAATAAAGTTTGGTATCTAGGGTTTTTTTTTTAATGACAATATCAAATTTTATGTTAGTTTGTCTCTTTCGTGAGGGTGGTGCCACCTACAATTCTTCTGAGTCTTTTGAAAAGACATAACTTTTTCGTGCGTAACTGTATAATATTTTATAGTAGAAAAACAGATTTATAGAACACTTTTGTGTAAAAAAATATATTCTTGGTAAAGGTTGCTGCCAGCAACTGTTTTCGAGTTATGGGATTTGAAATAATCAATGCAAGTAATTTGGAATGACAAGAAATTGGAATTCAAAAATGATTTATCAAGTGAGGGATTTTTTTTTCTTTGATTTCATTAAATAATAGGAATCGGGTGTTATTGAAATTTGATAATAATAATGATAACAGTAATTGAGACCAAATTGATATACTAAAACAGTTCGTTGAAAAAGCGTGGATCACAAGTACAGAAGACAAAAAACTTCACTGTCACAAGGAAAGGTTGATATAACATGACAAGTACTCACTTGATTGCTATTTTTTCAAATTGAAAGAGTCCAAAAAAGTAGGTACAGAGAAGTGAGAATCAAATTGTGCCTACATTCCAATGTTGAATGTAGCAGAATATTGAATGAAAGAAAAGGAGAAGAAAAATGCACTGGCGTATCTTTTTTGATATTCACTAGGGGCGACTTGACGAGCCACATGGAAATAAGTCGAATGTATCGATTATTTCGAATTAACTCGAAAACAGTTGCTCGCAGCGACCTCTACCAGGAATATATTTTTCACACAAAAGTGTTCTAGAAATATATTTGTCTACTATAAAAAATTACACAGGTACGCACAAAAAAGTGACTTTTCAAAAGACTCAAGACATGTAGGTTGCGCCACCCCCACGAAATAGACAAACTTACTACGACTGATGCCATTTTTAATTTACTTGAAAACATTTACACAACTCTAAACGACAAGGAAGTGGCTGCGGCAGTATTTCTGGACTTTTCTAAGGCGTTCGATTGTGTGTGTCATGAGATCCTCCTGCAGAAACTTTTTCATTATGGATTTCGGGGAACAACATTAGAATGGTTCAGATCTTATCTCACTGGTAGAAGCCAAAAAATATTTTTGAACAATAATACTTCCGAAAGTGGAAAAATAGTGAACGGAGTTACTCAATGGTCTGTCTTGGGCCCAATTTTATTCTTGCTGTATGTTAACGATCTGGCTAAATTGGATATATCTGGAACATTCACCTTATTTGCGGATGACACCACGGTATTTTGGCTAATGGAGATCCGGCCACTTTGACTCGAACTATACACTCTGATTTAGAAAAAATAAAAAATTGGTGTGAATCGAATATGTTGTCGCTGAATCTTTCTAAAACAAATCTGGTCAAATTTGAGTGGGATTTGGATCAGGTAACTTTAGGTTGTCAGACGGTTGAAAGTAAGCTTGTGACGAAATTCCTCGGTATATTTATTGATAGTAATTTAAAGTTTGACACACAAATTAATGCACAGAAAAAGAAATTGTCTTCTGGTTGCTTTGCCGTGACTGTCATATCTCGTGAACTCGGATTTTCAGCTTCAATGCTGACCGCATACTATATTCACTTATGGAGAGTCATCTTAGGTATGGAATTCCATTTTGGGGCTCTGCCTGCGAGATTTTATTGCGAAGTATATTCGTCATTCAAAAAAGAGCTATGAGAATAATATTTAAAAAGAGGATTCGCGACTCGTATAGGCCAATTTTCTGCAAATATAAAATACTAACAATATTCGAAATTTTTATTATAGAGACTGTTTGCTTGCTTCACAAACATAAAGAAAAGTTCTTAAATTGAGCAGAAAGGCATACACGAAAGGAGATGATACTTGTCCTTCCACTCCCCACATCAACTTTGACCAAGCATTCTCAAATCTATAGAAGTAGACAGATATATATAATCATTTACCGAAACAAATAACAGCAATCAATGATCAGAAGCAATTTAGGAAATCGGTAAAAAACCTTGTGATGGGAAAGTGCTTTCATAGTTTGGAAGAGTATTATGCATATAATTTCTAGTTTTTCTATATAAATGTTACTATCTACATCAAGATTTTAATAAACTGTAGTTGTGAAAACACGTTTGTACCGTACCGTATTATACTCTTTATGTAAATATTTTTTAGTCTTGTTTCTTTTACAATAGTTCGTTTTTTATATATATGTTATACCTTTGTCGACGAAATGTAATACATTTCAGACAATAAAGATTATTCTCTCTCTCTCTAACATAAAATTTGATATTGTCATTGAAAATACCCCTAGATACCAAATTTTATTCCAATAACAAAATTAGTTTGAAATTCGTTAACAAAAAACAAAAAAATGAATTCAACTTTGACACTCTGTATCTCAGAAACGAATAACTTTCGGACATATATCTATACGAATTTTTCTTCTTATTTTGACGTCAGCAACATGTTCCTGAATTTTCCACATGTACTTAAGAAACAGCCTGTATATATACTGAATGTTCACAAAATATCGAAATATCCTAATAGTTCTTCAAGGATGAGTATTCAGAATAAAATTCTGGACAAAATTGATAATATAATGCTGTAGTGACACTTTCGTTGATTTGAAAGACTCGTCCATGTAGAGTACGTTCCGACCTTCTTTCCGATACTTCTTGGACACTCATCAATACGTAACTAACTCTTGAAATAATTATTTAATAAAACTACCTCATAATAAATTGTTTTAGAAAATTATCAATCACTGTCTTAAAAATTGAAACTACCTACCTACTGTATGTATATATTTTATTGATATTATGTGTGTGACGGTGTGTGTGTCTGTATAAGTAATCAAGAGAAATAGAATATAACACACTATGTTAGTACTATCAACGTTGATTATACAGTGTGTTTGGTACCATGGGAGATAATTTCAATAGTCGTTGATGAAGATATTCTATCATCACACCATATAATTGGCAAATTACAAGAGTTTTCAGCTTCCTTATTCATCTTGGATATTCTTACCTACTCAAAGTTCGATTCCAGCACGGGCAAGGAACTTTTTTCAATATTTTATTTACGAATTAAATATTGTAAAGTTTCGGAGCATCGGCTGGGAATAGTCCTGCACGATTCGCTGTTGCGTTCCAATTAACAGTGCTGCTCCTAAAGTGGCGCATGGAGTTAGTAACAAAGCCTACACAGAACACGCAGAAAGATATGATGATGTGGTTGTGAGCATCAGAGAAGAAGTAGGACGGTGTATGTAGGTGGGTGTGGAAAACTACCAGCTGAGCGTGAGAGCGGGCCAGCTGCTTAAGTAGACCTCGGTCTCGGGGGTTAACGATGATAGTTAGCAGGCCTGCCACTGCGCATATGGTAGTGAGTACATTACTAGCCTACGTGTATGTAGGTGGGTGTGGAAAAACTACCAGCTGAGCGTGAGAGCGGGCCAGCTGCTTAAGTAGACCTCGGTCTCGGGGGTTAACGATGATAGTTAGCAGGCCTGCCACTGCGCATATGGTAGTGAGTACATTACTAGCCTACAAAACACAGCTGAAAAACTCTGAAAAGAGAGCTGATGGGCGGTGCCTGAAAAGGATGTTAGCCAGCTCTCTTGAGCGAACCACATCAGTCATTGAAAAACACTTGGGGTTGGCAAAAAGGTCCCATTGGGGACTAGTTGCTGACGTGGAAACGTCCCCCACCAGTACCAGTACCAGTACCAGTACCTACTCAAAGTCAATTCTCAATATCGATGACGACTCCAAATTACATGAAAGTGAAAAATTCTGAACGGAATGAAATCCCGAATAAGCGAATAAGGAATGCTTTGCATATATTAATAGACATGGTCATGCTTATCACGAGTAAATACCAAGCACCCTGTATGAGGTCATATTATTTAATATCATGAATTTACTTATACATTATGATATAAAGGCGAATCGCAAGGTGCGAACAGTTATATATATATATTATTATAATCATAGATAATCCAAATAATGTATATAGATGTATATAAGAAATGAGCGTTGCTTTAGGTATAATGATAAAATACTTACACTCATATCTACCTATTCATTAATAGATCAATGGTGGATAAATGTTAATAAATATATGTTGATGATCCGAATGGTGAAATAATGTTTATAATACTCAAATGATTTCATTTGATGAGCTCATATTGTGATACTTGATGTTGTGATGTTATATGAGACTATAAGTATAATTGATTTGAAAAGATACTTACCTATTCAATGAATGTTATTGTATATAAAATAATTATGAGATCCTCATCTATGCTGATAGTGGTAATACTATATATATCATTAAGAATGTTGTTCTATGAAAACTGTAAATACTTATTTAATAAATCGATATATTACAATATTGAAAATTTCTTTATTCGAGTAGCCCTAGACCCACAATAAATTTTATATTTGAATGGCTTTGCAGATTTTTTTCTAAAGCGTATACCATGAGTTCACAGAGTGATTTTACCGATTGCAATCCGTATTTACAGATTTGAACATTTAATGTTTTGAAGAAAATGAAGTGTTGGCAGCTCTGGAGCAAATTGAACCGAAAATGACCCGATAACATTCCTGCAATGGTTGTGAAAGATTGTGCATATGTTTTGGCTCCTCCGTTATCTACAGTGTGACCCATTTGAAATGGAACCACCCCTGTATCTTACGTAATCGTTGGGTGAGGATCCCGAAATTTGCTGGAGCGAGAGATACACCAAAAATGCACTTTATGACCAAGTGGGGTCATCTTCAGTGATATACACTGCTCGCCAACAGCCATGAAACATTCCCTATTCCGGAAAATGATATTAGGAGTCAAAATAGGTCGAAAATCACTTCAGATTTGGAATCAGGACGCCCAATTTACTAACTATTCAAATTTTTCCTGGAAAATTTTCAGTTCGGAAAAATGAAATTTTGTCGCATTTTTTTATGGAAGCACCCCCGTATCTCACGTAATTGACTTTATCTTTGGACTTTCTCTTCCTCCGGCAAATTTCAGAACCCCTTCCTCAATAATTACGTGAGATACGGGGGTGCTTCCATAAAAAATGCGACAAATTTCATTTTTCCGAACTGAAAATTTTCCAGGAAAAATTCGAACAGTTAGTAAATTGGGCGTCCTGATTCCAAATCTGAAGTGATTTTCAACCTATTTTGACTCCTAATATCATTTTCCGGAAATTGGGGTGGTTTCATGGCTGTTGGCGAGCAGTGTATATCACTGAAGATGACCCCACTTGGTCATAGAGTGCATTTTTGGTATATCTCTCGCTCCAGCAAATTTCAGGATCCCTACCCAACGATTACGTAAGATACAGGGGTGGTTCCATTAGAAGTGGGTCACACTGTATATTGATCAATATTTGCTCGAAAACCTGCACAATGCCCGACTTATGGAAATCATCAAAAGTTTGTCCAATATACAAAAAAGGCGATAAATTCGACATCGGTTACTTCAGACCTCGCTTCAGACCCATATATCCATTATTTGCAATTTTGCCAAAGTTTTTGAAATACTCCTCTATGATAGGTTATCTCAGCAATCGATAAAAAAAAAAAAAAATTGAGCCGTCAAATCACACCACTTCAACATGGTTTCATGAGAAGGCGTTCCACAATCACCAACCTTTTTAATATCACTCAATATATTTCTGAAAGCATTGACAGACGATTGCAAGTTGATGTTGTATATACAGATTTCTCAAAGGCATTCGACAGGCTTGATCATGGACTATTATTATCGAAACTATACCATTACGGATTTTCCTTGGCACTTATCCAACTTTTTGCTTCATATTTTACTGATAGGCGTCAGTATGTTATGTTCAATGGTTCCAAGTCTGTCGAATATGCAGCAACCTCGGGTGTCCCTCAAGGTAGCAACCTAGGTCCGCTACTCTTCAATGCCTTTATCAATTACATTATCGAAGTAATTGATGTCAATTGTTTGATGTATGCAGACGATTTGAAGATATATTGTCAGATAAATGATATTGAGGATTGTGAACGGCTATCTCTGAATCTGAAACGCGTTGAACAATGGTGTTGCACTAACAAATTACATTTGAACGCTAGCAAATGTAATGTGATGACATATACACTTAGAAATCAACTCATTTCATTTCCGTATGATATTAGTGATACAATACTTCAACGTCCGCCCACATTTACCGATTAAGGTGTCACCTTTAACACAAAACTTTTATTCACATCGCATATTGAAGCTACTTTGTCTGCTGCAAACAGGATGTATGGATTCATAGCGGGGATCTCTAGAGATTTTTCTGATTCAGCCACATCAAAAACATTATATTATGCCTTCGTCAGATCAATACTGGAATATGCATCTTCAATTTGGAATCCGTTTCATCAGCTGTATATAGAGAAAGTTGAATCGGTACAATGTCGTTTCCTAAAACTTCTTTGCTATAGATCTCATAAAGTATATCCACCAATCAGGTCTCCTCATCATGATACATAAATAGCTAGACATGCTATGGAAAGCCTTAGTTGCCGTCGTGATTGTCAATCCACAGTGTTCCTTCTCAAAGTGATGAATAACATTATTAATAATTCATAAATTTTGCAGAAGCTGAGTTTCACTGTGCCTAGACAAACTTCTAGAGTTTTCAATACATTCTATCTTCCGACACCACGAACAAATATTTCGAAATATTCTCCTCTCCATATAATATGTTCTTTATACAATAATAATTCATCAAATAATCAGCCAGATATCTTTCACTGCTCTATCTCTGCGATTAATTCTTCTTATTTCAGCTAAGCAGGTCTTGCCTAAATTTATATACTTGTCGAAATATGAAAAACTGTAATATTACTTATACTTATTTTTCTGTTCTGTAGTTGGGTTCAACCTGTAGTACAGTGTAACATAAAATAAATGAATGAATTGATACAATTTTAATAAATTACAATCGCGTCCAAAGTGGATGAAAGTTTCAAAATAATTCAAATGCAATTAAGTTACTACTTGTTGAGGATAATTTGTCACCACTTCCATGGAATTCGGCACCGCATCATCAAAATCATTCTGAGCTCAGAAAAGAATGTTTGGGTTGTCAGAATCATAACCAAGAATGGAATGTTCTTCAGACGTATTGCTAAACTTCGTTCGTTTCCAAGAGGTTGATTTTTATATTCTTGACGAAGAATTTTGATAATGAATTAATCAGAATTGTCGAACAAAAATGAAGATTAGCAAGTCACATACCAACTGTATACGCTCTATCAAACCCCCAGTCAATCCATTTCCTCTCCTTGAACATTGATGAATATTTGAACATGCTATCATTTATCGATAGATTCAACAGCAAACTTCATTTATATAAACGGAAAGTACGATATATGTAATTAAATTATTAATATATACTTATGAATGCGCTCCATGAATATGAGTCATCCAGTACAAAGAAGAGACTCGAGTAGTGATATCACATCAAATGAAAAGATCATAAGATTGTATACGCTTTCAGTTGGTGAGTCCATATTGAAGTGTAAAAAAGGATGTGAAGAAAAATTCAATCCACAACTCCTGTAATGATTTTCTCCAGATTTTATCAATTCACTATCTTCTTTGAATGAATGTACGTATAAGCCTTATCCTCCTGATTTTTTTAGATTTCCCTGGTTTCTATAAATAAAAATATAAGTATCATTTCAATTCCTCTGTGGTAAGGACAAAAAGTCAGTCGATATGCCTCAAAATTCACCTACGACAACTGCACATAATTGCACGGTAAGCAAAATGCACAATTTTCGTGAACATAACTGAATTTTTTAATAAATGAATATCTTGCTCAAAATGGAAGAGAATGGCGAACCCATGACCATGCCAAAAGTTTGTTGATATACATAATTCCAAAAACTCCTTCGATGCTCAGTATGGTTCTCTCCGCGTGAGAGTTTCATCATCTTACAATAATTTATTTTTCTCTACTGATCCGGTACTCTCATATTTTTATTTATAGAAATTAGGTCTGAAGAAATCTTATTTCATTCAGGATCTCGCTTTTCTCAAATGCGGACTGCTAATTGCCTATACAGAGAAGTGCACAAAAATCGGCCAGGACTTCAACTTTTGAATTATTCGAGATAGGGTTTTAGTATACCAACTGGCTTATTAATTGATGAAACAATTTTTGTTCTATGACTCCCGGTTTTACTGGAAACGACCCCAACTTTTGATTTTTAATGAATTCATCACTATCGGGTTTGATAGGGTTATTTCGAACGATTACGCAGATATTCGCGTTCTAAGTTTCCATATGCTCAATGATTGTGACAGAGAAACTAGTTTTGATATTGCGAAGTCACGCCCATTGAGCTGCATTGAGCATATGGAAACTTCGAACGCAAATATCTTTGTAATCGTTTGAAGTAACCCTATCAAACCCGTTATTCGTCATAATAATACCTAACCGATTATGGAATACAATACAGGGTGTCCCTTTCAAAAATCAAAAGTTGGGATCGTTTCCAGTGAAACTGGAACAAATGTCTGACAAATGTCTGGCAAATCAGCAAAATATGGAATAACGATAAGCAGGCGCTGAATACAGTTCTACACGATGAACCTCGCAGCAACAGGCATATAACTGAGTATATTATGTAGTAGTAATACAGCTATAATTTTATCATCAAATCGTAGTTGAGAAACCAAAATAACACGCTTTCATTGTTAGCAAAACTGAATGAAAAGTAGAAGATAAAATAATAATGTGCTGATGAATACACATCAACATAGAATATCCTGTTTTAGGAGGTGCTGATATTTTTCATGTTAATGTAATCATCAAAACACTTTCATCATTAAATTCACTCCTCTTTACAGTTTGGCTATTCACAGAAGCGTATTTTTTTAGTTTTTTTTTGTTTTATTTTTCATAACTAAGTACGACCTCGCAGTGGAATTGAGAAGTTTGCTCGCATGTCGCCTTCCTTGAATATTGTGACAATTTATCAGGCTCCCTTTCTGGAAAATGTATTCCATATACAAGTTCTTGATGCAAGACACTATCGCCTGCCTGGATGTGATTATTTCATACGAGTACTTGGTGCCGGACACTGTCGTGTCTCTGGATGTGAAAAGTCAATCTGAGGAATAAACACGAACAATCGAAATGTTGGTGGCAGAATATTTGAAATTCTGGCGGAACATCATTCACCATATTCGAGGAAAAAAATCGATCATCCTAACGATCTTGATCAGATAATACAACAAAACTGTAATGTAAGGGGTGAATTCCTTACCCGTGAAGTCTCAGGAGAGAAAAATGGATTGAAGGCAAAATTGAGCATGGTCTTCAAGATCATACCTTATGGTTACTGCGTGGAATTATGCTGTGGTGACGTGTTGACAAACCCATATAGCACTCGACGTCCTGGGGACATCCAGTTTAGGTCCCATTTAGGTCTAAACGTCCGGGACCTTTTTAAGACGTACTGAAAACGTCCATTTCTGGACGTACTGGGTACGTACGATTCCGATGTACTGGGTACGTCCAACTCTGGACGTTATCAACTTTTTGTTTTCGGAATTGAATAAAATGTTTAATGATAATTGAAATCATTGCATATATAATTTCTACCCTCGATCTCTGAAATCTATTCATATTCAGGAACCTTGCAAACATAAACATAATACAATGCTCACAAGGATAGTTATTTATTATACAAGGGACAAAAGTAGTAGATTTTAGCTCCAGGTTGTGTTGTGAGCTAAAATCTAATCTTTTTCCCGTGTATAATACACTATTTTCATGTCTCCATGGTCCTGAATGGACGTACTGAGGATGTACAAACGCGCGGAATCTGGACGTCCCCAGTACGTACCTGAACGTCGACCGTACCAAAACTGGACGTCCCCAGTACGTACGAAACGTCTTGGCCGGACGTTCTTAGTACGTTTTGGGGACGTACTTGTGTAATATGGGAAGGTTCTTCCATCAAGAACTAGGGAACCATTCGCGTCACGAGAGATATAGCTAATTAACTAACTTCATTATACGCTAAATGTTCCATTGAAGTCTGAAGGACGGACATTTGATTATTGTTGAGAAAATTCTCCTTGGAAAGATCCAAGGCGATCGAATTAAGTGTCGTATTCGATGTACGAAAAAGTTCTGATTTTTTTTATCCTCGGTGACCACTTGGAGGCTGTGCATCATGTGAAACCTCATTTTGACGTGTATCACATTCAAATTCCAAATGCTTGATTGATAATTTTTTTTTATATTCTGGTTCCCACGAAAAGGGATATCCTGTAACGTTCAGTCAAAACAGTGGTAACAATTACTTACCTATATTTTTCGATTTGATATCAATTATTCCGATTGCAGAAAAAATAGCACGTTTCATTCGGATCAAAAGTGACTTTGTTTGACAAAATGTCACATTTGATCCTAATTAAACAATCTACTATTTGATTTTTGGTTATTTTACATTACGAAAACGTGAAAGCGCTACGCGCTAGTTTTTTATAACTGACAGATACCAAGTGTCCAATAGTCTAATCGACAGATAATATGTGTCAATTAGTCTAATCGGCAGAGGGCTGGTTGTTCAATCGGGGATAATCCAGTGATACCGATTGAACCAGGTTTACCTATTCTGTTTCTGTTTTTCGATGAAGGTTCATGCAATAAGCCTAATTCAACAATGCTATCAGATTAGGTGGTCTTTGGTTTTTTACCTAGCCATTTTGCGACTTGAAAATCAGAGTTGACAACACTGGAAGGAACACAAGTGTGTCATTCGTCGAATGTCAATTGTCAATGTCGTTATTGTCAGCGGAGAACAGCCAGATTTTTCAAGTTTCTTTTTTTCTTTCTTAATACGACCTTGCCCTATGCCCTTGTACCACCAAATACATAATATCATACTATTACCAAATTCATTTGTTTTCTCTCTAATTTTCATAGACTAACAATCCACCAGTTTTTGAACTGTTTGCGTTCAAAATATAAACAGTCCGATTCTGATTTTATAGTAGTTATAGAAGAGAACTTCATCAATGACTAAAGAAATAACAACACTCTTGAATCGATCAGAGACAAGTACCTACTTCCTATTCAGGTGCCAGTTCCAAGAACTTCAATGATGTGAGTACACTTCTAGTACACATACGCCCTCAGACGAATAGGAGGAATATAATTTTATTTACATTAAATAATTATATTTTTCACAATGTCCCTTCAGAGCTGCTATAAAATGAGAGAATTATTCTTTTATAGAAATAAAATTATATTTTTCATAATGTCCCTTCAGCGCTTCCGTAGATATCAGGTTCGGAAATATAATTGATGACATACAAAGTACCTCATGAACACAGTAGAACAAGAGCAATTTTGAGTTATAGCCGTAAAAAAAGTATATTGGAGGTCAGTTTTCAAACAAATAAGAGGAAATTCCACTTGGATGTCAGAGAATGAACGCTGTATCAAAATTCCAGGTGAAATTATGAATAACTACAAAAAATTATGAGAATTCAAGTGACATTCATTCTAATAGGAAGCTTGTAACAAAGCCGCCTGCATGAAGTCAGGAAGGATACTGATAGATAGATAGGTAGATAGATAGCTCTTTATTTCCAACAGGTATACACCCAATTACAGGAAATGCTAGAAGGTAATATTCAACATAATGAATTACAAAACGACAAATATAAATAAATGTATATGCGTGCATGTAAGTAAATAATTGATTATATATTGGACAATACAGTGAAAAAACTAAAGTGAGAGAAAAAAAAAAGGAGAAGTTTACAATCTATTGATGATACATTCCAAAATATATTTGAGAGTGCTCACATTGATATCACATACATCACAGATCAAATTATAATTAGAACACATTAACGACACTGGTGCCCTGCGCATTACGTTTGTTCGAATATTTTCACAATAAAAGGTCGTCTCACTTCTAGAATTAAGGCGAGGAATATGAAAGTTGATTTTTTGTAAAAGTGAGGCACAGGAAATACTATTGTGCAGTAAATTGTAGAGAAATGATATTGTACCAAAGATACGACGAGTGTGCAAAGAAATTACATCGAATCGATTCAGAAGGATTGAATGATCGATCCCTCTTTGGGGATACGTTCCTGTTTGTTTGAAAAGTAGGTATTTCAAGAATTTTCTTTGAACAGCTTCCAAAGAATTAATTTCAGAGTCGTATAAAGGATACCATATCAATGCCCCATATTCGAGTTTGGACCTCACATACGCATAGTAAACTGTGAGAGTTGTCCCTACGTTGCGAAACTCCCTAGTACTTCTCATAATAAAGCCCATCATCCTATTTGCTGAAGATATAATTTCCTCAATTTGCAGAGAAAATGTGAATTCACAATCAAACTTAATCCCAAGGTCTTTTATCTCCCTGACCCTATTGATGATACTATTATCTATTTGGTAAGGAAACTCTATCATCTCTTTCCTTCTTGAGAATGACATAATGAAACATTTTGAAATATTCAATTGTAGATGATTATGGAGACACCAATCGAATACTAAATCTACATCTTTTTGTAAATTACTGCAGTCTCTATTATCTTTGACAACTCTGAATAACTTCAGGTCATCAGCGTATAAAAGTTTCGAACAGGTAATTTTTTTTGTTAAATCATCAATAAATAATAGGAATAACAGAGGTCCTAGATTTGATCCCTGAGGAACACCGGAACTGGGGTTATACAAAGGGGACTGAAAACCTTCGTACTCCACAAATTGCTTTCTACCAAATAAATAAGTTTTAAATAAGTTTATTAAATTCTCAGAAAAACCAAATGACTTTAGCCGATGTAGAAGAATGTAAAAGTCAATTTGGTCAAAGGCCTTTTGAAAGTCTGTGTAAATAACATCGACTTGTAATTTTCTATCGAGAGCCTCGGTAACACATTGTGATAAGCACGCCAAGTTGGTAATACAAGACTTTTTTTCTACAAATCCGTGTTGATCATCTGATATAACATTTTTGATCGAGTCATAAAGGAAGACATACATAAGTGTTTCAAATACCTTAGAAAAATTACTCAGCACGGAGATTGATCTATAATTTTTTAACAATGTTCTATCGCCTTTTTTGAAAATTGGACAGACACGGGCTATTTTCCACACATCGGGAAAGGTAGAAGTTCTCAATATCAAATTATAGATATGGCGTAATGGAATTAGTAGCGGTTGAACACAGTCTTTAACTAAAAAACTTGGTATTTGATCGGGACCAATAATGAGTTTATTCTTCATTTTCTTTGTAGCTTCTATGATATCCTTATCACTCACTTGTTCGATGTTGATACATTGAAAATGACAGGGAATATTTTCGAGTGCATTGGCTAGGGACATGTCAGATATAAGGTAGACACTCTTGAAATAGTTTGCAAAGGCGTCGACTATTTTTTGCGGTTCACTGTAAACATTATGATCGTCCTTCATGATGAATGATGAATATTGAAGTGGTACAGGCATCTTAATCATATCGTATCGACCGCCCTATAGCTGAAATTGTTTTGATTGGTCAAAAAATGTATCCGGTTATGTGAATTGTTGGTCTAATTCACACATCATCGTTGGTTGCATGTGTGTATAATAATATTGCATATCATTGACATCATTGACAGTTTTTTTCTACCTAAGTAACATTTCTTCATCGATTCATAATCATTTACCTAGGTTTGAGAAGTGTCACTTCTCATTAGAGGAAATCCTCGAATAATGAAGATTTCTCAGGTTAGTGGTGGTTAATAGTTATTTATGCACCAAGGTAGTAAACAATATCAGTATTACCCAGGGACCAAGATTATATCATGAGGCTTTAGCCAAGAGGTATAAGGTCCCGTGGTAATATTTTTCTTCAATACCAAGGTGTATATTGAATTTTTTTCACCACTAGCAGGATATTACAATCACTATATCGGTCATCGAAGACGTTGTGGAAGGCATTGATGAGGGGGTTCCTACATATGCTACTATGTGTGACCTCACCAAGGCATTCGACTGCGTCAATGTTGATATACTTTTGCAGAAAATGGAATTTTACGGATTTAGAAATAATGAAATCAAACTATTTGAATCCTATCTACGGAATAGGTCACAATATGTTAGTTACAATAACTCGAACTCTAGCTTACTGAACGTACAGAATGGAGTGCCACAGGGTTCGGTTCTGGGCCCTATACTATTCTTATTGTATATAAATGATTTGCCAAGTGCTGTTAGTGAGCTGAGTTCAGTTGTATTATTTGCAGATGATACCACACTCCTAACAAGAGGTACGGAGAGTCTGAGCACAGAATGTTTAAATCTTGCAGAAACTTGGTTTACTACTAATAAGTTGAAACTGAACGTGGCTAAAACACAAAAAATGCTATTCAGTTCGGATAAATTAGCTCAGAAGTCTGATGCGGTGAAACTGTTGGGTATTACACTCGACACAAGGCTGAACTGGTCAAGCCACGTTAAATGTCTTTGCTCAAAACTTTCCTGTCAGTTATTTGTTATGAGACAACTGCGTTCATGTATCAGGGACAATCAAATTATGAGAACAATATACTATGCCCTAGTTCATAGTCACCTGTCATATGGCGTGACTCTGTGGGGCAACTCCAGTGCAGCACTCAAAGTATTTGCAATCCAAAAATCAGCTGTGCGCATTGTTGATGCCGCGCAGAGTCGAGCACATTGTCAGAGTCTCTTCAAAAAATATGAAATTCTGCCATTACCATGTATGTTTATCTTTGAGTCACTATTGTTTATCCACCGTAAGTTGCCCAAATTATCTAAACACTCGAATCTTCATGATTACAACACACGGCAGGCGGACGATCTACTGACTCCGTACTCAAGAATCTGTATAACTCAAAACAATAAATCTGATCTGAATCTCTACAACAAATTAAATAATATGTTCAAAGACAAACAAATAAAAAATATGTCCCTCAACGAATTCTACAGATTCTCTAGAGGGTTCCTCTTGGAGCATTGTTTTTATAGTGTCAATCAATATTTGAATTTTAATTGAATTTCTGTCTTGCTGTATTTTTACTGTGATGTGCTGATGTATTTTATCAATTTTGATCTCAACTAACTATGTTTTTAAATGACTTCAAATGTACTTATGTATGTAATGTGGCCAATAAACGCTATTCTATTCTATTCTATTCTATTCTATAGTTCTGTGAAACTGAAATATGGACCTAAATATTATCACTATGAAAGCACTTCTTCTTACCCAGGCAACCAGATGACGAATGATCACGTCACTGTGACGTCCCTAATTGGTGATTTTTTCATCGTCAGAGACGTCACACATCAATTTATGACGTCACTATGACGTACTTTCTATAACGTGATAATCACGTCATCGTTTCGACGTGGACTGAACGTCACTTAGATGGGTGAAAGAAGACGTCAGTTTCATGACGTTGCAGGGACGTCCTGTCGCCGTCAAATTTTCCCAAACCTTCTCTAATCCATGGATACTTAAATATTATCATGTGAAACATAAGTATATATATCATATATATATCATGAAAGCAAATCAACATGCAACTTTCATTGGAATTATTAATATACCCGAGAAAGAATTTTTTTTTAAAAAACGCTGACAGACTGTGTATCTCGGAAACCAATAAGCTATGTATATACACAAATGATTGTTCAGGTGAACCTACATTGAAACCGTTACTCTTATGACGTTGCTATGACGTCTAAAAATCACGTCGGTGTGACGTACCAATTTGGTGAGCTTCGTCATTCAGGAAATTTTTCAATAATTTGCTATTTAGATTTTTGTTGGCTGACAAAGAGTGCATCAATATACATTATCCAACAAAGTGAAGCCAAATTCACTAACATTCTTTCTATTGCTATTAAACTATTCTTTCTTCACTTACATCTCGCCGACACAAACTACATAATTTTTTATACAAATACGGGTAACTGATTGCATTCTGATGGAGATGCGTACTGAAGGATAGCTCTGCTGAATAGGCGATTGAATGAACATGACACAGGAGGGACCCATCAAGCAGCCTCAACAATGCATAATCAATATTATATAATGTCATCAGAGGCCAATGGTGTTTATCACACCATGTGAAAGGAATCTTTTTTACGTATCATCGCGAATTTATTCGTCATTTTGACGTCATTATGACGTCAGTCGAACGTCACAGTTTGGTGAGTGAATGACGTCAATACGACGTGAGTAATATGACGTCATTGGGTTGTGACTTATGCACGTCATTATCACGTCATGCGAGGTCAACTACTGACGTCACCTTGGTCATTCAAGTGACGTAAAAAAGACGTCACTAGAACATCATCTGGTTGCCTGGGTAATTCTGATAAAAATCAATAAGTAATAGCCATGATCATATCACGACAGAGTCATTATTGATAATTCGAGTGCCATTCTTGCGAGTCTCGCATAAAAACAGTGCATTCGAGTTGATTATATCAGAGGTGGTTATGTCTTTATTGACAAGTGGTTCATAAAATGACGAAAACTACCTTGGTGGTAAAAACACACTTCACGCATTGACAAGGAGTAAATAATAGTAGGTTCTATAGCTATAGTAGTGGAGAATAGTTATTTATACAACAAGGTGATAAAGAATATAATTATCACCCAGGGACCAAGATTATATCCTAAAGCTTCAGTCGAGGAGTATAAGGTCCCGTGGTAATAATATTATTTTTTCTGTGACGGGAAAAAAGTTTGGCATTTCATCTCTGTTGGCAGGTTATAAAATGTCACTTTTCATAAATTACTTTTTTCCCGTGGGAAAAAAGTCAGTACTTCTTTCCCGGATATATATCACATATATATACTCTGTAAATGGCTTTTGTTGTGCTATAGTTCCGAAAAATGAGTCAATAATACCGTCTCCGAGAAAGAACTGCAAGTCCTTTTATCTTCCATTCGACTTCGCGGTTTCGTATATTACTAAACAACTACTGAATTCGCAATTTTTCAAAATCAAATCACAGAATTGAACTGACAAAAGTGACATGAGATATTTGATTACTTCAAAAGAATGATAAAGATGCCTATAAAACGCAGGTGTCCCTACTGTTCAAAACTTAAAATTTCACGTCGATAATTTTCAGATTTCGAAATAATGTAATATCTTCTCAATATTGATTCGTCCTTCCTTCTGTCACAGAAAAAAATAGTGTTTTTTCTGTGACGGGAAAAAAGTTTGGCATTTCATCTCTGTTGGCAGGTTATAAAATGTCACTTTTCATAAATTACTTTTTTCCCGTGGGAAAAAAGTGAGTACTTCTTTCCCGGATATATATCACATATATATACTCTGTTAATGGCTTTTGTTGTGCTATAGTTCCGAAAAATGAGTCAATAATACCGTCTCCGAGAAAGAACTGCAAGTCCTCTTATCTTCCATTCGACTTCGCGGTTTCGTATATTACTAAACAACTACTGAATTCGCAATTTTTTAAAATCAAATCACAGAATTGAACTGACAGAAGTGACATCAGATATTTGATTACTTCAAAAGAATGATAAAGATGCCTATAAAACGCAGGTGTCCCTACTGTTAAAAACTTGAAATTTCACGTCGATAATTTTCAGATTTCGAAATAATGTAATATCTTCTCAATATTGATTCGCCCTTCCTTCTGTCACAGAAAAAAATAGTGTATTATACACGGGAAAAATATTAGATTTTAGCTCACGGTTTTTTGTCTCCCTCCGCTACGCGTCGGGAGACAACACAACCTGGAGCTAAAATCTACTACTTTTTTCCCTTGTATAATAAATAACTAATTATACACGGGAAAAATATCCACCAAATTCGCAAATTTTTAAAATCAATTAATCAAATCACAGAATTAGACTGACAGAAGTGACACAAGATATTTGATTACTTCAAAAGAATGATAAAGATGCCTATAAAACGCAGGTGTCCCTACTGTTAAAAACTTGAAATTTCACGTCGATAATTTTCAGATTTCGAAATAATGTAATATCTTCTCAATATTGATTCGCCCTTCCTTCTGTCACAGAAAAAAATAGTGTATTATACACGGGAAAAATATTAGATTTTAGCTCACGGTTTTTTGTCTCCCTCCGCTACGCGTCGGGAGACAACACAACCTGGAGCTAAAATCTACTACTTTTTTCCCTTGTATAATAAATAACTAATTATACACGGGAAAAATATCCACCGAATTCGCAAATTTTCAAAATCAATTAATCAAATCACAGAATTAGACTGACAGAAGTGACACAAGATATTTGATTACTTCAAAAGAATGATAAAGATGCCTACAACGCAGGTGCCCTTATGTTAAAAACTTAAAATTTCATGTCGATAATTTTCAGATTTCAAAATAATGTACCTAATATCTTCTCAATATTGATTCGTCTTTTCTTCTGTCACAGAGAGAAATAGTGTATTATATACGGGAAAAATATTAGATTTCAGCTAACACAACCTGGAGCAAAAATACAAATTTTTTCCCTTGTATAATAAATAACTATTACTACCAAGGTGTATATTGAATTTTTTTCACCACTATCATTTTAGTTCTGTGAAACCAAAATATGGCCCTATTGTAACTATGAGAGCACTATTTTCAATAATTGGCCATGACCATTATGACAAGTCGTACTGATAAATACCTACTAGATTCGAATGCCATGAATGTGAATCTCGCATCAGAACAGTACGAAATGTACCTTGGTAGTATAAACACATTTCACACCTTGAAAAGGAGTGAATAATGGTAGGGTTTTTTAGCTAGTATGGTGGAAAAAAGGGTTTTAGCGGGTGTCACTTTATAACGTGTCACCCGGTACAATAGCAGTCCATATGCGAGCGAAGCGAGATGCCTGAAACGTATGAGGCAGAGATGTATACGTATTAATATTATGAAAATCGTTACCTAGAGATGTCAATAGTTGACCGCCATAAAGCAACAGTAAAAATGAGCAAATGTGAGAGCATCATCAAGTACACAAGGTTCACATTGCTAGTAGCTGGAACATTTGATATACGGAACGGAAGAAACCTATCATTTAAATTATACAAGACTTGGGCAATTCTTTCACAAGCCTACTACTCTCTGTTCTTCTTATCGTTCATGGTGGGCATGATAGATGAACTGATGGATGGTGAAGATGAAGAAACAATGAACGTCAACATGCAAACTTTCCTCTTGATCTTCCTTTTACTGATGAAATTGTTGTTGTCCTACACAAGAAGAATTCGGGATAGAATCAGGGAAGTGTACCAGTTTGAGAACGATATTACCCACGATGACTTGGAGTGTATGCTGATATACAATGAAAACTGTCGCTACAACTACAGGCTATTTTACATTTCGACTTCTATGAGTCTCGCTACTGGTTCCTTGTATATGTTCAACGGTTTCAACGGGTGGAAGCTGATGAATGTTGAAAATTCAACGGAAAGCAAGTCGCTCATCTTGGTCGGTTGGTTCCCTTTCGATCTGGGGATTCCAATTTATTTCAAAGCTGCGTACTTTTTTCAATGGTTTGCAGGCCTTTGGGTTACATGGTATACCTTGACGTTTGATCCCCTGTTCATTTCGATGGTGAACTTTGCTACTGCGAGAGCTGATATCTTGGGATACAAATTTGAAAATTTTGAGAAGTACAGTTGTTGCGTATCAATATTATTAATTAGTTTATTTATTTTAAAATTGGGCATTGGGATATTATAATTATCATAATTACTTTATTTTGGGACAATCTGTACAAATGTTGTTTTGGGACACTCTGTATAAATGTTATTTGTACTCGTTCTTCGAAGGCAGAAACAAATGTATTTCTTTGACATACTCTTTTTCTATGATTTTTTACTGATCGCGTATTTTGCGCAGTGAAGCAGGAATTCGAAAAACTGCCGATACGGAGAGACAATTCATTCTTCCAACTTCGTTCGATTCGATTTTTAAACGATCGGTCCGCTATATGTTATAATTATTCGCTGGTTCTGGTTCCGGTAAAATTGTGCATGTTTCGGCAATCGATTAACAAGATTGCACCCCTAGAACATTACTCAGTGTGGTGGATCTGGTAGGCCTACCCCTCCAAGCAGCTAAGAAGACCATATAGCAGTTAACAGTCCACATATCAAGGTACGGCTATTATTACTGTTTCACTGCACTCGAATTTGATTGTTGGCATTCTTTGATTCGAGAATAATTATTTCAAAAGGGAATACTACATTTTTTGGTCCTTCGAGCCGGATTGTGAAAATACGTTTGTTTTTGCCTTTTTGAAATATAATTCGTAATGAATTCAAGCCCAAGTTTCAATACCTTTCGAAAAAAGACATCGAGGTAAAAACTCGTTTTGATAAGGATAACAGTGTTAGTATAGCATAGCAAAAATACTGTTTCCATATATTCGCCTCGATTTCGAGACCATTTGAAATAAATTAGGTATCTATCGAAGTTAGTTGAATACTTTGGTGGGATTTGATCTTCGATAACGCAAAATATCTCTCGTTGCATGGTGTTGTTTTGAGTCAACAATAGTCAACATCATTTGAATTCGATATCGATTTTTACTCTGTTTTTACAGTTCTCAACTATTGAATCTTTTATCGATACTTTCGTGGATGATTGGCATTCAGTGGCGTATCGATGAAATTTAGATATTTATATTGATAAAGAAAATAATTATTGGAATTATTTCAAATCCGAAGCGAACGCCCGAACCAGCATTGGATCATTACTCAATTCGTGAAATTTACTTACTGGTATACCCATTTTGCTATTTATTCGTACTAACAAAATCACTTTCATTTTATGTATTCGAAGTTATTGATGCATTGTTCGAATTGTGGGAATTTCTCGCAAAGATTAAACTAAATTGAGGCTCATTATCAATCTTGTTTTGTTAACGATTACATTCTCTTTCAATTTTGAAGTTTGTTGAGTATTATGGCTGCTGCTAAAATAAAACAGTATCGGGCTGTGAGAGATACTTGGTTACAACGTTTAGATGAAATAAAAGAATGCGCCGACCTTGCTATCACAGATGATGATATCAAAGAAGAATTCAGAGTGCGATATCAAGATATCAATATCATATTCACAGAATTTCAGAATAGCCATTTGTCAATAACTGGAAATTTGGCAACCATCGAAGGTGCCAATCTAGATGCAGAACATGTGATCAGACGGGAGTTTGATAGGAAATATTATTCGATTAAAACAATACATGCAAGATTGTTTGAGAAAACAGATACAACAGTTCCTAGCATTAGTCCTAATGTGAAATTACCAAAGATTGATATTCCTAAATTCAGCGGAAGTCTACAAGAATGGCCAGCTTTTTTAGATTTATATAAATCATTAATCCATAATAATAGTACTTTGAGCAAAACTGAAAAATTTAGATATCTTTTGTCGTCTTTATCGAAAGGAGCTTTGTCTTGCATCAAGTCGCTCAAAATTACTGATAACAATTATGACACTGCGTTCATAACATTAGTTGACCGATTTCAAAATCCGCGACTTATTGCTAGTACTTATTGGCAGGAAATAATGGATTTCCCTAAATTACATGCTGAATCGGCTACAGGTTTACGTAATTTACTCGAATGTGTTCATGAAAATTTGGATGGATTAAGAAATTTGAATTTACCTGTAGATTCATGGAGTTTTGTACTATTTCATATTGTAATTAAAAAGTTGGATCCTGCTACCATTAAGCTTTTTGAAATGAATTATGCATCTTCTGACATACCTACTTACGAAAACCTTGTAACATTTTTGAAATCTCAGTGTACGGCACTGGAGTCAGTTGTTTTATACTCGCAAAGGAATAGTCGAAATTCGTACAATGTTAAATTTAGTTCGAATGTTGAGCCTTGCCGAACCAATAAAAATGAAAGAAAATCGTTTTTAGTTGCTAATGCTAACAAGACTACCGGAACATGTTCATTGTGCAATGCACCCCATTTGATTTATAAATGTCCGTCATTTTTAAATAAAACTCCTACTGATCGGTATAAGTTGGTTAAGCAAAAAGGTTTGTGTCTGAATTGTTTACATCCTTCACACCGGTCTTCTGACTGTAGAGTTCAAGAAAATTGTCGTGTTTGTCATCATAAGCATCATAGTTTGATCCATTTTGTTGGCAGTGCTTTTGAGCAAAGGAATGTTGAACCTAGCAGTTCTGGTTCAAATTCAGCAGTGTTACAGGAAGGTGTTGGTCCCACTAATACACCGAACTTATCGTCTAATCATGTGAATGTTCTGGTCAATTCTGTTGAAAATAGTACAACAGCCTTATTGGCCACCGCTGTGGTGGAAGTTAAAGATAAAAATGAAATATTTCAGAAAGTTAGGGTGTTATTAGATGGTGGTAGTCAAGTTAGTCTAATCACATCCTCATGCGCTAATCGTTTACATTTAACTCGTTCTCGTTTGTCATTGGTTGTTAGTGGAATTGGATTGTCAGCACTGGAAGCCAAATTTGGAGTTACTTTTCAGCTTCGACCTGTTGCGGGATATTCTCAGACAATCACAGTGGAAGCTGTAATTATACCAAAAATTTCGTCAAATATGCCAAGGTCATACTTTTCTGTCGAACAGTTGAGCCATCTAAATAATCTTCAGTTGGCTGATCCCCGTTTTAATATACCCAGTGGCGTGGATATTTTGTTAGGAGCGGAGTTAATTCCTGATATTTTGTGTAGTGGCCAAATTCGGGGAAATTCATATCAGCCTATGGCTATTGAAACTATATTTGGTTGGGTGGTAACTGGTAAAATCTGCTCTCAACCTTCCACTTCAAAATGCTCGTTTTTGACACATTGTCAAGATCCGTCATTAGACTATACATTGAAAAAATTTTGGGAATTGGAGGAAGTTCCTCATTCAACATGTTTGGATCAAGATGAACAAAATTGTGAGAATTTTTTTGTATCTTCACATTATCGTGATCAATCGGGAAGGTATGTCGTTTATTTACCTTTCAAGGAAGAAGCACCGTGTTTCCTGGAAACTCGTTCAATGGCGGTGCGGCGATTTTTTAGTTTGGAGCGTCGATTATTACAGAATCGAAGTTTGTATTTAGCCTATTCATCCTTTATGAAGGATTATTTGGAGAATGGGCATATGACAAAAATGAATAGTTTGCCAAAATCTTTAGAGAAGGCTTACTATATTCCCCATCATGGTGTTCAAAAACTTAGTAGTAGTACTACCAAATTAAGGGTCGTGTTTGATGCATCAGCTTCACCCCCTGGAGGCGAGTCTCTAAATGAAAAATTATTGATTGGACCGAAATTACAACGGGACTTGGTTAGCATTTTACTCAGGTTTAGATTTCATCCTTTCGTGATAACTGCTGACATTCGACAGATGTATTTACAAATATTCGTTGCTCCTGAACAGCGAGATTACCAGAGAATTGTGTGGCGTTTTGATAATAATAGTCAACTTGATGAATATCAGTTGAATACTGTATCTTTTGGAGTGGCAAGCTCACCATATCTAGCAATACGTACGTTGTTGCAACTTGCCAAGGACGAAGGTCATGACTTTCCTAATGCAGCAAAAATTTTGTGTTCGGATATATACGTTGATGATTTAGTTACAGGTGGAGCTTCATTAGAATTTGTCAAATCCCTTCAACATGAGATGATTGGTCTCTTGAGTAGAGGGGGTTTCGAACTTAGAAAATGGTCGAGTAATCACGCAGAACTTTTGAGTAATTTTCCAGAAGATTTTCGACATCAACATTCGCTTTCTTTCGACAATGAGGATAATTCTGCAATTAAAATTTTGGGTTTGCAATGGTGTCCAACCTTGGATACATTTTCGTATAGCGGTGATATCATTGAACGAGTGTGCTCGAAAAGAAACATTCTTGCCGACTTAGCACGGATCTTTGATCCACTAGGATTTCTGGGTCCTATTACCTTTTTTGCAAAGTATTTTATGCAGCATCTATGGACATTGGGGTTACAATGGGATGAAGAACCTCCCGCAGATGTGAAATCTCGGTGGTTAGAATTCAAACGTGACTTATATTCTTTATCGTCATTGAACATTCCTCGATATATTCTTGGTGAAAATATTAATAAATTTCAAATTCATGGATTCGCAGATGCGTCTGAAAGAGGATTTGCAGCTGTAGTCTATATTCGATGTTCAAATGCAAATGTCCCAGCACAAACACATTTGGTGATTTCTAAATCGAAAGTTGCGCCTCTTAAACGCATATCTATTCCTCGCTTGGAATTATGTGCAGCTGTTTTGTTAGCAGATCTCTTGCATTTTGTGATAATAACTTGCAAGTCACATATTTGTTTTGACAATATATTCGCATGGTCGGACTCTTTGGTTACTCTAAAATGGATTCGTTCTTCTCCCCATCGTTGGCAAACATTCGTAAGTAACAGAGTTACTAAAATTCAAGACCAAATTGAACCCAGTTGTTGGCACCATGTAAAAGGAAAAGACAATCCGGCTGATTGTGCTTCCCGTGGCTTATTTGCCACAGAATTAGCAGGGCATCCATTGTGGTGGAAAGGTCCACCTTGGCTCAGTGATCCTCCCAGTTCATGGCCCATGGTAGAACCGGAGGTTACTGAATTTAATATCCTCGAGGAAGAAGAGAGGAAAATTTCGTTGGCAGTCTTTACGTCGTTTGATTTGCTTGATAATCTTATTGAACGATATTCCTCTCTGTCCAAGATTCAAAGAATTATTTGTTATATATTTAGATTTTTCTGTAATTTGAAAACGAAAAATAAAAGTGTTGGGTGCTTTACACAACAGGAACTCCATAGGTCCCTCCTCATACTGGTTAAACGAGTACAAGGTACCGTTTTTGGTGATTTGATGGAACAATTGAAGAATAAAAAACCTATACTCAAGGTTTTTCGGAAATTATCACCGTTCATTGACGAACATGGATTTCTTAGGGTGGGCGGTCGATTGGTAAATGCTCATATTCCATATGATAATAGGCATCCTATTCTACTTCCTCAGAAACATAGGTTTGTTGAACTTTTGATAAATTACTATCATGAGAAACACCTTCATCCAGGTGCTCAAAATTTGCGGTTTCTCATTTCGGAGAATTTTTGGATTTTAAATGCCAAAAACGCGATTCGATCGGTTATATCAAGGTGCATCCGGTGTTTCAGGGTACGTCCTACTTCATTGAATCCTTACATGGGTAATCTTCCTACTAGTAGAGTATCGCAAGTTAAACCATTTTCGATTATTGGAGCGGACTTTGCTGGTCCTTTGCATATTACATTGTCAAAGGCACGTGGTTGTAAAAGTCAGAAGGCTTATATTTGTTTATTTGTGTGCTTTGCTACTAGAGCCATCCATCTAGAACTGGTTTCCGATTTGTCTTCTGAGGCATTTCTGGCGGCTCTACGTAGATTTATAGGAAGACGAGGTCGTGTGTCGGTCATACATAGCGACTGTGGCACCAATTTCGTAGGTGCCAACAAAATACTGAAAGATATGTTCCACAAGGCTCTAGATACTGAGAACATTGAATGGAAATTCAACCCTCCATCTAGTCCTCACTTTGGAGGTTTGCATGAAGCTGGGGTAAAATCAGTCAAAGGACATCTGATTAGGGTCATTGGCGAACAAGTTTTAACTTTTGAAGAGATGTACACTATTCTTGTACAGATTGAAGCACTTTTGAATTCCAGACCACTTACTGAAATGAGTCCCGATCCTAATGATTTGCAAGCTTTAACCCCCGGACACTTTTTGACAATGGAACCATTATCGGTTTTACCTGATCCTGGTATTTTAGAAATGCCAATCAATCGTTTGACTAGGTGGCAGCTCTTACAGAAAATCCACCAGGATTTCTGGAAGAGGTGGCACCTAGAATATTTAAATACATTGATTCATCGGAAAAAATGGACTGAACATCAGTCTCCTCTTACTGTTGGTAAGTTAGTATTGATCAAAGATGACTTGCTGCCTCCTATGCGATGGCGTCTGGGACGTATACAAGAGATATTTTGCGGAACCGATGGCATTGGTCGTGTTGCCTCGGTTAAAACTGTTCACGGAGTAGTCCGGAGACCAGTAGTTAAGTTGTGTCCACTTCCCACTAACTAAAAATGCATTCATGATTTCTAACTGCATTTTGGTGGGCGGTATGTTGCGTATCAATATTATTAATTAGTTTATTTATTTTAAAATTGGGCATTGGGATATTATAATTATCATAATTACTTTATTTTGGGACAATCTGTACAAATGTTGTTTTGGGACACTCTGTATAAATGTTATTTGTACTCGTTCTTCGAAGGCAGAAACAAATGTATTTCTTTGACATACTCTTTTTCTATGATTTTTTACTGATCGCGTATTTTGCGCAGTGAAGCAGGAATTCGAAAAACTGCCGATACGGAGAGACAATTCATTCTTCCAACTTCGTTCGATTCGATTTTTAAACGATCGGTCCGCTATATGTTATAATTATTCGCTGGTTCTGGTTCCGGTAAAATTGTGCATGTTTCGGCAATCGATTAACAAGATTGCACCCCTAGAACATTACTCAGTGTGGTGGATCTGGTAGGCCTACCCCTCCAAGCAGCTAAGAAGACCATATAGCAGTTAACAGTCCACATATCAAGGTACGGCTATTATTACTGTTTCACTGCACTCGAATTTGATTGTTGGCATTCTTTGATTCGAGAATAATTATTTCAAAAGGGAATACTACAACAGTGATGGGAGGAGTGAATCAAAATTTCATTGTCTGCAAAATATCGTTATGGAACATCAGGATCTGATAAGGTGAGTGAATATTATGATCGATAGGTACACTGCTGCCCAAAAAAATCGTGACAACTCGTGTGATGATTTCACAAAAATATCAACTTATGCTCACGGACTGCTATATTTATCTTTATTACATAGCACGACCGCGACCTATACATGAATCCTCTTATCTCTTCGTGCTATGATGTGAAAGAGCAGGTAGGATGAGTAGGTAGTGAAAATTCTATAATTTGGAAGTATGGGACCTTGTGACATAAAAGTTCATAGACATGAAGTATCTGAAGAAATTCAATATTGTCAGAGTTTTGGATTCTGGATATTCATTCCTCTAGAAATGTTGGTGGTGAAAACATAAATTATCGTTATTGAAACTATTTTGTCAAATTCTAACGGGAAAATTTCGGCAAAAAACATTGCCGGAGGCATGCGGTCCGTTTAAACTCTTTGAAGGAACTAGTGGTTGTGATGGCGGATTACTTCCGATCAAGCTGTCTCAAGTGACTTTGCAAAGTCTTCATCAGAATTTCTTCAAGAAGGAACTAGATATATCGCATGAACTGAAAATGTAACCTTCCCTAACCCTTCCTAAATACAGGGTGATCCACGATGGATGGCCTATTAGAAGTATCTGGAGAACGAAATGACAGAACATTCTGAAAATTGAAATGCTCTGATAATCGAACATTCTCTATCCGTCTAAAATATTTCCTTCGATACAGTGTTGCCACTTCTATCGGGAACAACTAGTGACTTCGTTATTTTAAATGAAGCACCCTGTATTTTATTGCAATTTAAGATTCTTCCTGAACAGCTGATTTCATCAATGCATCATACTTGGGGTCTAGCAGGCATGATTACAGAGATATAGGGTGTTCAAAATCGAGATTTTGTAATGTTAGGATTTTTTTGTGTGGAAACTATTTATTATCGATCAAAACGACTCACATGTTCCTATTTCAACTTTTGATTCACTATCTACTGGAATTTAAGCAGGGGTTTACCCTCTGAAAAAGGTCAAACTTAATCTAAGGTGTGAAGGGGGAAGTAAAAATCCTGTCCGAAGGAGGCGGGGCCCGATAACGAAGGAAGTCGTCTAGTGTCTCACTCCAACTCATTCTAGCGTAAAATATTTCAACATTTATAGTAAAAGCGGCCTTGAGTGTTACCCCTTGAGGCATCTGCGGTCGTCTGATGCTGAATGAAATTTTGAAAATAGACTTTGCTTGAATCCAATACTGCTCAAGTTGAGGAAAAGTACATGGGATTGAACTAAATATACCAAAATGACTCAAGAGTCGTTACGATTCATTTGGGCAGCAGTGTACATACTTGCAGTTTGTCACACTTTGAGCTGCACCACCCTTCATCTTTTTTATTCCTTGACCGATTTCACTTCTCTTTTCGCTCAACATGTATTGACTCTGTGAGATCTACTTACTTGACTTCTGGATATTCTCTATGTAATATTACATATCGAAATATGATCGATTTTGCTCCAATAGATTCCGGGAACCGATCTAGAGATCCTAAATCGGTGCACTGAGCCGACCTACTTAACGGCAAGGAGGCAAAAGGTGATCGATCCTACATTCTGCTCGCGAACACTAGTGAATGAAGTTATTGAATGGACTGTACCAGAAGCCATATCTCTCTCTGATCACAGGTACATTTTACTAAAGATAGAATCACCTGTCCACCAGAACAACACCTACAGAAGTCAAGTCCCAGAACAACTAACAGGGAACTCTTCACAGAGGAGCTCAGAGCAGGTTTCTAGAATTTCACAACAAGGAAGAAGAAATGGAGGGCTCTGTTGACTATATCAAGGATGCCCCGACATCTTTATATGTGACAAGTAATCCCCTGAAGGTCAGAGAAAAAAAGATCAAACCCCTCCCTCTAAGAACTTCCAAGTGAGCAAACATCAAACGGACGTGAGGGGGGCTCTCTTCAACAGGGCTAAACATACATCCAACACTGGCCAACCTTCAAGAAGACTCGAAGGAAGTAGAAGGCCTTGATGAAGACAGTCAAGAGAGCAAGATGGAGGGCCTTCTGCGAATGCATTGAATACATGCCAGCTGCTGCTATAGCCTTCACCAAGTTCTGTCAGAAGAACCAGCTGTAGGAGAAAGTCCAATACGTCTTACGAGCGGAGAAGTAACCTTCTCAGAAGAATATAACCTATGTCACTCACTGTCGGTCGATTTCCCTGGAAGCAGGACAAATCCAGCCAACCCAAAATCAACAAAAGAGGTGGTTACATACAACAAGGTGTGCTGGGCTATAAACAGCTTGGCACCCTTCGAATCAGCTGGAAAATATTGCGCATTCCCGGTTTAACTACAAATAATCATCAACTTCAAGCTTATCAAATGCCCTCTCTTTGTTTGCCCCACCACAACGTCTCATGCTTACGTCACAATACGATGAATTCTGATTTGTTTTCGATTTTGTTCTTCTTGTTCGCAATTGGCATTCGCGTTTGCAGCGTGTCACGCTTAGGTACATCACGCTGCTAACGAACAGAAAGGAATTTGGTGAAGTTTATTGTGTTAGAGAAGACTTATTTATTTTGTAATAATGACCATCAGATGCAAGATGTGTTGTTCGGTGACTCAGTGTAATCAATATATAAAAGTACGAATTCATCAAAACACAGCTTCTCCGCAGTTGCAAAATTATGCATTGTGGAGAACATTTCAAAAATTGGGAAACCTATTTCCAATTATATGTCTGTGTGTAGTAAGCAATACTCAGAAACCGATTAAGAAGGTTATTTCATATCAAGAAAATATTTTTATGTTCAATCTAGTTTTAATACATTTTTTCATTCAAGGGAAATGGAATCCTAATGCAAAAGTTCATTTTGACAAAAGGCTTCAGAAAAGTACCTCGAAAATGGTTTTTCTACAGCGATTTAATGTGCGCAAGACGCGTTGAGAATGTTTTGTTGTGTCCATGAAAAGGCTTTAAAAAGAACTAGGGAGAAGGTAGTTTTGTGACATATCAAGGACATCTCGATAACGGCCGCCTGCGGCGGACATTGGCTGTTCTATAATAGTTCTATTCATGTGTGAACAGAACATCGCAGTGGAGGTTCAATGTCTCGAAATCTCGTACTTTTAACATCTCTGAGATGTTTTTGTGCTCGCTGGGTGGTCAGATCATATTTTCGTTTTGTCAAGAACTGTCAAAATCAAAATATTCTGTATTTTTTCAAAATATCATTTCAATTATTGATTTCAATTAGTATGAGAATAGCCGCGAAACTTTTTGGTGGCCTCAAGATAATCTTGCATCGGCCGGAAATTGCCTCGGCGATAAAACTACTTTTCTTTCGTCACGTCAAAAAGTTGAATCTCGCGGCCCAGGCCTACAAATAACTATTTTATTAAATAAGGAGACGGCGCAGGAATTATTTTTCAAATCAGTAGGGCAACACTTTGTGAAGTCATCGATCGGATCTCTGTCAAGCAACCTATTAGCGAATAAACGAAGCACTTTAATTAAATTTCGACGAAAAACTTAGATTCATAGCCAATCAGTACCTATTCCATTTAGTAATTCTCTCAAATTACATTCCTTCTCTCGAATCTGCTCAGAAATTTCATATAGGAAATGGTACTCTGACATAACTGAATGAACATTAAAGTATCTACAGATATATGCTTGACACTATGAAAACATAGACTTGATTCTCAATTATAATTCGTTTAATTCTAGATATGTGGAAGATGTCAATGAATCCTTGAAATGGTACTTCTTTGGAGAATTTTTGATCAAATCTTATCATATTTCACTGTCGCTTTTGAACGTAAGTATAACATTTGCGAAAATGCTCGAACATAATGATTTTTTCTTGTAAATTTTCAGGTGATAAACGCAACCAAAGAAGACATTGCTTTTTACCTTGCCTATCTGATGTTTCTCCTCATACAAGTTGGCTTCTTATACTATCATGCCAACGAGCTATCATTAATAGTAAGTATATACACATAGTTGACCTAAACGACTCTCCCCGAAGTGTCAGAATATAAGGAACAATTTTGATAGGAAAATAATACATCGGGTTGGTAACTTATAGTGTATGTGATGAATAGAAACAATATTCTGTAGGAATATGAACCATAGCAATGTAGATCATGGTACCGTATTTACTATACAGGGTGGGCCACCAGTAACGCCTCGGTCTCTAGAAGGCTAACCACTTATCTTCTTGGAATTCTTCCTCTCTAGGAAGTTGCATGTCAACATAGGCTACCATTTAAAATCATTTCGAAACATACAGGGTGTCTCCAAAAACCATAAAACACTGAAGTTGAACTTTTTGCTATCGAATATATTATTTCATTTTGAGATTCTCCCTGGTGAGCTGATTTCAACAATCCATCATACTTGGGATCTAGCAGTTATAATTATTGAAATATAGGGTGTGAAAAATCGAGATTTTCCAAGTTCAAGAATTTTTTGTGTCGAAACTATTGATAATTGGTCAAAACGGCTCACATGTCCCTATCTCAACTTTTGATCAACTATCTACTGACATTTAATTGAAACGAATACAGGGTGGTTCAGAATTCAGAATCTTGATCACCCGGTATATATGTCCCAATTAAATATCAGTAGATAGTTAATCAAGAGTTGAGATAGGGACATGTAAGCCGTTTTGACCAATTATGAATAGTTTCGACACAAAAAATTCTTGAACTTGGAAAATCTCGATTTTTCACACTCTATATTCCAGTAATTATAACTGCTAGACCCCAAGTACGATGGGTCGTTGAAATCAGCTCATCAGGGAGAATCTCAAAATGAAATAATATATAGGGTGTTCGATAGAAAAAAGTTTCACTTCAGTGTTTTATGGTTTTTGGGGACACCCTGTATGTTTCGAAATAATTTTGAATGGTAGCCTATGTTGACATGCAACTTCCTAGAGAGGAAGAATTCCAAGAAGATAAGTGGTTAGCCTTCTAGAGACCGAGGCGTTACTGGTGGCCCACCCTGTTATACAGTTTTCCATCACAATGGTATTATGTAGGAACCGCTCTTGATAATAAAAGTTTTTATATATACAGGGTGTTGCGGAATTCGACCGACAACGCTTGACAGGTGATAGCCCTCGTGATTTCATAATCACTGAGATAGGGACATACGATCTTCAAGTGTTCAGTTCTCGAGATACAGGTAGTTGAAGTTGAAAAATTCAAATAGGTTTTTCGCAATATCACAAGAAGAATTGGATATAATGCATTCAAATTTGGTATATGCTATAACTAGTTTGAATTGAAAATTTTCATCCTGTATTTCAATTAGAGGCGAATTCTCGAAAACATCTCGAGTTAATAGTCTAATATAAATAATGGATATCGAGAAGGCCGTTTCTAAATATACTGAATCGAATGGGCCATGGTTTTAGTCGCCATTTTTGATTTTTTTTACTGAACTGAAATTTTGTCCTATTTTCTTATCATCCTGTATATACCACAATAGTGCTTCTTTCGTCTTTCATTGTCCTCCACAAAACATGAGAACAGTTCTTCCCAATAGTCAGCTCAAGTAGAGTTCTATAGAAAAATTCAAGAAATGCAAGACTTTTGAAAAAAAAATTGAATTTTTGTTCCAATGGTCAATTGAGAAGAAATCACGAAAATGTCCCGAGATGAGTTCCCAGTATATCATAATATGACTGACTTCTGATCAGAAAAAAATTTCTCGAATTCTGGCAGCATTGGAAATGTAGACCATAGTGTAATGGTTCCACTTTACACCCTGTGTAAGTTTTGTTCTGCGGACGTTTACAGAGTGATCTAGCTCGCCTTGAAGACGATGAAACATCACATCTGATATCGAAAACCTCATGAAGACTGGTCAATTTATTTAAAAAAAAAGTCTTCGAAATAGAGTCAAATTATGAGTGGTCCATTCAGTGTGTTGAGAACTGTATATTGTGATAGAGCTCACTGCTCCAAATATTGTTTTTTTTTTTACTCATTTTCTAATTTTTATGTATTTCTTACCGTAAATCTTTGATCATGTTTATTCAACCTATATGCTTTGTCAATGAGAATCACCTTTCTTTCGACAATAAAGCAAATTTTGATTTGATATGATTCGATAATTGTTTTTGCATTTTCAGAGCACAAATTTGAGCGTGAGGATATTCCAATCTAACTGGTACGACCAATTTTCTGGAGTGGTGAGGAGTCTATCGATTATGATGGCCAGAGTACAAAGACCACTTGTACTCACCATCGGTAATATTCGAGTGATCGACAATGAGCTGTTCGTGGATGTCAGTGTTGAATCTCGATGGTAGTGTTCACTCTGTTTTGATATGCGTATTTTTTCAGATGATCAAAGCTGGTTATACGTTCCTATTGTATCAGAAGATTTGGGGGTCAAGTGATGGGGAAGTGACCTACTGATGACTTTTCATCGAACTAGTTTCACACTGATATGATTCAAAATAATTCTATTTTCGAATTAGTTCAATTAAGTAATCTTCGGGCATGACATAATCGATTAACCTTTCGATTAATCTAGTATGGATATAGGTATGTCAGCCAATAGTTATTTAACCAACTAGTGTATCAATGAGGGCGATCAACGATCGAGATATTTTAACGTGCGAGCGAAGCGAGCGCGTTAATGTTCGAGATCATTAATCGCCTTTTAATATATAAGTTGGTTACAAATTTTTTCCGACGACTATATTTCTCATTTCTCCTGCAATGAAGAAAACTTGGTTTGCGAATTCATCATTCATCCGGAAACTACTAAGAATCACCCAGTAGCCTTGTTACTGACATTAGTGACATTTGACATTTGTCGAAATGATCAACATAAAAAATAAATTCCTTGTGTTAGAAAACAGGGATTGAAATCGTGTCAGAAACTTGGAAAGGCGAACCCGTTAACGGAAAATCTTCGATGAAATCCATATTTTCGATTTAAATGCAGATTCCGTAAGTTATAGCATTAACAATGAATGCACGCGGTGTATGTTTGGTTGCCTATAAAACAGTCGTGCATTAATAGACAAATCGTTCATTAAAAGGGGTCATTGATGAACGATTTCATATACATCAAACTTAGTCAATACGAGGTCGACGGAAAAATAACATTATCAGTTCCATCAATAGCTACAAACGGATGTCGCAGCTTATATTGAAATTCCTTCTTCAAAAGAACCATCCAGCAGCAGAAATCATCATCATGGGCGATTTCAATGTACAGGGTGGGCAAAATTGGGCGTTTTCACGGGCTATCTCAATAACAAAAGGAGTTATCGAAAAACCGATATAAATGTTACGGGTTCGATTCACAAGTGAAACCTAAAATGGCGCATCCGGAAATTTGATATATTCATTCGTTTCGGAGATACAGGGGGAAATTGAAAAATTGCCGATTTCGTTTTTAATTTAAGAGTCCTTTATGGTGGGGAATATTGAGAATTTTCGAAGGTTTATTCATCCAGAGAAGAGCCATTCGCCTGGTGGGTGACGCCACACTCACTCACTCTTTGACATCATTGGAACACCGTAGAAAGGTCGGCGACCTTTCACTTTTCTATCGATACTTCCACGGGAGATGTTCTTCGGAAATCTCTGCTATCATCCCTTCACTAGCAATACCAATCAGACGAACTAGACAAGCCCAGTCAGCAAATCCTTTCGTTGTCAACCTCGAAAGATGTCGAACAGCACTTTATCAAGACTCCTTCATCCATAGAACGGCTAGGCTCTGGAATTCATTGCCTGTGGTAGTATTCCCAACAACATATAATCTCCAAAAGTTCAAAACAAATTCCAATACCTACCTCCTGTCCCTATCCTCCCTAGGAACGCACGATGTTCTTTGAACATTATAGGGATTCCCTTTCGTGCGCTCCAAGCGATAAAAAAATATATATAGTATGATGCGAACAATCCAATAGCATCATTATAATTTTTTTACAGGGTTACATTAAAAAGATACGGCAGCCAATTATATTTTTTCTCATGGAACTCCCCGTATATTTTGGCACAGTTAGATAGTCCCAGGCGTTCCACACTCGAGGACCAAGGAGTAATAACTCCAGTGATAACACTGCTCGCCAGCAGCAGCTATGGAATCACCGACATTTCTGGAAAATGCTATCAAGAGAAAGAATATTGATTGAAAATGACACTCTGTATATATCAACTACCACCTTTTTCAGATAAACTGTATACTTTCCTAGAGTAATCCAAGATTATCCGAATGGAATTATATCATGATCTCAGAGTATTAGTTGGAATATTATTATCAGAATATATTAGTTTGAAATATTCTCTTAACCGTTTACACCTCACTGATAGTGACTTCATGAATTTTAATGCTAACATGAGTCGCTCAACAGTTTACACAAAGAGATTAACATTCCAACGATAAAGCTGTTGCAAAAATACAAATGAATGGTAGACACCTGAAGAATGGACCATCAGCACTACCAATAAGTCACGACAATTCATAAGGTTAACCTTCAAAATGAATATCTTATCAGAATTTTATCATCCATTATTATTATTTTTATACTTTGATAGTTCCTATGCAAGTATGGGGATTTGGAAGCCCATCATTGGTATGAATGCCGGCTGATTGACCGTCGGGATACCGTCGCCCAGAGTGTCCTTTTCTTGATGGCCCCGTACCAACGCTAGTTATTTTGCCGCAACATCTAGTTATGGGAGCAATGTATTGGGCCTTCATATCACCGCGAATGAATGTTTGTTAGGAACAGTCCAAATTCAATATTTCAAATGGTACCATAATGTAGGTCCGTAAGGCTCTACGCGGGTTCCTAGAGATATGCTCAACGTGTTGATAATATCAATCTCGATATCAATAAATAAATCAATCAATCAATGGATATACACGTCTTTCTTTTCAGAACCATTTTGCATGTTTCATGATCTGTGATGATTACAATTTTTAGAAAAAATTGGTTGATTATTCTTAAATCGAGGGGGAAGTAAGTTTTGCAATGAAAGCGCTATATGTAATTTAATAATCAACTCGATTCTCTGATTCAATTTTGAATAATCATGTGAGTTTCATTTCATTCATGATATTAGTGAACATTATAATATGAATTCCTCAACTAAAATAAACCATTTTTAGGGCCCACAGCATTTTAGCCAGCTTCAAGTCAAATACAGTATCGCACTTTCTAAGGCATCATATGTTGTTGTATCTCCACAAGTTCACAGCTGAGAAGACATAATCTACTTAGTACTAATAATAATAATGAATATAGTAACGCTGGTTATGTACGTTTTACTACTTATATTTCACCATTGTCATGTAGGTAAGCTAGGAATTGGACAACTAGGTGAGGTTCAAAGTTAGTGGGTCTGTACAGCCTTCCACTGCGATAGGCTACTGAATGGATATGCAATTTTCACATTTAATAATCATTACACTGTGTTGTTACAGGCATCAGAAGATTTTTCATATCATTCACATGTGTTTTTGTTACAAATAATTTGCCAATGCCCTAATCAAAGTTGTTAAAAATTATGCTCTCGATATCGATGTTGATGACGTCAATTAATAATATCGCTACCAACCTTGCAAAAAGTCGGCCAAACTGAGCCAACACATTACTATCAAGTCGTAAATAGTAGATGACTTCTTTGGAACTTGTCGTACTCGAGTATTATCATTCGAAATATCCCTACTCAATTGTAGTCAGCATAGTGGTGCCCGCGAGAGTCTCGTTTTCGAGAGTCTCGCATATGGTCTCGTCACGTTTTCGAGACAAGACTCGAGACGAGACTCGGACAAGACGAGACGAGACTTTCATTGGTCTCGTCTCGATTCTCGTGCAAGACTTCTCGTGTCTCGTGCGAGAGTCCCGCAGGTAAATATTTCTGCGTGCCGACTGCAGACTTGAGAATTTCTTTCTTAATTTATCATATTTGAAAAAAATTCAGCACAGATAGACAAAACATTTCATTCATAGATACTTCAAAAACACAATCCATGATTGTTGTAGAACAACGTAATGCGTGAAACGAAAACGGACTATTCTCTCTCTTACGGCGGCGAAATATAAGGGCAATTCTGCAATAATGACGGATTGCAAATTGGATGACCACGTAAAAGTCTATAAATAATGTAAAAACCAACAGGATTTCCACAAAATTTTGTGGAAATCTTATCGTTTGTGAAGTTTTAACATTTGCCATGGATTTCCATCAAGTAACTAACGGCCGAGTCAATTCAAATTTTGAAGGACGCTACGACTATATATAGCTTCTTGGCCACCTATAGTACTTTGAATTCATCCTTCGTTGCGCCATAACTGAGATGTACCATAACCAATGACGGCTAAATATCAAGTAAGTTGCCTGAATGTCCGGCAGCTTACTTGATATCTCCTTGATATTTAGCCGTCATTGCCATAACAAACCAAAAAAATTATGTTGAAATCTTATCGTTTGTGAAGTTTTCACATATGCCATGGATTTCCATCAAGTAACGGCCGAGTCAATTCAAAATCTATAAATGAGTCATTCTGTGCTAAATAGTCTAAGAATAACTTTGTTTTGTCGTGCCGCCGACGCCACGGTTGCATCGCCTATCGCCTTTTAGTATGTACCTATAAGGTACTTACTTTTCAATAAATATTGTTATTTTTGTTGTAATTTTTTCTTCCTACTTCTACATTATACCTAAAAAGTAGGTAGAGGTGAATATCCCGTACTAGACTGGGACAAGATTATGCATGACAAAATTGCGTTACATTTGCGAGACTCTCGTACGAGACGCGAGACAAGACGAGACTAGAGGCTGCGAGACGAGACTCGAGACAAGACTTCATATTTCATCGGCGAGACAAGACGAGACTTTATAAAACTATCGTCTCGTTGGTCTCGTGTAAATCACTAAGTCAGCAGGAATTTTGTATTTGAACTCTTGATTCACATATTTATTGGCCAACATAATGAGAGAAAGAGAGGAAAAAATTATGTATTTCTGAAGTTGATAGAGGCATCAGAAAAACTTTCTAGGTTTTCAATATCTTTTTTTTTTGTTGTTGTTTCCTACTAATTCAGATCAAACTTATCTGAGAATGTATGAATTATGCCAAATTAATAGATCGAGTAGAGTAATTGAACTGGTACTCGACCAGTTAACTGCAATGCCAATTTTGAAAGTGATAAATTAATGCTCATTACATTGTATTATCTACGGCCACGTTAGAAAGTAGGCAATAACACACTAGATACAGCCTCAGTGAGTAGCTCTTTACGCACAATAAGCACATTGCACAGTTTTCGTTTATTCCGCGAGTATAGGTATGTCATGATCGCGTAATCGCCGTCAACAGCGGATGACATAACTGTCAAGAATTATAACTCAGACTGTTTGTCCAAACTTTTTTGATCTACCCAATATGCTTTCCTTACAACACAGGAATGTCCTAGGTCGACCTAGGTACGTCCCTTTTTTGTCCCGCGGTACAAGGACATGATTGGGACATCCAGGGGATGTCCTGCAGTGGTTGTCCAGTGGACATCCCGCCCGGTACATTCCTAGGTTATCCTATTCGTGTCCCTGGAGTATCTGATATCCATTCACATCATGCAGAGTCATTGAATTTCATCAAACTATTGAGTTGAATTTTTTTGAAAATGTTTGTTTCTCTTCCGGAAAATGATTGTGATGAAAATGAAGAATAAAGTCTCAGAACTTCTTAAAAAATTAACATTTTTCGCAGACAGAAATCGTACATGCATACTGCCCCTCATTTTTAAACACCCAAGAATGATAATAATTATATCCAATTCCTAATAAAGTTGTATTTATTCAGATTTCTGTAGTTGGGTCCTGTTTATAAATCTGTTTAGTACATAAATTTTCAGGAGGCATGGTAGCCAATGGAGCAAGGTGCGTGCATGATAAGCCAAAGGTCACGGGTTCAATCCCTACTCGACCTGCAACTTTTTTCTATTGTCGAAAGGATGTCCCTGGGATATTCTTTCATCGCACTTGGTACATCCCAGGGACGTACCAGAAGGACATCCCTTGGATGTATTGATGTTGTTAGGGTTCATACAACACATGTTACGTAATATACTATTTTTGTTTAATTGACTCGGCCATTACTTGATGGAAATCCTTGCAAAATGTGAAAATTTCACAAACGATAAGATTTCCACAAAATTCTCAAACACACGTCATGTTTCGCTAATACAGTAGTTTCATCAGGAGATATACTGGTACAATGAACTAAACTAAACTTGGCTTGCCTAACTTTTATATAATCATCCTACTTTCCCAACCTGAAGGATAAGTGAGGACAGGTTTGATTAACCTTTATTTTCGGAAATGAGGCACATCTATTGAAATACGATGTACCTACCGGACTTACTTGAAAGGGTTGATAGCAAATACATATTGTTACCTCCTAGGAGGGCAACATCTGAGTTGCGACATGTGGTGGACACGCACCGTTTGCCAAATAATCTACCAAAACCATCTGAGTTGCGACAATAACATATCAATTTTCAATATTGAATACAGGAAAAGTTATCGACCTATATTTCGAGAACATGATTTGCTCATTTTCTACCCCATCTATATCTATCACTGTGTAATGTATAGGTAAGTACTTAATAAAAATAACTCAATTTTCAAACGAATTCATATATTGATGATCATTTTACGCGCAATAGAGTCTTTTGCGTATACCTGGACACCGCACAAGCATATATTATGAAAAGAGCCCTTTTTATATGAGGATAAAGTTTTTCAATCATCTACCTATGTATATAACTATAAATGAGAATCAAGTTCAATAATGATCTCAAGAAAAGTCTCATTCAGGGTTGTTTTTACAATATCTCTGCATTTTTCAATGCAAACAATGTGTTTCCAACTGGTGATATGTGTGAATCGTACCTATACTACTTTTTGATTTTTTTTATGTATGAACGTTGATTTATTTAACCTATCCAAAATAACTTCGAAGTATGAAGGAATTATAAATAATTTTTATCATTATCATTATCGATGTTTCTTGAACTTTTCATGAAATTGTATTAATTTTTGGTTTGATCCCATATAAAAGTGAGTGTATATCATCGACAATGTGTAAACAAATATGTATAAGCACCCTCACATCTGCTTGTCACCCCTGCCTGTCCATATGAGGAATGCTGAATAAAGATATTTGTATTTTGAATTGCTGAAGTATTGTTGTCTACACACAACCATTATTCCTCTTATCTAAATATTCACGCACCCTGTGAATCAAGTAACTTCGTGGAGTTCTCTGTGTAGACAAACTAGAGGAAAGTATGGGCTTCACAATGGTAGCCAATAATACATCGATGTGCTATGGATTTGACTCAGATTCAGAGTTGGTATAGGTAGGATTTTGAGATCTATACCATTCAATCGATATTGGATGGCATAATTCTCGTCTCGTTATCAAAACGCGAAATTAAGTACAATTTACCGCACAGGACAGGGCCATTCTTCAATCATTCTGCTCAGGAAAGTGATTATTGATACAGATGTCGTTCCAAGAAATACAATACTTTTACGTGACATTTGGACATTTGTCATTTCTTTGAACATATCCATGACAATTGAAATTGTGTCTTGTAAATATTTATTGATAATTTTGCTGCTTGTATGTTTTTATTAAACTGTATTTATAATCTTCATTGATTCCTTTCAAAATAGGTACAGTATGACCCACCTGTTACATAGCAGGTAGATACCTACTTTTCCTCATTGTTAATTTGTTTTTACATGAATGAAAGTCCTGGATTCCAAATTCATTCATAATTGTGAATTTTTATTAAGGTAACTTGTGAAATAATTCAGGGAAAAACAGTATACATGAGCACTGAGGGGAAAAGTATACTGGTAGATCAAAGGTGGAATTTTCATCATGGTCATAGATAAATCATTTGTTTTGAGATAAATCAGTTAGCAGCATGATTCAACCTATTAGTCATTCATTCGAGACCAGGTGGTGAATCAAAAGTTTTATATTAGATGTCATCACGAACGTCGAGTTTTGTGATCGAATTGAAAAATACGCGAAAGGAAATGTTTCTCGTTCCAAACGGAGTGTTCACTTGAAAATGAGTGCAAGTATAGTGTTTTTCTGTTCCTCATAATTCAGTGATTCGTGTTGTTTCATCAAAGCTTCGCATTTTTCACGTTGGTGAGTGAATAGAGATTCTCTGTTTTCCTCATATTTTCCTGTCTATATTCAACTCAATTAGCTTATATCCTTTCAAAATAAGAAACGTCTGTTCGTTGAATACTTTCAAGATAATGATTTGAAACGATTAGACCAATTACACTCCTCAACTCTGATTACAAACTGCTTATGAAAATTATGGCATCTCGATTAAATAATATCAGTAGTAGGACGATCTTTGGATCAGAACAAACAGCTGGCAACAATACATCTATATTTAATAACTTAATGCAAACCCGGGAAACAGTGCTCTACTTTGAGAAAGAAAAACGAAAATCCGGTGCAATTTTGTCTCTTGATTTCAAACAAGCTTTTGACAGGGTAAACCATAAATACTTATGGGCAGTAATGGAGGCAATGGGTTTCAATGAAAAAATAATAACTCTTTTCAGGAATTTATATAAGACTGCCAATTCAAAAATTCTACTCAATGGTTTTTTGTCAAATGGTTTCAATATCAATAGCTCGATCAGACAAGGCTGCCCAATGTCAATGACACTTTTTAGTATATCAATAGAACCGTTCATAAGACTAGCTGATTTTGTTATGAAAGGCATCAATATTAATGGAACTGTAAGAAAAATTTCATCTTATGCGGATGACGTGACATTATATATTGAAGATGAAACAGATGTTAAAAATATTGATAGAATAATAAAAATTTATGAAAATGGAGCCAATGCGAAAATAAATTTTGATAAATCGGCAATTATACCTCTTGGAAAAATGACGACAGTACAACAGAGTTTCATTAGTAACTTCCCTATAAAAAAGGAAATAAAAATCTTGGGGTTGATTGTTTCGAATAACTTTAGAGATATGGTGAACGCGAACTGGCAAAAGGTGATTCAAAATATAAACCTAACATTAATGTTCAGTCATGTCAGGGATCTAGATTTGATCAGAAAGATCTGGTTTGTTAATGTTTATGTCTTGTCAAAGGTCTGGTTTCTGGCACAGGTTATACCACTACCTAGAAAATACAGTCAAAGAATGGTTCTCTCAACAGGGACTATATATGGCAGGGAAATTTGTACAGGGTATCTAGAGAACAGTTATACTTACCTCATAATAAAGGGGGGTTAAATTTAATGAATATCGATAAAAAAGCATTGGCACTCTTTCTGAAAACACAAGCTTTATCATGGACGAATGTGGGAAACAAAATAGTCTATAAATCGTTAATCAATAATATTTTTGAGGATGATCATAATGACGTTCACCCATTGATCAAAAATATCGCGAAGAATATAAGAGAGTTTGATTTTCAATTCTCCAAAGATACAGTCAAGACAGCTAAAACAATTTATCGAACAGTCATGGAAGAAAGGATAATGACTACGATAGAGATCAAATGGCCGCAATATAATTGGACTCGTATCTGGTCAAATATTTTGGGAAATTCTGATATCTCAACAAAATGGGTGTCTGCTGTATATAAAGCAATAAATGAAACTTATCCAGTTAACGAAAAACTCAAAGCACATAGGTTAAGAATGAGCGAAGATTGCAATAAATGTAATGTAACTGATAACATATCGCATAGACTAACAATGTGTGGAACAGCTAGAGATGTATGGGAGTGGACAAAGAATAAATTATCTAAAAAATTTGGTTTGTCAATCATGGCCACTGACCTGAAAGATTTGTTCAGTTTTGATATGAGCAATAAACTAGATAGGAAGGTTTGGGTATGGTCAATTTCTGGACTAATATATCAAAATTTTGAGCGTCAAACCCAGTTGGATGAATTTATCAATTTATTAAGGCAAGATAGGTATATCAAGATAAAATCAGGAAAAATAGATACATTTTCCAAGAAAATATTTTATTTTTGATAGGACTTTTCCTACAATGTGCTGTGATACCCTTATTATATATATAATATGTATATAACTCACATAAAGTGCTCAAAGAAACAAGTGGACCACTGAATTTTTTGACAATTTTCAAACTGCCATAACTTTTGAAAAAATGAATGGATTTTCAATCGGAATGCAGTGCTTGGAAGATGCTGTCTTCCTGTTCAAGATTCACTGTTCAAAACTCGTTGAAGTTTTTCTGCCATTATACACCAAGTGCTCGAAAAAAGTATTACAAAAATGAAAATGTTCAAACGCTTCCGTATTTCAGGGAAATTTTTTTATTTTTCTACAAATCGTTTTTTCTGAACGTTCAAGCCAATATCTCGAAACGGTTTTGGAATTCTCCATATTCCTCATACAGGATGTTGAAAATCGATTTTTTTTCATTTTTTGGTTTTTATCGCATTATTTCCGATTTTGAAATTATGCATGCCACATTCGGAGCATTTTGCTACGCATATTACGATGGAACATCATGGAGAATGGATTCACATTGCTTTGAAGTCATCGACAATCTCAACAGAAGAAAAATTAATTTTTTTTGAGAAATGTTCAGAATTTGGCGAGATCGTGTGTTCAGTTTGATTTTGCCATAACCATATGCTATGCTAAACACAATTCCTTCATTTGGGTCGATTCCTCTGCTTAATATCTCGAATCAATTTTGTGATTTTTCAGATAAGTCAATCCAAGGGGGCGCAAGGGGGCCCTTTTGGATTTCCCTGATCAATTCAAACGATAACGAAGCTGCAATGGTTTTAAGATATTCCTGAGCTGGCATGAAGTCAAGAAACCTCTTCATTACAAGTTTTTTCATCGCATAATCGAAAATTGTTCGAAAAAGTCGATTTTATGTAATCAACACCCATTCACGCAATTAATACTACTGCAACACCCAATATAATACCTCCTGTCGAACCTTTGACAACTGTCATCATCCTACAACAATATCTTTGCTGGTATTATTGTGCTCGAAAATTATGCCGCGATTGTCTCGGAATGAACTCGAAAATGCTCTTAGACTTATTGAGAATGGTTTATCAATAAGAGCTACAGCCCAAATGTATGGAGTCTCCCACAGTGTTTTGGTGAGAGCGAAAAGTCGATTACAAGAGACCGGCATTGTGAGTTATAGGTTTGGAGGTGGCAGACCTCGAAAGCTCAGCAATGCTCAAAGCAGATATGTGCAAGTTCTCGCTAGAAGAAACCCCAGGAGAAATGCATCCTTGTTGAATGAAGACCTTCGACAAGCTGCAGGTTTGAACGTCAGTTCTCAAACACTTCGGAACACACTTCACAGAAGAAACCTTCGTGCTAGAAGGCAGGAGAGCTGTCCGTTTCTAACAGCACATCATAGAACGGCAAGACTGGAATGGGCAAGACAACATTTGGAATGGGATATGGAATGGCGGCATTGTTTATTCACGGACGAATGTAGGGTGACAAAGCATCAATCTGACGGCAGGATGTTGGTTTGGCGTCAACCAAACGACAGACATGTGGAGTTGAATATGTGTGCGAAAGTTGCTTTTGGTGGAGGTGGGCTAACAATTTGGGGCGGTGTTTCATGGCACGGAAAAACAGATCTTGTCATCTTGAGGAGGACTATGAATGCAAGGGTTTATATCGAGCAATGTCTTGGCCCTATACTTCTGCCAGAAGCTATTGCTCGAGGAAACGAATTCGTCTTCATAGACGATAATGCTCGTCCACATAGGGCGGCAATCGTTCATGAATTTATCCAACAGCACGGCATCAATCATATGGAGTGGCCAGCTAATTCCCCAGACATGAACATAATAGAACATGTTTGGAGTCGATTAAAGCTCCGATTATCAGAAAGGCAACGAATTCCAGATGATTTGAATCATTTGGAAAACATAATTCGTGATGAATGGGCCAGAATTCCACAAGATTTCATTCGATCCTTGATAGAATCAATGCCTCGAAGATGTCAACATTTATTGAGTCGACGAGGTGGACCAACAAAATATTGAATATATTTATAATGATAATTATTGGGTACTTAATTTCAGAAATAAAAACTTGTTCAAGAAATAATGATTTTTGATGCACCCAAAGTTTAAAAGCGGATCTTTCTTTTGGTTGAATTTGAATATAAAGATATTGTTGTAGGATGATGACAGTTGTCAAAGGTTCGACATGAGGTATTATATTGGGTGTTGCAGTGGTATCAATTGCGTGAATGGGTGTTGATTACATAAAATTGACTTTTCGATTAATTTTCGACTATCCGATGAAAAAACTTGTTTTAAAGAGGTTTCTTGACTTCATGCCAGCTCAGGAATATCTTAAAACCATTGTATCTTCGTTATCGTTTGAATTGATCAGGAAAATCCAAAAGGGCCCCCTTACGCCCCCTTAGATTGACTTATCTGAAAAATCACAAAATCAATCCGAGATATTGAGCAGAGCAATCGACCCAAATGAAGGAATTGTGTTTAGCATAGCATATGGTTATGGCAGCACCAAACTGAACAGACGATTTCGCCAAATTCTGAACATTCCCAAAAAAAATGAATTTTTCTTCTGTTGAGATTGTCGATGACTTCAAAGCAATGTGAATCCATTCTCCATGATGTTTCATCGTCGTATGCGTAGCAAAATGCTTCGAATGTGGCATGCATGATTTTAAAATCGGAAATGATGCGATAAAAACCAAAAAATGAAAAAAAATCGATTTTCAACATCCTGTATGAGGAATATGAAAAATTCCAAAACCGTTTCGAGATATTGGCTTGAACGTTCAGAAAAAACGATTTGTAGAAAAATAAAAAAATTTCCTTGGAATACGGAAGCGTTTGAACTTTTTCATTTTTGTAATACTTTTTTCGAACACTTGGTGTATAATGGCAGAAAAACTTCGACGAGTTTTGAACAGTGAATCTTGAACAGAAAGACTGCATCTTCCGAACACTGCATTCCGATTGAAAATCCATTCATTTTTTGAAAAGTTATAGCAGTTTGAAAATTGTCAAAATTTCCAGTGGTCCACTTGTTTCTTTGAGCACTTTATATACCTAATAAATTTTATTGTATAGTAGACACTAAATATACTCTACATTAGTGTTATGGCAGAAAATTCATCTATTTATATAGTTTAGTTAGTTATGGTATAGTACTCACTCTATACACCAGGTTATATGTTATAATATTATCTATTATGTAAGTGAAATATTTATTCATTTCAGTGTAGTTAATGTATTTTGTTTGATATTCTGTATCATATTTGTTTTTTTTTTATGAATAAAGGTTTTGAAAAAAAAAAATCACGAACGGTCGAATTTTGTGATCGCAATTCAAAAATACTCGAAAGGAATTATTTATCGTTCCGAACGGAGTGTTCTCTTAAAAATGAGTACAAGTGTAGTGTTTTTGTATCCCGCATTCACTTCAGTGATAACATCCCTAACAACACAGGGATGTCCTAGGTACGTCCATTTTTTGTCCCGCGGTACAACCCAGATAGCACTAGATAATTTATGGACATCCTAAGAATATTCCGTTTTGGATGTTCGAATATTCTCTAGACCCACTTTAAATATTTATATTCTTTTTAGAATATTCTATGGACCATGGAAATGGGAATCTTTTTAAATATTCTATAGATATTCCGACAAGAATATTCATTGGATAATCCAGAATATTCATGGGATACCATTGGAATATATTTTCATCAAATATTTCTACTATCTATGGATTATTCCAAATCGATCATCCAATAGTAATGATTGAATATTCTGTAGGTATCCATAGAATATTCTGAGGGTTCAATTTTGATTCAGAAAATATTCTTGCTCTGGAAATATTTTATTATTCGAAGGTCTGTCTATACAACAATATCTGACAAATTTATGATTTGTATGGTGATTATAGCCTCAGTTCTTCGATCACGACTTTCTGGCCATCCCTGAAATTATCAAAAATATTATAATCCCAGATGCTATTCAGTATAACCTGAAAAGAAATTGAAAAAATGTAACAGGAAAAATTTATTCAGAAAGTCATTTTCGCAACTTCAAATAACTCACCTGATGATATTTTATTACACTGGACACTTGTATGAAAGTACATCTGAGTAAAGGTTTCATTATCAATATCCTCATTTCAACAAGTAGGTATGTATAGATCCAGACTAATCACTTCTCTACAGATACATCATTTTCAGAACAGAATCTGGAACAAAAATGTTTTTCATGTACAGGGTGGCCAACTAAGAATCCACAGTTCGATACCTCTGTTGTCTTGAGAGATACAAAAAAAGTTTTGCATTCAAATTAAAGTGATAACCGAGCTTCACATTTCAAAGTTTTTTTAAATACACAGGGTGTTCCGCAAGGTCACAGCACATCAAAGCTATGTTTTTTTCATTGGAACACCCTATATTTTATTTCATTTTCGAATTCTCCCTGAAGATCTGATTTCAACGATGTATCATTCTTAGGGTATGGCAGTGAAAGTTACTGACATATACGGTGAGCAAAATCGAGATTTTCCAAGTTCAGGATTTTTTTCTGTCGAAACTGTTCATTATTCGTCAAAACGGTTTACATGTCCCTATCTCAACTTTTCACTCACTATCAATTGGTGTTCAATTGACATTTAATTGAAACAAATTATAAATTCAGATTTTTGACCACCTTGTTTCAATTTAAATCGAACACCAATTGATAGTGAGTGAAAAGTTGAGATAGGGACATGTAAACCGTTTTGACGAATAATAAACAGTTTCGACAGAGAATAATCCTGAACTTGGAAAATCTCGATTTTGCACACCCTATATGTCAGTAACTTTCACTGCTAGACCCTAAGTATGATGGGTCGTTGCTGTAATCAGATCTCCAGGGAGAATTCAAAAATGAAATAAAATATAGGGTGCTCCAATGAAAAAAACATAGCTTTGATGTGCTGTGACCTTACGGAACACCCTGTGTATTTCAATGAAATTTTGAAATGTGAAGCTCGGTTATTACTTCAATTTTGATTCATTAATTTTTTTTGTATCTCTCAAGACAACAGAGAAATCGAACTCTGGAGTCTTAGTTGGCCACCCTGTACATATCAGTTTATCTATGACAATTATATAAAGTACCTATGTCTACTTGAGTTGGCTACATATAAAGAGAAACTCTTTTATTATAATATGGAGTTATATTTCATAAAACATGCTGGATGGGCTGACACCAAAAATGTGATCATAAGATATGTTTTTTTTTTTTCAGTTTTATATGAGGTATGTCAAAAAAACATCTATTCTATTCAAGAGGAAATAAGTACCTTTTTTTTCTGCATGTCAAGAAGACTGAAAAAAAAAACAATTTGAATTCTTGGTTTTAGGCCTAGCAGAACTATTTATGAAGAAATACTTTTTTTCTCAAAATTGATAAGATCAAAAAGTTTTCCATGTGAATTGATCAGAAATTTAAAAAAAATAGTAGAACCTGCTTTTCATCATAGGTAGATGTGATTAGATATTTGAACCTAGTTTCCAATTGCAGTAAACTTCTCTACATAATACTTTCCAATATTGTCAAAAATAAAGGTACTTTATTCTCGAACAAAATTGATTGTTTCAGACATACCTAGTATACGACTGGAAAAATCAGATAGCTGATTGCATTGTACGTTTTGGGCCATGCAGAACTTTTTATGAGGAATAATAACTTTTTTTCGTGAAATTGATAATAAAAAAAGTGCCCCATATGTAGCCAACTTAAGTAGACACTCTGTACATATTATAGTTTAGAAATACCCCTCAGGGATGACTTTATTGAATTTACCTTCAAAATAATTGTTGGCGAATCTCTGAATTATTCCATAAATAGGTAGGTAGGCATGTTCTCATCATGCATTGGAGTATCACCATATTGTTTCACTGGAAAAATAATATGTAGATGTTATAGTTAGTAGGTATGCTATAATAGCTAAGTATAAAAATGAACCTACCTAATTGGTATTGACCTGATTAGATTTATTGTGCCTCATCTTCTCTTTTACTATCTCTAGGTCTTCTTGTTTATAGCAGCCCCTCAAGCTTCAATTCTATTAGGAATTCGAGGATTTTGAGAGGATCTGTTCCTGTATGGTATTTCTTTCAGGGTCTGCTGGTATATAGTCCCAGTATGTTTAGCTTTGTGTGATGTTCGTACCTACAGCATAAAAATAGGTAGGTACCATATCCTCATTATATTGTACATAAATAACTCACCACCAACGGCACCACCCATTTTCACCAGAAATCATTCATTATTTGAGTATACCTACCTATATTAGAGGCTTAGAATGTCTTACCCTCAATTTCCTGAAATGAGAGCTGAAATGGGTTATATTGTTGATGCACCTGAGATGCTTACAATTCAACACAATGAGGTATACCTTATAACAATAAAGAAAGCTTCACTATTGTTGCAATTGAATTGAGATGATTATACTCACCTACGATTACGATAACAGAACCTCACATAGATTGCTTCATTATCAATCATTATTGCTTGAAATTTCATACCTATACTTGAACTTCTTGAACTACAAACAGGACTGTGTAGTGTGTATAGTGTATACGCTAATGTTGTCGTATCGCCGCCATCTTCTTGACTCTTTCATTTAGCCTCTCTCCTCGGTACACGGTACCTCGAGTTAGATTGACAGGTTGATATTTGCGGGAAGTTCGACAAGTGCAAGTGTTGAAAAATTGGTTGAAAATTACTTCATGTTGTAACATTTTTGAATTATTCCAGAAATACTTTAATTTAATAATAAAATGAAAGTATGCATTAGAAATTTGAAATAGAATGATCTTAATCAAATCTGTAAATATATCGAAACTGATGAACCTACAGAAAAAAAACGAATTATTACCAACCTATTTTCGATTCCAAAACAAAAAATCATAGATAGATTTGAAATGTTCTCAATATAATAACTTTTGGAGATTCAAAACCGGACATGCAATGAATATTCGATACGGAATAGTGTTGATCCAGAATAAATAATCATGAAATATCCATAGAACAATGCGTTCAGAATATTCTCAATCGAATGACCTGTGGATATACGAAACTGAACCTGCGATGAATATTCGAAATGAAATAATATATAAATATCTATAGATATTCTGGATATATTCAGGACATCTATATAATATCTGGATATATATCTTCCAAATCGAACACTGACAGAACATTCCATGAATATCTGGTGCTATCTGGGATATTGAATTCCTTTCCAGATTCTCAAGCAAACAGATAGACAGATATTCACCTTCATGTCTCTATGGAAACACGACAGGTACCCTTACGAGGGGAGAGTATCAACTTGGCGTTCATAAACCCTCTCTGCAAAGGAGGTCGGTGTGTTGGCTTCGCCATGAAATGAAAGACATTATCACGTAATTATTGTGTCCTGTACAAATGATCACTCCGTATATGAATACCACTGATGCAGAGAGCCGAGAAATGCGTTGTAACAGCTGCCTCGGACTTTGCTGAATCATCTGAGAAGTATGAAATGTTCGATAATGAGATATGAATCATAATATATACAAGATTCCAAACCTAAGCCAGAAGCATCAGATCGAAACCATCATCCGAGTGTGATACTTGCTCTGATACGACTAAACTGTTTTAGTAATAATTATTGTTCAAGAAGTATTGTGTTGTCTAGTTAAGTGTGTAATAAAGTTGTTCAGTGAATTATTCATCGTAGTGGTGATTCCTGACAATAGCCTGAGTAAAAGGGGGGTATACAGAGTGTGTTATTAAGAGACTACCCCTTTTTCTCTAACATCAGAAGCGGGTTACGGCCTTTTCGTCCAAAATGACTAGTGAAGGATTGAAAGATGCACTTCGTAGGTTGGCCGACATGCTTCAGTCGACCCAACAGCGAAGGGAAGAAGTCACTTTGCCTATATTTGACCCAACTGCCTGTGATGAGGGAGCTTCATATTGAATTGAGGAAATAGAAAATTTAACTGAAGGTTGGTCAGATAATGATAAGTTAGTGAAATCGTCTCGTTATTTGAGAGGTGCTGCCAAAAATTGGTATGAATTTTGGAAACCAGATACAAGAAATTGGGCCACATTTAAGCAAGTAATATCAGATCGTTTTCCTGCTAAATGCAACTTATCTGAAAGATTAATATCAGCTGCAAATTTCAATTCAAATTCTGCTGAATCCTACTGTGAGTATGCTAGAGAGAAAATTTCTGAACTAGAAAAATTCCCCATCGATTGGCCAGCTAATATTTTGATAGACTTGGTGATTGGTAGTATTTGTGATGTTTCAGTCAAACAAAATTTATTCAGTTCCAAAATAACTACAATTGGTGACTTATTTTCTTTGTTAGCTGGTTACCCAAAACCTAAACAGAACACTATCCAGATAGATTCAGAAAGGCGTCCAAAGCGCCGGCTTGATGATGTAAGAACTGCAAAAATAAACTCTCAAACTATACAGGATGGTAGTAATTCTAGGAGTTGTTTTTCTTGCGGAAAAGTGGGTCATATTTCTAGAGACTGTTTCAATAAAAAACCTGAATTCGATCATTCTGATACGAACAAAAGTAGTAAGACCTGTAATTTTTGTAAAAAACCTGGACATATGTTTGAATATTGTTGGATCAGGCAATCACAAGAACGAAAGAATCTAAAATCGAACAACTTTAATTGTATAAATTCTACAAGTGAACATACAAACAAAGTTGAAATAAATGGAAAAATATTTGAAATTCTTATCGACACTGGCGCAGACTGTTCCTTAATTTCGGAAAGCGTGATCAAAACTATAAACGTTCAAACAATGAGCTGTTTCATATAACTGAAAGGATTTAGCGGGCAAAGTATTTTCAGTTCTGCAAAACTTACATTGAAGACAAAATTTCCAGATGTTACTCTTGAAGTTGAATATTATGTAGTACCAGTTAAATACATGCAATATGATGCAATCATAGGCCGGAATATTTTAACGGACGGAATATCTATAGAATCAAATAACATGTTCACGAGAGTCTTTCGAGTCGATAGAAGATTAATAAATTCAATTTCTGCTTATACACCTGGAACTGATATAATTACTGAATTATCTGGTGTGTGGTATAAAAAACTTTTGTCTTTGCTTGAGAAATATAAATTGAACATTAGTACGGGGAATGCAGTAACGAAGGTCAATACGGGGCAAATGAGAATTAATTTAAAAGAAAACAAAATTATCAATTACCACCCCTATATATAGAATATCTCATTCTGAAAGAGAGAAGGTTAAGCAAATTATCGATGATTTAATAAAGAATGACATTATTAGAGAAAGCAATAGTGAATTTGCAAGTCCAATTCTACTTATGAAAAAACAAGACGGTTCAGATAGACTTTGTGTAGACTTTCGTGCTCTGAATAAGATAACCGTGAAAGATAGGTTTCCTTTGCCACTGATTGAAGATCAAATTGACAGATTAGGGAAAAGTAGATATTTCACTTCTCTCGATATGGCGTCAGGATTTCATCAAATTCCAATCGCCGAGGATTCTATAAGTAAAACAGCCTTCGTCACACCAGACGGGCATTATGAATATTTACGTGTACCTTTTGGTCTCTCTAATGCACCAGCCGTTTTCAAAAGGGCAATAAATAAAGCTTTAGGTCCACTCAAAGATAATATTGCTTTAGTCTACTTAGACGATGTACTTGTACCTTCTAGCACCATCGAAGAGGGACGAGAGTCTTTGGACAAAGTGCTAGATGTTTTGTCAAAGGCCGGTTTTTCGCTGAACATAAAAAAATGTAAATTTCTCCAAGAGAAAATCACTTATCTAGGTAGGGATATTTCGGCTGATGGTGTAAGTCCAAGTAAACGAAAAATAGAAGCTTTGACAAACTCTCCTTCACCATCAGCCACTGTCAAACAAGTACGTCAGTTCATGGGACTCGCGAGTTACTTTCGCAAATTCATACCATCCTTTGCTTCCAAAACAGCTTGTATAACAAATTTGACGAAACAAAATGTAAAATGGGAATGGGGCGAAGCCCAGGAAATTGCAAGAAAATATGTCATTGATATCCTTAGTTCAACACCATTATTGACTATTTTTGACCCAAAATTACCCACGGAACTTCACACTGATGCTAGCAGTATTGGATACGGTGCCACGATTATTCAAAAACATGGAACGGTGTCCAAAGTTATAGCTTATTTTAGTAAAAAGACGACTCCAGAAGAATCACGGTACCATTCATATGAGTTGGAAACTCTGGCGGTTGTAAATGCTCTTAAACATTTTCGTGTTTATCTGCTGGGAATAAAATTCATTCTGGTACCCGATTGTAATGCTATCAAAGCTTCTGCTAATAAAAAAGATTTATTACCTCGAATAGCTCGTTGGTGGGCGTATTTGCAAGACTTTGAATTTGAGATTCAATATCGCAAAGGTAGTTCAGTTCCTCATGTTGACTTTTTGAGTAGGAATCCGGTAAAAATTAATATTATCAAAAAAGGCAGCTGGATACAAATCGAACAAAGTAGAGACCAAGAAGTACAAGAAATAATTTCGTCTCTGAAAGAGAATCCTATAAATGATTCAGACTACGTACTGAAAGATAACTTATTAAATAAAAAGGTAACGAAACCAGACGGCTCACAAATACTCCTTTGGTATGTGCCTAAGCAAAGTCGATTAAGCTTATTAAAAATTCATCATGATGAATCTTACCATATTGGATGGGAGAAAGTAGCATCAAAACTTAAAGAAAATTTTTGGTTTCCTCGAATGACACAGGTCGTCCGAAAATATGTATCGCATTGTATCACTTGTATTATTGCAAAAAGACACTCTGGAAAATATACTGGAGAATTACATCCGATAGAAAAAACTCCTACACCATTTCATACTATTCATTTAGATGTAACAGGACCATTCAAGGAATCTGAAAATCACGATAAATATATTCTAGTATGCTTAGATGCTTTCACGAAATTTTGTATACTTTATTCTATGCGTAGTATTACTGCCGAAGAGACACTGAAAACAGTTCAAAACATCATAAGTTTATTTGGATCCCCTACTAGAATTATATCCGATAAAGGTTCGAACTTCACTAGCAATTTATTCAAGGAAAAATTAAAAGAATACAACATAGAACATCATTTAACCACTGTTGGTAGTCCAAGATCGAACGGCCAAGTAGAACGTTATATGCGAACCATTTCAGATATGCATGCTAGGTACTATCAGAAATAAGTCAGAATGGTCGAGTGAACTATGGAATATTCAACTTACTTTGAATACGACTGTACAAAAATCAACAGGTTTTTCACCTATTCGTTTACTAACTGGTCTAGATAAAAATCCTGTGAAAATTAATACATTGGTGACTGATATCATGACAAATATTACTAGACATAATGTAGTTGTTGATAGAGAATTAGCAGATGCAAACACTAGGGACACAGCAGTAAAACAAAAACAGCGTTTTGATAAAACCCGTTGTGAAGGGGTTAGTTTCAAAATTGGAGATTACGTTGCATTCAGTAAAGAACATAGAAGGCTGGCAAAAATCGACCCAAGATATGAAGGACCTTATGTTGTGAAAGGGGTGCACGACTTTGGAAGATACACGATACAGAAATATGGAAATAAGGCAACACTTTCTGCAGCAAGAGATCAACTTCGTCCTTATCCAGCAAATTATGATGCCCAGTTCGATTTGGATGCTACTGCAGATGATATAGAAATTGATGGAGATAGCGATGTTCAAGGACATCCTGAAAACAGAATTTATTGATTTTGTAAGTATATATATATATATACATGTGTATTTTGGCCGTGTTGGCTATGTTGATAATGTATTGCTACTGAAATAATTTTTGGCAACTTTCAATTCAGAAAGTTTGCAAATATGAAAATTGAATCGATATCTATTGAGAGAGCCGACGTACTGGTTTCTGAGATTTTGTGAATACCTAGACAAGCTTGTAATCGTCGAGCCTCTGAGCTGAGATAAATAGTGAATTATCTAGACAAGCCACATGATTAAGCCTCTGAGCTAGCGTAATGTCTTCCTCACGTTGCCTAGACAAGCTAGTGATCACACCTCTGAGCCAGGGCAACATGAGTTGTCTGGACAAGTACAGGATCAGGCCTCTGAGCTAGAGCATTTCCTACGACGTTTAGTTAAACCATTTGTTGGTCCCTGGACTATAACAGAAACACCTTTCCTAACCTAGTCACAACTTCACCTAAACCCAGTATAACCAATCCCCTGACCTGAGAAGAAAAAGAGTTCATTTGACTAGGGGAATTTGGAACCCAGTAAAATATATTATGTTTGTTCTAGAATCGTCTCGAGGAGCGAGCCGCTGTCAGTATGGCCGTGTTGGCTTTGCCATGAAATGAAAGACATTATCACGTAATTATTGTGTCCTGTACAAATGATCACTCCGTATATGAATACCACTGATGCAGAGAGCCGAGAAATGCGTTGTAACAGCTGCCTCGGACTTTGCTGAATCATCTGAGAAGTATGAAATGTTCGATAATCAGATATGAATCATAATATACAAGATTCCAAACCTAAGCCAGAAGCATCAGATCGAAACCATCATCCGAGTGTGATAGTTGCTCTGATACGACTAAACTGTTTTAGTAATAATTATTGTTCAAGAAGTATTGTGTTGTCTAGTTAAGTGTGTTATGAAGTTGTTCAGTGAATTATTCATCGTAGTGGTCATTCCTGACAATAGCCTGAGTAAAAGGGGGCATACAGAGTGTGTTATTAAGAGACTACCCCTTTTTCTCTAACACGCACCTCGTATAAAATATAGTCATTCCTGAAGTTAGCACTCATAATGCGATATAATGTGAAATTATAATATTCTGAAAATTTCTATTGGTTCAGGAGATATTCAACTGTCCCACTGGTCTAGGGACACCCTGTATATATATCCCGGATAGAATTAAGACTACTAGTTTGAAGGGTTTTCAACCATACATAGAGTTACCATTTTTTGAGGGTAGTTCAGTATGTGTGACCTCAACTCTATTCACCTATATCAAAAGATCCATACCAATGAAGCTAGCAAAGCCACTTTCGAATTTCACCATGAGACACATCTCATAATTTTAGGCTCATTTTAGGCTAATTTATTACCCCATTCCCGAATTTTTTGCTCCTCCCTATCATAGAAAAATCTGTGGCTTTGCTAGCTATTCGGCCGAACTCAGCAAAGCCATTTTTGAAAAACAATATTTTTTGAATATCTGATATAGTGAGAATTTAGTGCTCATTTTAGGCTAATTTATTATCCTATTCCCAATCTTCTTGCTCCTCTCTATCATAGAAAAATCTGTGGCTTTGCTAGCTTAGGCTGAACTCAGCAGAGCCATTTTTGAAAACATAGATTTTTCACCGATTTGATATATTGAGATAAAGGGCTAATTTAAGGCTTATTAATTACCTAATTTTCGTATTTTTTGCTCAACGTTTCAAACATAAAAACTACAGGACAATTTGTCGAAATATGCGTCATTCACTTTACATTATGTTTTTCTATCAAAAGCATATTTTTTCATTAGGCAAAGTGTTCCTATTGATTGTAAGCTTGATATCTATCACATTTTGGAATTTTTTGCTACATATTTTTTAAAAGAAACCTGTAGCTTTGCTGGCTTCGGGCAAACTCAGCAGAGCCAATTTTTAAAATAATATATTTTTCACTGATTTGATATATCCATATTGAAGAGCTAATTTTAGGCTAATTAATTACCCTATTTTCGAATTTTTCGCTCGATGTTTCAAACTAAAAAATACCAAAACGATTCGTCGAAATACGCGTTTATTCACTGATATATCATGCATATTTATCAAAAGCATATTTTATGACGATTTTTCAAGACAAAGTGTTAGTATTGATTATGAGCTCAATATCTATTGCATTTTGGAATTTTTCGCTGCATATTTTTTAAAATAAACCTGTGGCTTTGCTGGATTCGGACGAACTCAGCTGAGCCGTTTTTGAAAATATTATATTTTTCACCGATTTGATATATCGGTATTGAAAGGCTAATTTTAGGCTAATTAATTACCCTATTTTAGAATTTTTTGCTCAACGTTTCAAACAGAAAAAATACGATACAATTTGTCGAAATACACATCATTTACTGTACATTATGTATTTCTATCAAAAGCATATTTTATGACGATTTTTCAAGACAAAGTGTTGGTATTGATTATGAGCTCAATAACTATCGGACTATCGCATTTTGAATTTTTTTTCTGCATATTTTTTAAAAGAAACCTGTGGCTCTGCTAGCTTCAAGTCTATGCTTCCAGCGAACTCAGCATACTAGAGAAGCCAGCAAAGCGACAGGTTTCTTTTAAAAAATATGTAGCAAAAAATTCCAAAATGTAATAGTTATCAAGCTTACAATCAATAAAAACACTTTGCCTCAAGCTTTTTATCATGCAATAACTAAAATATTCATTATTCTAGATTTTGAGATTTTCTCACCTCGTTTCCATTATATAAACTGGAAATAGGAGTATTATTTCAATATACGTATAGTGAGGGCAAACCAGATGGTTTATTGCCCAAACATGTTGAGAAATTGCAGAAACATATATATTTTTTTTAAATTTTCCACGATGATTTCATGAACATAAGGACCTATAACTTTTTTCGAATAAACAATTACTTAAAAAATATTTTTATAGTAATCATGTGCGAGAAATTGATTATTTTTTCAAGTTTAGATTAGCAGGTTATATGGACAAAAAAATAATTCGTTACGAAAATATTTGTATTACTATAATTATCGAAAAATTCTTAATGATTGTTTGTGTATAAAATGGATAATGCCTATTGAAAAAACACCTAGTACCTATATAATACCATCGCGAAAATTGATCTCAGAAGTTTCGCATGCATAAGCTAAAACATTGCGGAAAGACCACCATCGATCGCCAATGGCGTTTTCTAATTATTCGTGTTATATCGGTCAGAATAATCGACGTATTGAATTACCTATATAGATCATAATATTATCATACCAATAGCATTGTGAAACCATGCAACCTTAGAACCTTAGCCACAAGTTTAAATTTGAATAGTTTATAATTTTCGGCTATTTTTACACAGAGCCCAATGCATTGATTGCTATAGAGCATAAGGCGCGTTGTGAGATAGAGGGGTTGAAAAGGGTACCCGAAATAGAATATTTTAGTGAACATTTATCAGCCACTCGACTGGCCAAATGCGTTGGATGCTAGTAAACGGAAACGTTTAAAGCTGAAAGTTGCATGCTAGTCGAGTGGCGGCGGGGGGGTCCTGGTGCTGGGGCTCCCCTGTTTGATTTCAACTACAATGACCTTGAGAATAATTACCCAAAAATGAAAATAAAAACATCTTTTCTGGAATTTCCATCATATTTCTGATGATTTAAAATTTTCTAGCCATGATGACGGCGACACGTATCATATTGAAAAACTAAGGATTTATGTAATTATTTATATTGAATAAAGTTTAACCAAGTTCATCTTATTTTCTACAAAATATCTTCAACAAACCGACAAACTGGAAAATTACTATTTATCTCCCTCTACATCCTACATCAACTTGGAAAAATTATCTCAATTATTTTTCAAAATAATTATTCTACTCTTATTCAATAATTCCCATAATGGTATTTTTCCCCAGTAGGTACATATTTTAGCAATTTGTTTCACTATGAAGATATACATAACTTCAAATAAATTAAAAAAAGTCTGGACTCAATGCGATTTCGAACCTAGTCCCGCTCGGTCAGAGTTTCTTCATAGCTTGAATATGGGTCAAAATCGTTTGAACGCTATTTCGGAGCTGACTGCTGATGACCGCGCCCCTTGTAACAAAATAACCCTATACGAATTGAAGTGGAATGGGTGGTCGGAAAGCATAATTAGGACAACAAGATGTGCACATCTAATCAATGAACTGAATGTAGAGAGATGGTCACGTGACGAATTATAGTTCCAACTGAATCTAATAGATGGGAAGTATACAAGGTTGGTAGAAATAATCATCATTTCTACCAACCTTGGAAATATATTAGTTTTATTTGAAGTGGGTGGAGTTTATTTTATTGATCCGCACTACTGAAATTAGGCAATCCACACCACGTATCATTTTAGCTGGCAAGATGGCGTCTGGTTGGCAAACAAAGATTATACAATTTATACATCACTTGTAATTGAATTGTCTTGTTCCTATTCTGGTAGTTTTATGTGTCAGGTGTTTGAAGGAGTCTCGGGAGTTGAATTGAATTAGTTTTCCCAGTGCTTCAATATGCAAAGTTCATATTTCAAGAAGTTATTGCATGAAAACCCAGAGGTTGGTCAGAGGTAAACATGAATATTTAATGTTATTTCGTCTATTTTTCTCAACTAACCAATAATTTTCATGCCTGATACTATCATAAAACCATAATTTGTTTGTAGATATCTGATGAGGCTGATGTTGATCAAGGATTTGAAGCCCTTCACATCTGAAACTGCTGACTGATTAGA